>JAKTTU010000009.1:0-480329 GCA_030581595.1 Yamadazyma blattariae | reverse complement strand
TTTTTTTTTTTTTTAATACTAAACGTACATTTGTTCTAGCTATATAACTATAAACTAGTCTAAAAATACTCATCATTTAAGCCCTTTTGGGCTAGTATTAGGCAGAAACCTTACTTAGTGCAATTGCACAAAATAAGTAAAACTCCTAAGTTTCAGTTTTCCCAGATACCTATATAATCTCTTTACAGAGAACATAGTTTCTTTTAAGTTGCAAAAAACATAGTTAAACGAAATATATTATATTAATCCTAATACAATATATATAGTGCCAATAACTGTTTCATCTTGCTAATGTCTATTTTTTCTTTGTTAAACTTTTTCTAAAATTTACAAGGTCCCTTCCTTCAATTTTCACCAAAAAAATAAACTGAAAAATAATTTATTTCTTTTTCTTCACATTCTAATATCTGATCATCATTTAATCGTACGCTAGTGCTATTTACTAGTTGCCTTTTTTAAATCTTTTATCATTAGTTTAGCGGTTTCTTATCTTTTCAAAGTTTTAAATTAGTCTATTTTTTTCAATCAGATGTTTATTTACATTTACATGTACTACTTTTTCTTTTCTTTTTTTCTTATTACAAATTACATGTTTCTATATACCTTAAAAAGAAACAAACCTCTTGTAGACTTAAAAGTATTGTTAACAGTTTTGTTTATTATTTTTAATCAAATTTTGATTTTGATCATTAAAATGACTTCCTTAACCATTTATTCCTATCTTTCAATTATTTTTTGATTACATAATCAAAAATCAGTCAAAAATTCATAATAATCTCAAAAGTATTTTTGTCAGAAATCGCCTCTATGGCTTAGTTGGTAAAGCGCGTCACTAGTAATGACGAGATCCTCGGTTCGACTCCGAGTGGAGGCATTTTCTTTTTTTTTCGACTTTTATGTTATGATATATATTAGTTGGCTAATTTTTTTGAAATGAACATATATGACTTGAATTAGTATCTGGTCCATCTCTGGAAATCAGAGTTGTTCAGTGTACATAGGTAGATTGCGTATAAGTCTTTTTTGCTTTTTTGCAACCATTCTAAAATTGATCAGTTTCTTATGAAAAATTCCTAAAATTACAATTAAGAGTCCTCAATATATAAACCAAAAGACTTGCACAATAAATAGCTCTAGTTTACCTTATTTGCCATATTGATAATCTGTTACTTGATTTTAAGATCTGTTGATTCTATTATCGCACTTCAAAATTATTTTGAGAAGAGCATACAATATGGAACAAATAACTAGCGAAGAAATAATACGAGATTCCTATAATCAAAGGATAAAATTAGATAAACCACAAGAGACAATACAGGATATTGAAGAATTAAGGTCATTTCAATCGACTAAAAGAAAAGAATTTGAACTGCAAATTAATTTAAATAGATTAAATAATGGTGTTTGGATACGATACGCTAAATGGGAAATAGATTTTAGTCATGATTTTAAAAGAGCTAGATCAATATATGAAAGAGCTTTACAAGTTAATGTTGAACATATACCATTTTGGACAACTTATATAAAGTTTGAATTAAGTAATAATAATATTAATCATGCTAGGAATTTATTAAATAGAGCTATAACAACATTACCAAAAACTGATAAATTTTGGTATATGTATGTACAAACAGAAGAAATATTACAAGATTATGAAAAGGTACGACAATTATTTAAGAATTGGATTAACTGGAAACCGCCGTATAATGTGTGGGATTCATGGATTAATTTTGAAAAAAGGTATAATGAAATTAAAAATTGTAGGGAAATCTTTAAAAAATATGTAATAGAATTTCCTCAAGGAAAGACATGGACTAAATGGATAGACTTTGAAATTGAAATTGGAGAAGTTGAAATTATTAGAAATATTTTTGAATTATCAATTGATAATTTATTAAAAATAAATAAAGAAGATGACGATTTATCAACTTTAATTGGGAGATTTGCAATTTGGGAATTCAATAATGAAGAAATTGAAAGATCAAATGAAATTTTTGAATTAATTTTAGATAAAAATTTTTTTATTAAATTTTCTGAAACTCAATATACTAAAATATTGACAAATTATTATAATTTTGAAAAAAATTATAAATTTTCAAATGATGTTGAATTTAAAAGAAAGTTGAAATATTTACAAAACGTTGAAACTAATCCTAATGATGTAGATTCTTGGTGGTCATTAATAAATTTAAGTAAAGGTACAGAATTACTAGAAAATTTAAAAAAAGCTGCAAATACTTTACCCAATGAAGAAAATAAAACTTTAGTTTGGAAAAGATATATTTTTTTATGGATGAAATTAGCTTTTTATTATGAATTTAATTTAAATGATATTGCAAATGCTAGAAAAATTTGGATTGAATGTATTGAAATGTTATCAACTAAAAATTTTACGTTTGGTAAAATTTGGATTCATTATGCAAATTTTGAAATTAGACAAGATGATTTACTTCAAGCTAGAAAAATTTTGGGTAAAGCAATTGGATCAATTAAATTACCTAAAAATAAAATTTTCAGATATTATATTAATTTAGAAAAAAAATTGGGAGAATGGGATAGAGTAAGAAAAGTATTTCAAAAATGGTTTGAATTAAGTTTAATTAATAATACATCAGCTTTAAAAGTATTATTAACTTATATTGACTTTGAAAAAGAATTAAACGAATTAGAAAGATGTGAAAATTTATTTAAAGTTGGAGTAAAATTAATTGATAATTCAATTACTTCTAATAAAATCACTCCATATGATTTATTATATAACTCATTTATAAATTATTATAAAGAAAATTTTGAATATGATAAAGCTAGAAAATTATATGAAGATTTATTGAATGAAAATGATAATATTAAAATTTGGATATCATTTGCAAATTTTGAATCATCAATTCCAAATGAAGATCAATTACTTAAATTTAATACAAATGATGAAGTCGAAGAATTAGAAATTGAAATTGAAGATATCCAGAGAGAAAATTCAAGAAAAGTTTTCAATAGAGCTTTAAATCATTATAAATCAAAAAATATGAATGAAGAAAGATTAATTATGTTACAATCTTGGAAAAATTATGAAGAAAATTATGGTGATAATGAATCACTTAAAAAAGTTAAAGATAAATTCCCAACAATTGTTAAGAGAAGTAAATCTGAGAATGGTATTACCAAAGAACATCTTGAATATGTATTCCCTGATGAAAAACCAAATATCAATAAGTTCTTACAAAATGCAAAGGAATGGGCTGCTAAATCTTAGAAAAAATATGTGTATATTAGTATTATTTTTTTTTTAATATTTTATATTTTATATATATATAAATAATTAATTAAACGCATAATGATTCATGATTCATGTCCCCTTTAAAATTATCACATACTACCACCTCTTAATGTTAAAACCAAATGTAATGAAGCGCCAGGTTCAATGTGGGATTCTTCAACGGTAAGTTCATCATTTAATTGTGCACCATTGAAAATTAATCTTTGTTGAGCTGGTGGGATCCCTTCCTTTTCTTCCATCAATTCTTTGATATTAATGACTTTATCAGTTGGTTCAATATCTAATGGGATATCTCTACCTGTTAATGTTTTGACTTTAACTTGCATGGCTTGATGAGTAAGAAGTGTATCTCTTGGGAGAAATTTAAATCTCTTGTGCGAAATTTATTTTATATGTAGGTGATGATACCAACTCCGTCTATTAATGATTTAGATATTGATAATGTCTATGAACCATCTGAAGATTCATTTTTATTACTTGACTGTTTTGAAAATGAAAACGAGTGGCTTAATAAATATTTTAAGGAGGGGTTTGCTTTGGTTACTGAAATAGGTACTGGATCAGGAATAGTAACTAGTTTTATAATGTCCCATATTTTACCTAAATCAATTTTTTTAACAACTGATGTTAATCCACATGCAATTAATGCATGTACAAAGACATTCAACGATAATAATAATAATAAGAATAATGAATCATACTTTGATAGTTTACAAGTGAATTTAACTAATTCAATACGAAATAAATGTATAGATTTATTAGTTTTCAATCCACCTTATGTTCCTGCAGAAGAAGTTCCAATTATACCTAGTACAAACGAAGATAAAACATGGTTAGATTTAGCATTATTAGGAGGGGAAGATGGGATGGTTGTAACTTGGGAACTTTTAGATCAATTATCGAATATACTAAGTGAAAAAGGTATTGCATATATATTATTTTGTAAACGTAATAAACCAGAGAAAGTTCAAGAAATTATGATATCAAGGGGTTGGAAGGTAGATGTAGTGATTAATAGAAAAGCAGGATTTGAAGTTCTTAGCATTTTGAAATTTTATAGATGAACATGTAAAACTGACTTAGTCCCTCCTCTCCTTTTATAAAGGTTCCGTCTCTTTCATCATCCAATCATAAGCTAAAACTTCATCCATTTTTAATAAATCAGGTCCACATTCAGTTCTAATATTTTTATAAAAATTATTAACCCAATTGATTTCACTAATACTTAAATAACTTGTATCAATTAATTTTCTACAAAATGGAACCTTAGTTAAATAATTAAACGTTAACAATATTTCACCATGTCTATCTTTAACATCAGATTTAGTAATTTCAATTTCACTTTCAATTCTAAAACCTTTTATACCATCAATATAATAACCTGGTTCAATGGTAAGTAAACCACCAGGTTTAAATAAATCTTCAGTGTTTGGACCTGCAGCTGTTGTCAGAATGTACAATGGAGCTTCATGAATGTTTCCAAATGCAGCAATTCCATGTCCAGTACCATGGTTAAAATCCAATCCTTCATCCCATAATGGTTGTCTACTATAACCATCTAAAAGGGTACCCGTATTTTTATTTGCTGGAAATTTAGACATTGACACCGCTAGATGTCCCTTTAATACTAAAGTATAATATTTCTTATCTTCAGCTTTTAAATTCTTGTAACCAAACTTATATGTTCTTGTAATATCAGTTGTTCCTTCTAAGTACTGAGCTCCAGAATCTAAAAGGTATACTTCATCAGGATTGATCAAAGAGTTAATATCTTTACTAGGAGCATAGTGAATAACCGCAGCATTAGGACCACTAGATGAAATTGCAGCATTAGCATGACTTTTAAAATTTGGGAATCTTGATCTTATTGAATAAATCTTTTTAACCGCTTCATATTCATTTACAACAGATTTTTTATTTAATAATTCATTCTCTAACCAACTAAATAATATAATAAATGATAATGAATCTTTATATTGAGCAATTTTAGTATTGAATAATTCAGTTTTATTTTTATATATTTTCATATATGAAACAATTGAATCATGAACTAATTTATTACCTGCTAAACAATTAATTAATGCATAACTACAAGTTTTTGGAACAATTATTTGATTTGATACTTTTAGTAATTTTAAATCATCGAAAAAACAATCATATGGTTTGATAATAAAAAATTCTAATTCTAAAATTTGAATTTTAGTTTCATCAACATATAAAATAGTTTTATCTAATGAAATTATAGCATAACTCTTGAATAATGGAGTAAAATCAAAATCTCCATCACATCTTAAATTAAATAACCATGCAATTTCATCTAAAGCACTTAGGATTAAATAATCTGAATTATTTCCAATCAAGAAATCTCTAACTTTCAATAATTTAGAGTCCATTGATTCTCCACTAAATTTTTGATCTAATTCATAAACTTCATTATTCGGAATTTTTGGTTTCTCATCTTTCCAAACAATATCTATCAAATTAGAATACAACGGTTTGAAATTACCAGCATCTTCCAAATATTTACCATCCGTATGACTAATTAATCTAGGATCACAGGATATAACATCACTAAATTTATTCTTTTTTGATTGTTCAAGTGCATATTCTTGCCAAGTTGGGTACCCCACAGTTTTTTGTTTAATAAGTTTCCAGTCATCAGGGTCTAATTCAGTCTCTGCTTGTAAGAAAAACCTTCCGTCAGTAGATAAGGATGCTTCACCTTTTAATTCTTTTTCATCTTGAACCGTTATTACACAAATTCCAGTACCTCCTGTAAAACCCGAAATAAATTCAACTCTCTTATCAGCTTGCATAGTCCTTTCACTTTGATGTTCATCTTCACTTGGAACTACGTAAACACCTATTTTATGTTCTACCATTAACTTTCTAAGTCTTTTTAGTTTTACTTTAGGAGTTAAGTCTGTCCAAATTTTAGTAGAAATAGGAATATCAGGTAAATCAGTAGCGTCATTTAGATAATAATCTCTCTTATCAGTTGAGTAGTATTCATTGAAACTATCTTTTGAAACTTTTAAAAATTCAAATGGTTTAAGTAAACAACCAAAACCATTGAAGTAATTAGTTTGTTCTTTATCCAACAACGGCTGTTTTTCATCTATAATTGTCATTTTGTTTGATAAGTTACTTTAGGGTTTATAGACTATAAGATCTTTTTTTTCGCAGTCTCAAAATTCAGTAAAGAAGAAAAGAAAAAAAAAGGTGCACTTTTTAATATGTACAGTAGAAGAAATATTGATGATAGGAGAGGTGGTAATACACGAGGGAGAACTACAAACAGATATGATAGTTATACTGGTTCCAGTACAGTTTCAGTTTCCAATACACAACCAGCGGGTAAACAAACTTTTTGGTCAGGAGAAGCAAGTAGGTACAAGAAAGTTCAAGATAGAGAGCTTGATGCTATTATTGTTGGAACTTTAACTAGTGAACAAGTAGATGCATATCAACAATACTTTAGAGTAGAAGAAATCTCAAACTTATTAAGACAAAATACTAAACGATTAACACAATTATTGCCTTCAGGAGATTTACATGGAAACCCAAATTTAAAAAGAGAACCATCACCTCCTCCAAAATATGATAATCAAGGTAACAGAGTAAATACAAGAGAAATTAGAATAAAAGAAAGTTTGGAAAAGGAAAGAGCTAGTCTTGTAGAATTAGCCGTTAGAGGTATCAAACTGTATAATCCTCCATATGATTATCAAAAACCAATTAAAACAGTTGAAAAATTGTATATACCAATAAAAGATTATCCAGATATTAATTTTGTTGGATTTTTATTAGGACCAAGAGGTACAACATTAAGGAAAATAGAAGAAGATAGTGGTGCAAGATTAGCTATTAGAGGTAAAGGTTCAGTTAAAGATGGTAGATCAACTAGCTTACAACCATCCAATTCTGATGATACTGTAGAAGAAGATTTACATGTTATTATAACTGCAGATTCTCTGCAAAAATTAGCCAAAGGTATAAAATTGACAAATGAGATTATTGAGACATTGGTTTCTTCGCCATTTGGTCAGAATGAAGTAAAGAGAAATCAATTAAAGCAATTAGCTATTTACAATGGTACTTTAAGAGAAACCAAACCATTTGATCCTAACAAATATAATAAGCCATCACGTCCTACGTTTGATATTACCAGAATTGTTTGTAAAATTTGTGGAAATGTTGGTCATTTAGCAAGAGATTGTAAATTTAAGAATGATGAAAATTATCAACAACCAAATTCAAATGACGAAGATGATGTTATTCCTCCTTGGAAAAAAATAAAAACCTCAGAAACATTACCACCTTGGGCCAGTCAGAATACTCCACCACCACTGTCAGTGTCTCATGTACCTCCGCCAACAGCACCGCCAACAGCACCTCCATCAGAAATAATGAAACAACAACCACCACCTGCACCACCTACGATCATCAACAAACCTCCACCACCACCACCATCTTCGATCAGCAAACCTGTTCCACCACCACCACCCTCAATTAATAAACCACCACCACCCTCAATTAATAAACCACCACCACCCTCAATTAATAAACCACCACCACCACCACCACTGTCAGTTACTAAACCACCACCACCACCATCCGGTACTTCATCAACTAACAAGCCACCACAACCTTTATCTTAGGTTAATAATATACGACACAAATCTCCCTTTCATTCTTTTACTTCTGAGTCCTCAGTTTCTTTACCAATTTATTCTTTGTATTCTTCTTTTTTCGTCATGTACTGGATCTTTTAAATTGTTCTATAAATGGTTACTGCTTTCTTTGCTTCCTTTTTTGCTTTCATTAAATTTTTAAGTAGATCTGTTGTATTGCAAATAAAAATGGGTCATATTTACGAATAGATTATCCCATCCAACTCTGAGTTTAGTAACTATTCCATAATAGTTTACCTGTAAACAGTAAACGAAAGAAAATTCCTAATCTAATTATGGATTATTTAATATAATTACAAAAAATTGCCAAAAGATCATGATTACGTAATTTTTAACTCATGATTACGTAATCACTTAAGTGGCAAATCATATTAATCATAGAAATTTTAAGTTCGAAAAAGTCCGATGTAGTGTAACGGCTAGCACGGTTGCCTTTCACGCAGCAAACCCGGGTTCGACTCCCGGCATCGGAATATTCTTTTTTTTGCAACTAAAATTTAAATGAGTAGAGATATTCTTTTATTCTTTTTTTAAGAAGCTAGATTTCAAAAATATATTTAAATTGTACACATATATAGCTAATCCCAAAACTTTGCAGCAGGTTGAGACATTACCAACATACCAGCATAAATTGTTTGAATATTAAATTGTGTAGCGTCATAAGGATTTAAAGATGAATGAAGTGTACCTCTAATTGCTTTATTAGTTTCAGAAAATGTATAGCAGTTATCAACTTGAAATAATGTTAAATCTAATGAGCTAGTTTGAATTTTTATTGTACTAACTCTTTGAGAGTTGTGGATAACATTTCTTGGTAACGTCAATAACTCTATGTCGTTTGAATCTGGAGAAGCAAAAAAATAATTGAATATATTAAAAGGGGTCGAGATTCTGATTGACTGTCTAGCTACTTTTCTAGCACCTACTTTTGAATAACTTTTACGTAATTTTCCATAGACTCTTTTACGTCTATGGTTCATTTTTGTTGCAATTATCCACAAAAGCAGAAGAAAGAGAGAGCGAAATAAAAAGAATTAGAAACTTTAAGATCCTCTTTTAATATATATTTGTAAACGTGAAAAAAAAAGTTATTCTATGCAAAATATAATAAAGTTAATGTACTGT
The DNA here is from genome assembly GCA_030581595.1 of Yamadazyma blattariae. NCBI lineage: Eukaryota > Fungi > Ascomycota > Pichiomycetes > Serinales > Debaryomycetaceae > Yamadazyma > Yamadazyma blattariae. The sequence continues at coordinate 471,236 of JAKTTU010000009.1, read as the reverse complement.
GATCCTTTTTTTCTTTTCAACTCATTATTGAAATTTCATTCAGGTAGCTTTAAAAACTAAACCTTCTAATTATTTTAATCTTTTTTAATTAAATCTAAATTTTGATAAGCTGCACCAGCAGTTTTATATAAATCAGCTGCAGTGATTCCTTTTTGATTAATTTCATTATCTTTTAATTGTTGTAACATTAATCTAACTTTTTCTCTTTCTTTATAACCATGTAAACATTCAAAGTAATCTTCAAATTGTGGAATACATTCTTTTTTACTTGTGGTATCAGCAGAAGTATAACAAGCTGCTACAGTTTGAAATTCATAAAAACACTTTCTAGTACCACCGCTTCTTGAATATGGTTGCATCTTTTAAAACTATTCAATTAGATTGAAGATTGTAATACCAAAATGGCTAAACTTAATTGGTGCGAAAATTTTTAAAAGCGTGAAAAAAATTGAGAAAGAGTGTACGTCTTAAAAACTTCAGTTCTTGTGAGTAAGAAAGTATATTTCTCTATATTACAATTTTCTATACATAAGCTAACATATCACGGATACATTCTTTGACTTCATAATATAAGGCACCCATTTGTCCATTGATAATTATATCACCAGTGTCATCTATTTCTCCATTTCCATAGGTAACTTTTCTTATTGAAACTAGATCATTAACAACTAAGGTACCTTCACCTTTAAATTCTGCATTTAAATTCTTTGCTTGTAATCTTTTCTTTAATTCAGGTAATCTAACATTACCAATGGCTAATTTAGAATTACCACCAATTGTATCTGATTTATCAATATTGAATTTCTTTAATGTAAATTCAGATAATTGATTAATGATTTTACGTTTTTTAAACTTTTTAGCTTTAACTTCTAATTGCCCAAATATTTTAGCAACTCTATAACTACCATCAATTGTTTGCCATTGTAAATCTTTAGAAATTGATTCATCTAATTTAACTTCAAATTCTCCATAACTTCCTGAATCTTCATCATTTCCAACTTTAATTAAATCATTTGATTTTATATCAATTATTTCCATTTTATTTGTTCTATTTGAAAGATTACCAGTTCTAATATTTTGTAACGATAAATATTTAGCTGAATTAACAAATTCTTTTGAATCTATTTCTTTATTTGACTGTTGTTGATGTAATAAATTTTTTATTTTAGTTTTACCATCATCATTATTAAGCATAGTTGGTAATAATAAAAGATTTGTAGGCTTTAATGATGAAACAATTAAACCAAATGATCTCAAATCAACCAAACCAGATAAATCAACAAATGAGAGACCACATCTTATATTTAATTTAAGTGGATCATTTATCATATTTTCTGAAGAAGTAATTGGAATTCTCTTACGTGGTTGAAATAAGCTATCTAAATTCTTCTTAATTATTTCATTATTTAAAATCTCCTGTGGAGTCAATTTGCTTTGATTATTTAAATTTTCAACATCATCATCTTGATTTTGACCCCAATTTCTACGTTCTACAATATTTTCTAACCCTAGAGGATTATTTATTTCATCTTTCTTTTCAAAATCTTTAATATTTAAAATAGCACCATAATCATCGAAATCTTGTTTACCTTTATTTGGGAAATATGGAAACATTGCATTTCTAGGTCTTAATTTATTAGTTATTTTAATATCTAATGGTAAATCTAAATCAAATGAAGTTTTAATATTTTCAGCAACTAATGCTTCTTGCGTAGCAGCATCATCTATAATATTGACAGGACCTTTATCTTCTTTCAATTTAGTTGATTCTTTAGGTTCCTGAATGTTGCCATTTGATTCATTATTTGATTTCACATCATCTTTATTAGCCTCATTTCCATTAGTTTTTATATCTCCATTTTCATTTTCAACTTCCATTTCACTATCGTTTTCACCTTCACTTTCACCTTCACTTTCATTCTCTCTTTCATTATCATCATCTATTTCTTCCTCATCAGAAGAACTTTCACCATCGAAATCGTCACCAGTTAATAAGTTTTTATTTTTACGATCTCTAACTTGTTCTAATAATTTTTGTTTTCTTTTTAAATCAATTTTTTCACGATATTCATTTAATTCATCACCAACTAATGCTTCTTCTAAACTCCATTCTTTCAAGTGAATGGTTTTTTGTAATGGTACTACAATTCCATCTTCAGTCTTTTCATTATTTATCTTACATAAGTTTACCCACTCATCATAAAGCTCAGAATTAACACTGTCATTTAAATGACCTTTCTCTGTTAATATGACCATTGTTTTGTCATCATTACATAAATACCTTAACGCCTCAGACGATAATTCACCATTCTTGATATCAATACCTGAAGTGAAAATAACTTTTGGACCTGCAACTTGTGACAATTCATAAGCATTTCTAACCAAATCAACTTTTGAGGGATCAAATGGATAATTACTTCTGTTCGTAGTAATTGCCGAATTTGAATTTAAAGAATTAGCATTTTCTAATTCCTTAGATAATTGTGCTGACATCCAATCTAATAAATTACTGGCATATCTTAATACATTGGTTCCACTGTATGATAAAAACAAAACAGGTATAGGAGTATTTTTCAAGTGTTGATCAATTAAATGTAATAATTCAAGAAATCTACCACTGATAGAAGTAGGTAATAATACTGTTCCACCATTACCTAAAGTATTTTCAATAATTTGTAAAAATTGACCGATTCTTTTCTTATGAGATAAATTTGAACCTAAATCACTACCTGTTATTAAAGCTGTTGGTCTCATCAATTGACTTATAGGATTACCAGTGGAAATTGATAAGAAACTAGCTCCATTTAAAAATGAATCTTTCGAATGATTCCAACTTGGTGCATAAATAATTTTTTCTAATTTTCTTTGAATTAACCAAAAACTTCCTCCTAATGTATGACCTGAATTGTATGGAGTGATAATTAATTTTTCAATAGAACTAGTAGTTTCAAAATATTTTAACCCTATTATTTTATCAAACCATTCATCAACATCACTAACTTCTAGTAATGATTCTTTCAATGGCCCTATCAAACCTGAAGATCTATAAAATTCAACAGTTGAAACTTTACCTAATTGACTTACTGCAGCAGTAGAATAAACTTTTATATTATTCATCAAGTTAGGAAATTTGATACATAACAACATAAAACCTCCTATAAATTCAGGAGTTGAATGTGATAATAATATAATATTGACGTCCAGTAAATAATTTTCAAGATAATTTATATCATTGTGATCTTTCCCATTCCAAGAAGGATCAGCAAGTATCTTGATTTCATCAATAGTTAATAATGATGCCTTACACGAATCATCACCATCGGGTGGAGTCAACAATGTAAATGTGAACATCAGTTAGAAAAAGATTATTGTAAGATTGAACAAAAATATGTCTATAAAAAAAATTTAAAGTGCGATCTGAAACTCTGAGATAGAGAGAGAAAGAGAGATGTCTTAATTTTTTATTAAATATATTAAACAAAATACCTACAATACAAATGTCGAAAAACGGTTTTGGAATAATTGATTCCTACTAATAAAAATATCATAATTTTAATTCTTTTTAAGTATGGTCAAAGTTTATGCTAGTTCTAGTATGGTAACTTAATAAAGTTTCAGCTTGAGTTAAACCAGGTAATTCTTGAGTAGTACTTATTCTTGATAAATTAGTACCTTTACCAGATAATTCACCATTCTTAATCATTTCAAGTCTTAATTTATTAATATCAAGTGGTTTATTGAAAGAATTTTTAATATCGTCATTAATTGTATTCTTTCTTGGTCTTTGAATAGTAGCTCTTCTTTTAATTGTTTTAAAAGTTTTGCTAAGTGGATTATTATTACCGCTATGGTTGCTTTCATTATCAGATGAAGTAGATGAAGCAAATTCTTGTTCAAATCTAGCGACAGTTTCTGGATCACTTGCATATAATTCTTTCAATAATCTGTATTTTTCAACATCTTCAGTATTAGTTGGATCATAACCTTGAGGATATTCATCATATTCTCCTCTTTTGAATTTTTCTCTAATTATATCAATATCTCTTGGAATAAAATTCTTCTTCAAGAAATCATAAGTAAATCTAGGCAACAAACAGATTATTGAACCAATAAAATAACTACACCAAACTGACAAAGTACCTAAAACTTGAGCACCAGCACCATAAAATTCTCCCGCAAAGACTCTTGCACTCCAAGCACCAGTCCAGAAGAAAACAAGTAATATAGATATAGCATAAATAAGAACACTTAACCAATCCCACCTATATTGTTGCAATAAAACGTAAATGTCTGCAGCAGTAACTGAAATCATAATACAAAGTGTACCTTGCCAGAATCTATGATCAATTTGTAAACCTTGAGGGTTTTGGAATGTAACATAAAATGTTAAGTAAGTGAAAAAGTAAGCAATAACTGATTGATATAAACCATCGAACATATACCAAGAAAATTTAATTTGTGACCATTCTTGTCTTAAAATACCTGATCTGTATAATTGAGGAACGATTAATGAGACTGTATCACTTACATCTTGATCAAAAACAGCTAAAAAGATAATTGGTAATGAAGTAAAAGCTAAATTATAAAACATCAAAAAGGTATATTCGTACAAGTAAGAGCCATCAAAGCTATTATAAATACCATACCAGAAACATGTGAATGTGAATAAGACATTCTTATAAAAGAAACATGGAACCATTTCTGCTAATCTTTTATATGACCATCTACCATGAACTAATAACAATCTAGTTAAAAATCTAAATTGACCAATACCATAGTCTGATGACATAACAGCTTGCCTACCTTCTTCACCAGCAATACCAACACCAACATCAGCAGCTTGAATCATGGCAACATCATTTGCCCCATCACCAATAGCTAAAGTCATAACTTTTAATTGTTCTTTAACTAATTTAGTAACTTGAGCTTTCTGATTTGGTGAAACTCTACAACAAATAACCGATTTACATTGTTTACCTAATAATAAAAATTTCTTTCTTAAATATGCATGTTGTTCATCAATTTCACCATTTAAATCTTGTTCAAAAACATGAGTTAAAGCAGCACCATCAATAACTAAACCTAAATTATTAATTGGAGATGAATGATCTTTAATTGCCAATTTAATTAAATTATCAATAGTTGAATTTGAAACATCATTAATATCAAAATTTTCTAATAAATGTTTTGAGATCAAATTATCTAAATATTCTAAATTACCAGGATCATTTTCATCAGGTCTAACAACTAATAATTTCATATCATTATTTAAAAGATTACACGAAAAACCAATATTAATAGCAGTTTCAATTCTATCACCAGTTAAAACCCATAATTTAATACCTGCATCAGATAAAATTGAAATTGAATCTGGGACACCTGATTGTAATCTATCCTCAATAGCTGTACCACCAATTAAAATTAAATCATCTTCAATTTCATCTTCTAATCTATCAAGAATTTCTTCTCTTGAATCATCAATTGAAGCTTTTGCATCATTATACTTTTTATTCCATTGATCAAAATAATCAGAATCTAATTCTTTATAAGTAATACATAAAGTTCTTAAACCTTCTTTAGCATAATCTTCTAGATGTAAAGCTGTTTTGGAAATAACATTCTGCGAATTTTCAGATTTTGATAATTTTTGAAAAATAATATTATCAGCACCTTTACAATATAGAACAATTTTATTATCAGGAGTTTTAATAATTGAAGACATTCTTTTTCTTGCAGAACTAAATTGTATAGTTTGTAATAATTCATAAACTTTTTCTTCACCATAAACATCTAAAAATAATTTATTTCTTTGTCTTTGTTTAAAAATAATACCAACATCTCTAGCCACAGCTACTAAAGCTGCTTCATCAGGTGATTCAGCTTTAAAATCTCTTAAAGTTTCATCAACCGCATTATTTTCAGTCATAACTGTATGGCATAAAGCTAAGGCTAACATAAATTCTTCATTTGCCATTTGTTGTTGTTTATCTTCAACTTCAGGTCCTAAAGTTGCTTTAGTATAACCACTAGAAACAAAAGTTAGATTTTCTTCTCTAAATTGATCATTATTAGCATGTTGGAAAATATCATTCATCATTAATTCTTTATCACTTTGAATTTTAGTTCTCCATAATTCTTGTTGTTTGATAATATCAACTCCATTTCTTTTATCTAAACCTTGTTTTGCTTCAGTGTAAGCTAAACCATAACTAATACCATTAATTGTACATTTTTTAAATTCCATAACATTTTGGGTTAATGTACCAGTTTTATCACTGAAAACATATTCAATTTGACCTAAATCATCAGAAATATTCCAAGATTTTGGAATACAAGGGAAATCTAGTTTTTCATAATACATTTTAATATCTGAATAAATGAAATATGCTTGACAAGTTTTAATAATTTCAACAGAAACATACAAAGAAATTGGAACTAATGATTGATAAATAATTAAAACAACAAAGAAACAAATAATCGCATTAATAGCTGCTGTAGAACCATAAGCTTCAAATTCATAAAAAATTCTTGAAGTGTCATCTTTATCGTAGAATACCCCATTAATAACAGCTGAAACAACACATAAAATAAATAATAAGGCAAAATTAATGAAAACTGATAAATTTAATTCTCTAGAAATTCTTGAAGCTTTAGTTGGTGTAATACCAGAATTTAACATAATTTTAGATTCTTTACCAGTATAAATAACAACACCAATAACCCATTTAGTATTTCTTAAGGTTGAACCTCTTAATAAAATACTATCATTAGTAATACTTTCCTTTTCATCATTATCAATTAAACTACCCTTTTCATCGTAATTTTCATAATGGATTGTACCTTTAAATGAATATAAATGAGGGTTTGGCGAATCACATTCAATCCAAAATTTTGCATTAGCTAAATCACGAGCATGTTTAATATGACTGGAACCACCACATGCTAAAGCTTTTTTCATTTTTAAATTGGTTTCTCCATCTAAATTTTTAGTTTCAATAAAACAATTACTATCTATATCACTAGTTGAAATAATAACAACATCAGCTGGAACCTCTTCATTTGATCTAATTCTAATAAAATCACCAACTGAAACATCTTTCCAACGTTTATTTTTAAATTGAACTTCTGATAAATCAGGGTTACCATTAACTAATGAAGTATTAATTAAAGAATTTGTAATATCTTCAGGTTTAGTATTTCTATGACTTTGATGAGATTTTCTTCTATTACTTTGGAAACTTTGTCTATAAGATAATGCTTCTTCTTCTGAAACAACTGTTGAAGTTCTGTGTAAATTAAGATCTTCTTCAGCTTCTTTTCTAATAAATTCTTGTTTTTGATGTTTTTTACCAAAAATCATAACAAAAAATTTAGCAGTACCTTTACCAGCTTTAGAAGTAAATTTTGTCATAGATTTTTTAAACTTTCTCCAATTTGAAACATAATCTTTCATAACATTTGGATTATGAATACCTTGAACTAAATGAATTGGGGAATTATTTAAATCAGAATCTGATGAACCTCTTCTATAATCTTCAAAAGCATCTCTAATAGCTGTAATAGTAACGATAACAATTAAAGGAACAGCGGCTAATCCAGGACTTGCAACCCCAAAAATTTGGAAAGCACCTAAAATAACTAAAACTAAGAAGTAAGCATTAGCAGCATTTCTAAATTGAAATAATAAATTCTTTGGTATAAATGATAATGGAGTATATTTTGTTGTTCTAATTTTATTCCTTGCATAACTAATAATTGGATGTCCTTGTGCATTCTTCATATTATTAGGTAAATCATAATTAACATAAATTGTTCTAGGGATTTTTAAATAAATTTCTTTTAAATATACTGGCATATCAGATAATCCATGTTTATATAAAAAGAATTGAAAATTTTGTTTAAAGTTTGGAGCTTTAGCAGTTTCTAAATCCTTTAAAGTGTATTTTTTATTTTCATCGTCATTTTGATTTTTTTCAAATTCATTATTATTTAATTCTTTTAACTTATTTATTTCATCATCATTGGAACCGGATTCAGAAGATTGACCATTATTTTGATATTTTTCATTCAATTCAGCAGGGTTATCAGTTCCGTTATTTGGTTCAGAATTCGAAAGGTTGGAATAAGTTGATGATGACTGTTCTATAGCTTCATTAGCCATTTTCAATAAATTGTTAATTTTCTTAAAAAAAAAAAACTTTGAAACAATCAGGGGGTAATAAATTTATTAAACTTTGTCAAACAATTAAATCAAATTAGTACCAAATTATTCTGAAGTAACAAAATGAATAAAAAACTTGTAATTACTTCGCCAGGATGGAATTGAAATCCTAACTTCTTAATAATAACTTCTCTTGAAACAAGTAAAAAAAAAAAGACAAACTAGTTAAATAAGGAAGCAAAGTCTTTGAAAAGTGACTATATTAGCAAGAAATACTATCAATAATATATTATAATTAACTTATAAATCTTGTTATTTATTCTTTGCTTAAGAATTAAGTTGTATATGAGAAACCCTTTAATTTAAAACTTTCCTGCGCTTCTCAATTTTTCTTTTTTGAATACCTCACATTTTTCTCTGCCGGCAAATGTGGGATAATCTGAAATAGAGTAATAGAGAAATATATCATTATGAGAATATTTGAACCCCAATTCAATTAGTTTATATAGGATTGGAATATATAGTATTATTATTTCCATATGAATTTGGTTTGTAAAAAGAGAAAATTGTTTATGAAAAGTAACATTTTAGGTTTTTCTTAAGAATTTGTTGATAGGCGGCTTTTTTCAAGCCCATGTTTACATTTACGACAAAAAAAAAAAATAATGAATATTAGAAACCCGATATTAATGGAAACGTTATGTTATCGATTAGTACTCTCTTTAACAGTATTAATTGAAGTTGTTAGTTGCATTCAATGTTCTTTTAATTAGTATATTGGACTTGGTTTTTCTTTTTTTCGCCTAGGAGGTTACAAGTTAACCGAGATGGTTCTTATCACTAGAACAATATGAGACACGGTGAAATAAAAAAGACTTATTGACTCCCTTTTAGTTATCAATCTTTCGGTTTTCTATACTCAATAAGTAATTCTGCAACTGATAAATGATGTTAGATTATCAGAAGGGTAATATATCTGAAATAAATTTTTGGTATGATGTCGTACTACGGCTTTTGACGTCACATCATTGCCAAATATTTGCAGCCATAAACTTGTATACATTTATTCTTCCCGATTTACTTGATACAGCGATATTATACTTTTGACATGTTATATTACATAATATACTTCATATGGATTCAAAATGTTTGAAAATTTGACTTTTAGTAACCTTTTAAAGGGTGCTGAACAAAATGTGAAAAACTTACATTAGAATTTTCCACCTTAAAACTTTAATTATTTATCCCAGAGATAGACCAGGTCCTAAGATACATCGAATACAAACACTTATTGAATATTAAGACTATACATCTTTCAAAATCAAGTCTTTAGCTTTATTTTACAGACTCCCCATAGTTAAACCAACTATCACGCACACGACCATGAAAAAGATTTGAAAAATTTTTAAACGTCGAGAAAGTGAAAAATTTCTAAAAAGTAAAAAGTTATATCCAAAAATGTCAGTAGAAGAAATTCCAAAAGTTGAAGAAATCCCACAAGGTGCTGAAGTTCAAGTCATCTCTAAAAATGAAAAGAAAGCTAGAGACTTAATCAAAAAATTAGGTTTAAAACAAGTTAAAGGTATCAGTAGAGTTACTTTCAAACAAAGACCAAATGTTATCTACGCTATTGATTCACCAGATGTCTACAAATCACCAGCTGGTACTTACGTTGTTTTTGGTGAAGCTAAAGTTGATGATATCACCCAAAGATATGCTGAACAAGCTGCTGCTGCTGCTGCTCAAGGTGAACACTCACACGAAGGTCATGACCATGACCATGACCACGATCATGAACATGATCATGAACATGCTGATAAATCACCAGAAGCTATTACTGCTGATTTAGAAAAAGCTTCAATTTCTGCTCCAGCTGAAGAAGAAGAAGGTGATGTTGATGAAACTGGTTTAGATCCAAAAGATATTGAAATCATCATTGAACAAACTCAAGTCTCAAGAGCTAAAGCCGTTAGAGCTTTAAAGAAACACAATGGTGATATGGTTAATGCTATTATGGAAATTTCTTAGATAATTTTTTCAGTAATATATATTTACACATCACTATATACTCTTCTCATTAGATTATTGATTTATTTTATCTCTATTAATTTTTGATTACTCAGATCCAGCTTCTGAATTTGATTTATCAACTGTAGTATCTATTGAACTTTTAATATCTGGAGTTTCCTTTATTTCTTTCAATGATTCTATTTCCAGTTGGGTAGAAAGTTCATTTGCAGAATCAACTGGTGAACTAATAGGTGATGATGCTATTGTAGAATCACCTACGATACTACTATTAACAGATGATTCGATATCCACATTATTCATAAATTTACAATAAGGACAAATAAATTTCATATATGGGTCATTTGGTGGTGCTAATCCACAATGATGGAAACATTTCTTACATATTAACGCATATTTTTCTGTATCATCTGATCCAATTAATAAATCCAATAATCTGTCTTGGAAAGTTTTCTTACCTTCATTTGGTACTGAAACATGCTGACCTGGTGATGATATTGAGGATTGAATTTGTGGGGATGCTGATCTTAAATTTGGATTTTGGGATTGCTGTTGGGGTTGAAACTGTGACTGTGACAGTGATTGGGACTCTGGTTGTTTTTGGATTTTCAATTGTGATGTAGGTTGAATTTGATTTTGTGGAACATTTGCAGTTCTTGGAATCATCCTAGGTGGTATAGTTTTATTTTGATCTTTGCCTTGAATGTTAGATTGTTTATCTTTTGAATTTTCATTACTCTTTCCTTCATCCTTTCCCTTTGATTCATATCTATTTAATAATTCATTTGTAGTGGTATAATTAGTTATTCTTTTCAATTCTTTAATTTTTGTTTGTTGTTTCTCTTCCAGTATTTTAATTGATTTTTGTTTACCAGCAATTAACCAATTAATTATATAGGAGAAAGTTGATGTAATCAAATAAATAAAAATTGGTATTCCAAAAATCAATGACAAATTGAATTTCAGTTGATTAATGAAAAAGAATTTTATCTGATTCATTCCAACATTGTTATTAGGTAATTGAATTATACTATAACTCAATATTAATATATAAATTGAAATTGCATAAAATCTTAATGTATTGATAATCAGCTTTTTAACTTGATGTAATCTTATGATATCTTGTCGATTCTTATTAATTGATAAGTTTAAAGCATTAAGATCTTTTTCAAATGTCTTTATATCTGGAGAAGATGATTTGAAAATATTAAAAATTGACATATCTCCTGTTTGAGGCAAAAAGCTTCTGCTAAAAAACTCCTTCGCGAAGATTATCTTCTCAATTAACTGATCTTCTTAGAAAGGATTAGGTTTTTACTTTAATCTTTTTTCTTTCTTTCTTTTTCTTTTAATATTGTTTAACAACTTATTGCCCTTGGAAAATATCATCAACTAAATGACTTATACTATAGGAGGTCAAATAATAGATCTAGATAAAGAAATTAACCAAGATGACGAAGTTATTTTAAAATATAAAAAATTATTTAGAATTTGTTTAAACGATTCATGTTTAAAATTATTAATTGGTACCAAAAAGATTGTTCATTTATATAGTGATATTATAATGATTTATTGTACATTATTAAGTAAAATACAAAATTATGAAGATATAAAGACAATGGCAACTAATGTTAGAAGAGATTCAATAATTTTAGAAGATAAATTTAATGAAATTTTTACTAGGAAAATAGATGATTTAGAAATTATATCAAATAATTTAAATTGGCAATTTAAAAATTATGAAGGAGTAGTTAAATCATTAACCAAGAATTTATTAGAATTAACATTAGCATTTTTTGAAAATTTTTTGAAAACTTTAACTTGTATTCAATTATTTTTTGAAAATTTTAATAATTTAAAAAAATTATTAATACCATTTTTAGTTGATCAAACAATTAGAATAATAGAGTCAATTAAAAAATCTAATTATTTTTTAAAATTTAATACTATTGCTGATGAATTAATTGATATAAAATTAATATCTCCAGCTATTTTAAAACAATTAAAAAAAATCGAAAAAATTACAAAAGGTATTAATAAAGAAGCTTCAATACTAGATAATGCATTTAAAATTTTTGAACCAACTTTACAACAATATACTCATATATTGTTGGGGAAAGCTATATTAAAGAGAGAAATATCAAATAATGAATGTAAAATAATAAAAAGAAGAGAAATTTGTTATCAAGCGGCTGAACATGTTGTTTCAATACCGTTAACTGAAGATCAAAAAGTAGATTATACCAAATATATTACGATGCTTGTTGTGATATTAGTAATTGTATCAATATCTGTACTTTTTAGATTATTTAAAGTAATTTTATCTTAATAATATGTCATACTTTCCCTTTTGGTTTTTTGTTTTCTCATTTAACATTTCCCCATCTCTATTACTCTGTTGTTTTGCAAGCTTTTTTTTTCAATTATTGTCCTTTTACAGTTCAATTACATTAATGATGAATAACTTAAACGCTACCACCCTACCATATATCCCAAAAAGGTAGACTTGGGTTTAGTGTCAAATTCTTCATCTCTTTAATAAACCATTTATAAACTGACCTACATTAAAATAAACAAAAGATTCTTTTGGTCCCTTGCCCTCAATATCACGGTGCGAACAATGAAATGTTCATCACTTCGCGAGCATTAAATTTCAATAAGGAATAACCTTTAACCTAATCCAAGAAAATTATTTGCAACGGAACCATAGAATATAAACCTCAACAAACTTTGGGTTTTAATTAGTTCCTATATCAAACAAAGAATCTCACTCATTGCAAATATACAATAGATTAAAGATACAATTGAGAATAAACAGTGGGAAAAACAAAAGAAAAAATAGTCCAGTTAAAAGTAGTGTAAACCAGAATAAGAGAGAAATAGTGGGATAAGGATGAGTGATAAACAAATTTATTCAGCTACTTATTCTAATGTACCGGTGTTTGAATTTGTTACTGAAGAAGGTCCTATAATGAGGAGGAAATTAGATTCTTGGATAAATGCAACTCACATCTTAAAAATTGCTAAATTCCCAAAAGCTAAAAGAACAAGAATATTAGAAAAAGATGTTCAAACTGGAGTTCATGAAAAAGTTCAAGGTGGTTATGGTAAATATCAAGGTACTTATGTTCCATTAAATTCCGGTATTGAATTAGCTAAAAATTTTGGAGTTTATGAAGAATTAAGACCAATTTTTGAATTTCAATATATTGAAGGGAAATCAGCTACTCCACCACCAGCACCAAAACATAATCATGCATCAGCTTCAAATGTTGCACAAAGAATGAATTCAACAAATGGTAATAACGAACCAATGGTGGCGAGGAAATCAAAATCAACTAATTCAATTAATGAACCACCAAGGAAAAGAGGTAGGCCGAAAAGAGTACCATTAGGTGGTAATCAACAAGCTCCTCATTTAAAATATAGTGATACTACTCAAATTAATTTATCAAGACAAAATACTGAACAAGATGCATTGAATGTAATGGCTAATATAACGACCTCAGTTAAAAATGAAGATTTAGAAATTGTTGGTAGTAGTGATAATGAAGATATTAATAATGAAGAAGTTGATTTTATCAGTGGTAAAGAATTATTTGGTACTCCAAGGAATTCATTTGAAAGAATTGTTAATAATAGATCAACTCCACATCAAACTCCTTTCCAATTTGTACCAACTCCATATTCAAATGGTATAAATTATCCACAGATATCACATTCAAGAAATCACTCAAATGATCCATATAGTTTATCACAATATCATCATCCTAATCAAAATAACAATTTAACAAGTTTTAAAGATGAAACTAAATATAGTGAATATTTCCATAATTTATTAAATTTTTTCCTTGAAGATAATAATCAATCAAGTCAACCACAACAAGTAAACAATTTAAATAATAAAACATCACTTCCAGTTCCTAATGCCAATGAAGAAAAGAAAAAAGATATCCCAATTCCTGAAAATTTATTACATCCACCTCAACCAATAATAAGAATAAATATAAATCAACCAATTGATAATGATGGTAATACCATTTTCCATTGGGCATGTTCAATGGGTAATTATACAAATATTGAATTTTTAATTAATAATTTCCCAAATATAATAAATTCAAATTTAAAAAATAATAATGGTGAAACTCCATTAATGTTTTTAATTAAGTTTAATAATTCTTATCAATTAAAAAATTTCCCAAATCTTTTAGAATTATTATTTGATTCAATTTTAACTGTTGACAATTTTAATAAAACTGTTCTACATCATTTAGCATTAACTGTTACACCACCTCAACAACATCCAATAACGGCAAGTATTAATAATATGATTCATAGTCGATTTGAAAGTTTTAATGGTGATGAAAATCAAATTAATAATTATTTAAAAAATAAAGAAAGAATTGCAAAACATTACGTTGAATGTTTATTTAATAAAATTTTAGAATATCAAACAATTAATAGTATTGAAAATGATGAATTAATTAAAAAGTTTTTAAATCATCAAGATTCTGATGGTAATACAGCATTCCATTTGATAAGTTATAATCTAAATAAAAAATTAATTAAATTATTTATAAATTATCATAAATTTATAAATTTTAGTATTAAAAATTTAGTTAATTATACAGCTGAACAATATTTAGCATCCCATAATTATATTTTAAAATTAGAGACAGATGTAGAAACTCAACAACCGGTTAGTAATGATATTCCAACAAAAGAAGATTTGAAACCTAATAATAAAATTGGACTAGGAAGTAATAATAATAACAATAATAAAAGTAGTAGTAGCATAATTATGAATAATAAAAGTGGATCAAGTACATCATCATTAAATGAAAAGGATAAAGATAAACCAATATCATTAAATGAATTAACTAATTCTTTTACAATTCAAAGTTTTGAAAGTCAATTATATTATAGTAAAATGACAATTAATTTAGCAAATACGAAAAATAATTTAATTACTGAAAAATTAAGTGAATTACAATATTTAATGGACAAAGAATTAAATGAAAATGATGAAAAATTATTAAAATTAATCAATGTTAATAATAAATTTAATAATTTTAAAACTATTGAACAAAAATTAATTTTAAAAATGTTTAAATTAGATAATTTAATTCAAGATGTTAGTGAAGAATTTGAAAATTTTCAAATTGATTTAAAGAGGGATAAAATTATCCAAGATGAAATAAATAGATTTTTAAATGATTTAATATTTCAAGTTTTACAGAAAAAAGATAAATTAAATCAAAAATTAAAGGATTATAAAACAATTTATTTAAAAATTATCAAAAATAAATTGAACAAAAGTACTGAAAGTCTAATAAATAATAATATTGAGAATGATGAAGGAGATAATGATAATAAAGATGATGATGAAACAAAATTTAAATTATCAATTGATTTACAAAATGAAATTATAAAATCAAATAATTTATTGAATGAGTTATTTAGTTTAACTTCAAAAGTACCAAATTTGAATAAAGATGATTTTAAAGAGAATAAATCAAATTCAATTACTTCAAATTATCCATCAAGTGATAAATTAAATAAATATTGTAAATTAATTTCATTATGTTGTGATATGAATATTAATGAAGTTGAAAATTCAATTGATTCAATCGAACAATCATTATCAAGTTCAATTATTCATAAAGATAAATAAGATGGTAGATTCATTTTATATTGTATTATATTGTATTGTAATAAAAATAACATTAAAATAACATTAAAATCAAGTAATAAATACTAAATATGTACTCTATATCTAAAACAAATAACCCGTAGCTTAATTTCAGTTTAGCGTGTGTCGCCTTAGATGTGGGTAAAAAAATAATTTTGGAAAAAAGTAAATATTACTTGCTGCATTCTCACAGCCTTCTGTCGCATGAGCGATTTCCTGAGATTGATTTTATTTTGTATACTTGTCAAAAAGGTTTCAATCAGGGTGCAATCAAAATTTTGAAATATCAAATATCATTATTATTCAAATATTATTAACAGTTGACAGAGGCTTAATATGATAACTTCAACTGGTATACGAATGAAGGATAGCTTTATTAGAAATAAACTTTTCTTGGGCCTTACCTTCCTAGTTATTTTTTTTATAATAAATCTGTTGGTACTTATAAGGCATGCAGATGATGAAGTACAAATAGGTAATCATACCATTGCAAAATATATGACATTTGGAAAGTCCAAGAAACATAGTTTCCCAATAAGTGAAAATATTGCAGCTGATACAAACTTTAAAACTGTTAAAATCTCATCCTATAAGCATCACCAAAATAAAAAATCACTCAACTCAGAAGCAGATGGTGAGGATCAAACTGAAAATTTTGTCTTCGAAAAAGAGATTTGTAATGATTTAAGATATGATCATGAAATAAAAATGACTAATGATAAACTTTTAGGTATTAATTTTGATTTTTTACAATATCAATTAAATAAATCTGAGCATTCAAAATCAATAATTGAAACCGTATTGACAAAGTTTAATTCTAAAATACCCATTGAAAATCAATGGATCAGATTTGCAGGTTCTTCAGTTTGGTTAGAAGATTTAAAAGTTCATTATATGGTTAGTAGATTAATATTTTCACCTTCTGGTGTTCCAAATAAAGGGTTTGCAAGTTTTCTTCATGTTCAAATTTATGATGAAAATTGGAATATGTTAATTAAACAATTAGATGTTCCTTATGTCAAATTTACCAAGGAAACTGTCGTTTTACCTGATGGTACTATGGAAGATATTGTAGTCGACAAAAAATTTACTACAGCAAAACTTTCATTCCCATCATTAGTGCCAATAAAATTCGATTTTTTGTCACAAAGTTCTAATAATAAATTTTATTGGGGGCCAGAAGATCCAAGAATTTTGAAAAGAATAAACCCCGAATATGGATTTGAAGAGCCATTAATAGTTTTCAATATGAAAGATTTAAGACTCCAAAAAAGAGTAATGCATTTATATTTACCATTTTCAGATAATTTAAAAGTTTTAAAGAAAACTCATGAAGCTTATGCTTCTCTTGAAAAAAATTGGACGCCATTTTTAAGTCTGAGTACTGAAGATGATCATGATAAAATTAATTTTGTTTATTCAATAAAACCATTAGAAATTATGACTTGTACAATTCATGATGGAGAATGTGACTTTATTCAAAAGGCACCAAAAGATGATTTAAATTATTTTGGATCTTTAAGGGGTGGTACACAATTAGAAAAAATTAAATTTAATGAAACATTACCCGAAAATTTAAGGTTAAAATTCCCAGAAAATCGTCAAATTTATTTAGGTTTTGCAAGAACTCATTTAAATAAATGTGGATGTGGTGAGTCAATGTATAGACCAAATTTAGTCATTTTAGTTGAAGATTATAACCCTGAAACTAGAAAATTTTATTATAAAGTTGGTGATGTTTCAGATTTTATTGATTTCAATGTTGAAATACCCATTTGGAAAGTCCCTAAATTAGATGATGAAGGTAACTTAGTAGAAGAAAATAAAACAGTTTGTGATCGTGATAATAGAAATGTTTTAATTCCAAATTCAATTGCCTATTGGGATATAGATTCAGTTGAATATGAGAATATATTATATAAGAGAAGTAAATTTAAGAAATTCCCCAAAAAGAAAGATATAAATTTAAATGACGTTATTTATAATGATTATATGGGTGTTACCATATCAGCATCAGATAGTGATGTTAGAATAGTTCATTTAAAAGGGTTAATAAATTATATTTTAAACCTTTCACCACTTTTTGATAGTAATGATGTGGTTAAATCAGATCAAGAATTTTTGCTTGGTACTGATTTTAATGAAAGATGTAGTGAACAAGCATCAAGACAATTTTGTATAGATTATGCTAATGATAACGGCGGTGTCGTTAGTTATGAATAGAAAAAGTTCCCCCCTTTAAATTTTTGTTTTGCTTTTACCCTCTGGTTCTAAGGTTCTAGTTTTAAGTTCCAATCATTTCATCATAATATGTTTTTCTGTTTGTTTTTTTGTATTAATTGGAGTGAAATATCTTCTCCTTTTTAATAAGGCAAAGATAAGTAGAAACCGTTAACGATGTAAAATCTGTCAAAAATCAATACAATCCATCAATAACCGAAGATTTTTCTCACAGTACAAATACAAATCGCGATGCACTATAGATCGGATCTTTTTTGCAGCAGTTTTTTTTTTTTGCAGCACAAACACACTTAAATATATGGCACTCTCCCATTCCCATATAAAAATTTTTCTTTTTGAATTATTAAGATTCAATTAAGAATATTAGAAGTAATTTTAATGTCAGACAGTGAAAGTACCGAGAAGGTATCACAAATAGTATCATCCTCTTCATCAGATGGTTATCCTGTTGCATTTCACGGTGCACATAATGAAATTAAAAATGATACAAACGCTACCGCTGATAAAGAAAGAAGAGAATCTATAAATTCGTTTCATAAATCTTTAGAGATTATTAGACGATCATTAACTGGTCAATCTGTATTTTCTAATAGATCACATTTTTCAGTTAAAGATATTTATGGTGATTTAAATAGTGAAGAAATTGCAAAAGAAAGAGCTAGAGCAAGAGAAGATATAATAAGTGAATTAAAACAAGATATTGAAAATGATAATGTAGAATTTGAACCATTTAATGTACCAGAAAGTGGATTACCAATCGAAAATAACGGGGAAAAATTTGGTGATATTGATCCTGAATTAATTACTTGGGATGGTTATAATGATCCTGAAGATCCAAGAAATTGGCCAGCTTCTAAAAAAATTTATTTACTTGCATTTGTTTCAATCTATACATTAATAAGCCCAATGTCTTCGTCAATTTTATCACCTGCAATAACAAAGATTTCTGAAGATTTTGGTATAACCAATCCAACTATTAGTGCAATGTTAGTTTCAATTCAAATTTTAGCATGGGCAGTCGGACCATTATTAATTTCTCCATTAAGTGAATTTGATTATATTGGCAGAAAACCAGTATTAGATGCATCAATTTGGTTGTCATTTTTCTTTAATTTAGGTTGTGGATTAAGTCAAAATACTGCTCAAATGATGATTTTTAGATTTATTGGAGGATTATTTGGATCATCACCATTAAATGTTGGTGCTGGTGTTATTTCAGATTTATTTGATGCTAAATCAAGAAATGTTGCATTAGCTGGATTTACTTTAGCTCCACTTTTAGGACCAATTTTATCACCATTAATTGCAGGATTTATTGTTGATCATAAACAATGGAGATGGGTATTTTATGTATTATCTATTTTTAATGGACTTATTGCACTATTAGGATTAATTTTTTATAAAGAAACCTATGCCCCAAAATTATTAAAATTGAAAGCAAAAAAATTAAGAAAGTTAACTGGTAATAATAATTTACATACAATTTATGAAATTACTGATCAAAGTTTTATTTCAAGAATGCTAATTACCATGACAAGACCAGTTAAGTTACTATTCACTCATCCAATGGTTATTGGATTAGGTTCATTTTTAGCATTTGTTTATGGTTTCATGTATTTATTAATTGTTACATTTCCAAAAGTTTTCAGAGATACTTATGGTTTTAATGTTAGTGTTGTTGGATTAATGTATATCCCAATGGGTATCGGTTTTACTTTAGGTATATTGTTTTGGACTCCAGTAGTTGGTAAAACTTATATAACATTAATTAATAAAAATAATGGTATTGCTAAACCAGAATTTAGATTACCTTGTTTATTTATTGTCGGATTAATTATTCCAATTGGATTAATTTGGTATGGCTGGTCAGCACAACATAAATTGCATTGGATTATGCCAGGTATTGGATCAGGCATATTTGCATTTGGTTTTGTTTGTGCTTTCCAATGTTGTCAAAGTTATTTAATTGATATGAATCCAAGATTCGCCGCATCATCAGTTGCAGCTGCTGCATTATTTAGATCATTATTCGGATTTGCATTCCCACTTTTCGCTGATCAAATGTATGAAAAATTAGGTTATGGTTGGGGGAATACAATGAGTGGATTTATTGCCCTTTTATTAGGTATA
Organism: Yamadazyma blattariae; assembly: GCA_030581595.1. Taxonomy (NCBI): domain Eukaryota; kingdom Fungi; phylum Ascomycota; class Pichiomycetes; order Serinales; family Debaryomycetaceae; genus Yamadazyma; species Yamadazyma blattariae. The sequence continues at coordinate 450,984 of JAKTTU010000009.1, read as the reverse complement.
CCATTCCCAATTTATTGTTATTTAAATGGTGAAAAGATTAGAGAAAATTTTAATAAAAAATTCGAAAAAGATCAAGTTACTCAGGATAAGAATATCTTAAAGGATATCTCTTAAAATGATTTTTACGAAGTTATGATAAATAAAAATATATAAAAAGAAAACAAGAAGAATCTCTATTCTACTTAATCTCTTTCTATATATATGTAGCAGAGAAAGATTAATGCGGTAATCATAGACTATTATTAACTAATTGGGAACGCGGTTCGGGCCCCTCCAATTTTGCACCAATATATTGAATTCATGGGGTTGGATTAAAAATATATAAATCAAAATGAGTCTCTATGTTTATATTTGAAATAATGACTTTAATGGGAGTTAAAAAGGTTTTTAGATCATTTATAAAAGGTCCAGATGAAGATGATATAATTCCAACCGTTGCTAAACCAGTTGATGCAAATATTTTTAAAAGATTTATGTTAAATGGTAAAGTATCAGTTATAACCGGTGGATTAGGTGGGATAGCTAAAGCTATTGCCATTGGTTATGCACAAGCTGGTAGTGATGTAGTATTATTAGATTATTCTAGTGATGGTGGTGAATTTTGTAAGAAATTATCATTAGAATATGGTATTAGAAGTAAATTATATAAATTAGATGTAACCAAATCAAAAGAAGTAAAAGAAGTTGTTGATTTAATTGTTGAAGAATTCGGTAAAATAGATGTATTTGTAGCTAATGCAGGAATCCCTTGGTATAAAGGTAAAGTTATAGATGAATCATGTACTATTGAAGATTGGCATAAATTAATGGATGTTAATTTACATGGAGTTTTTTATTGTGCTAAATACGTTGGACAAGTGTTTTTCAAGCAACAATCTGGTAGTTTTATTATAACTGCGTCAATGTCAGCTCATATAGTTAATGTTCCACAATATAAAGCTGCTTATAATACTTCCAAAGCAGCAGTAATGCATCTTTCTAAATCATTAGCTGTTGAATGGGCTGGGTTTGCTAGATGTAATTCTGTTTCACCAGGTTATACTATGACACCATTAATGAATCCTGTTCCAACTGAAGAAAGAGCTAGATTTTGGGGTATGACACCAATTGGTAGAGAAGTTAACCCTGATGAATTAGTCGGTGCTTATATTTATTTAGCTTCTGATGCTAGTAGTGCCACCTTAGGTGCAGATATTGTAGTAGATGGTGGATTTACCTTGATCTAATTGTTTTTCCCCCTACTTTTTATATAGAAAATATACAATAATAATTTAGTGATCTAATGATTTCTCTAAGTAAGAAAAAATTAAGAAGCATTTTAGTGCGAGAGAGATTGAAAAGTAAAAGAAAAAATTTTCAACTATGTTTAAAAGACTTGTAAATATACTTAATCATATACCAGTTACCCCCTTCATAAGAACGTTCCATTATACACCGATAAACTATAGAACTAATCATTCTACGAGGACAAAAGAAAATGTTCATGATTTAGAAACTTTTTTAAATTTAATTGGTAGAAATACTATTGAACACTTAGATTCATTTGAAGGAGATTTAGATAAATTTTTAAAAACTTCATCAGAAGAAATGAAAGAAATGGGTATAGAAACCAGAACTAGAAGGTATTTATTAAGATGGAAATATAAATTTGTAAATGATTTAGAACCTTTAAGAGAACATAAAAGAGGTAAAAAGAAGAATGGTGGTGAAAGAAATGCTAAAACAGTTATTGCAAAAAGGAAAGCATTAGAAAGATTAGAAGAAAAGGAAAGATTTAAAGCTGAAGAATCTGAAGCTGAAGCAAAAGGTGAAAGAGAATTTTAAATAGTTAATGTACATAGACTTATTGTCTTTTTCTTTATCTTAATTTTAATTGATATTTTCTGTTTGAGTCTTATGATAATTCATGTACTCCATTTCATGATGTACAGTAATAAAAAGGGTACAGCTGTAAAAAAAAAGTTTCATAAAAGTTGTAGCTAATGATTCTATCGGATAGGAATAAACATCATTCTATAAAATAGTGAGGTGTTGCGAGAATTCAACGAAAACTCTAATGATGAAAGTTTTATCAATTTTATTAATTTCAATTATTTTCTTTTTCGGATTCAGTCAATCTAAAGAATTAACTGAAGATCCAGAAATTACTGATAAAGTTTATTGGGATGTTGAAGAAGATGGTAAATTAATTGGACGTATTACATTTGGTCTTTTTGGTAATACTGTTCCAAAAACTACTAACAATTTTAAAACTTTAACATTATCTGATGATCCAACTTTTGGTTATATTGGTTCATCATTTCATCGTATTATTAAAAAATTTATGATTCAAGGTGGTGATTTTACTAGAGGTGATGGTACTGGTGGTAAATCAATTTATGGTGAAAAATTCCAAGATGAAAATTTTATTGTTAAACATGATAGACCTTATAGACTTTCAATGGCTAATGCTGGTAGAAATACTAATGGAAGTCAATTCTTTATCACTACTGTTGTTACTAGTTGGTTAGATGGTAAACATGTTGTTTTTGGTAAAGTTTTAGATGGATTTGATGTTGTTGATTATATGGAAAAGGTTAAAACTAGTTATGGTGATAGACCAGCTAAAAAATTAACAATTGTTGCCACTGGTGAAATTGAAGTTACTCCAGAAAAAACTGCACCATCAGCTGAAGAGTCAAAAGTTCCAGAATCTGGCCTGGCTGAAAAGGATGAATTATAATCCTAAAAAGAAAAAAAAAAAAAGAAAACTAGTAATTCGTATATCATTTATATATTTTATATAATATCTATATAAGTTTATTTAGTATTTCATCTTTTGTCTCTTTATTATCAGTTTTATAATCTAAATTATTTAAAACATTAATTGAATTTTTTATAAGTAAAGTACTATTCAATAATCTTGAACTTAATAAATCATAAATTTTTGGTGATTGATAAATATTTGCACCAATAATATAATAATCATTTAAAATTTCAATGTTTTCTTTATTTAATCTATTTTGTTTCCTTATGATCCAAAAATCCGGCTCTCTTACATAAGCGATAATAAATTCTATACCAACCATATCTATTAATTTATTTTCAAAATATTTTGTAAATTCTAAAGGTGTTTGAATATTTGGTGGTGGTGGTTGGAATTGAAATTGCATTTTAATAACTTGATTATTTGAAGTTCTATCATAAAATGGAGATTCACTAAAATAATCAAGAACATTACCTGTATGAAGACCAAATTGATTTATCCATTCAGGATTTTTCCATTGAATTTCATCTAATGGTTGATCCATGGTAGTTAAAAGGAATATTTAAATCAGTCAGAAATTTCTCAATATTAAGTGAGACTGTCACGTGAATCCATATTAGCAAGAGAAGAGAGTTTAATAGAATTGGGATCTTATACTCTATTGTATTTATTATAATCTAACTTATCTAACTGGTTTGTTGTATACTTTTTTATTTTTTTTTGGTTTATTTCGGTTTGTTTGGTTTTTTTTCAGTCATTTCTTTATTAAACACCTCAGAAACAGTTTATTCCTGTTGTTTAAATTTTTCAATTTGTTGTGATAAATAATTTGCTTCTTGTTCCATTTCATCCATTGTTCTAATTTTACGTTGATCATCAGGTAAGAATTTTTTATGATTTAATCTATGATTTTCTTTCCTTAATTCAAAATCTTTTAAAATATCAAGTTTCTCTAAATTTTCATGAACTGAATCACCTTTTAAATTATCAATTTTATACCTTGGAATTATATGAGTATGTAAATGAGGTATACTTTGACCACTTTCAGGACCATCTTGAATTGCAATATTTAAAGAATCTGATTTATATTCCCAAGTTAAAAATTTTGTTAAAAATTGTAAACTATTCATATAATCAATTGATTCTTCATTATTTAATTGATTAAATCTAATTATTTCTTTATTATATGGTACTAATAATATATGACCAGGGACTAAAGGTTTTAAATTAACTAAAGCATAACAATATTTAGATTTAAAGAATACTTGTTTAGTAACTATATATTTATAAAAATAAATATCATTCATTATCCGGGATAATTTTACCTTTTTGAATTTAAGAAAAAGATGCGGTTGAGTTCTTATCGAACCACATAAATAATTTTGGAATCGATGCGATTCTAAACGATTCCCTCCTTTTTCATCTTTTAAATTAGATCTTTTAAATTAGATAAAATTGAAGCTTATAGGATGGAATATTCAATTAGAATTTCCCTGTCAAAGAGGTATGGAAAGAATTATGTAAAAGAGATTGAAAAGGAATAATTTAAAATTTTATATATATCTATAATAATCTATTTATTAACTTTATTAAAGTATTCTTTTGAGTTTTCTGGTTTAATAGTTTCAGAACCTGGTTGCCAATTAGCTGGACAAACTTCACCATATTTTTCAGTAAATTGGAAAGCTTCAACTAATCTTAAAGATTCTTCAACTGATCTACCAACTGGTAAATCATTAATAGTAATTTGTCTTAAAGTACCCTTTGGATCAATTAAGAAAATACCTCTTAAAGCAATACCTTCTTCTTCAATTAAAACACCATAATCTTTTGATAATGAATGATTAGTATCAGCTAATAATGGAATATTAATTTTACCTAAACCACCATCTTTTCTTTCAACATTAGTCCAAGCTAATAAAGAATATTCTGAATCAGTTGAAGCAAATAAAACTTCAGTTTCTTTATCAGCAAATGATTTAACAGCTTCTGAATAAGCAATAATTTCAGTTGGACAAACAAAAGTAAAAGCTAATGGAATAAAAGCTAATAAAACCCATTTACCTTTATATTGTTCTAATGAAACTTCTTCAAAAACTCCATCAATAACAGCAGTTTTTTTAAAAGTTGGAGCAGGTTTTTGAATAACAGCGACCATTTTCTATAAAGTTTAAAAGTTTATAAATTTATAATAACAAATTGAATTAATTAATTGAGTTTTATAAAATGATTAAAAAAACAAAATTAATAAATAAAAGTGAAAACAGAAAAGAAAAGAGGAAAAAAATTGTGAGGAATTATGGATTAATTTATAGTTTCGTGCTTTTCTAGAATGTGATTTTGGTTTGTAATAGCGTGGGAAAAATAATGAAAATTTGGACAATTCACTAAAAAGTTTTTCCAGTTAATTGTCAAAATCAATTGCTTTAACAGTTGAATGATTTTAACTGGGTGAAAATCTTATTAGTTAGTAGAATTGTGTATCTCAATTGAGCTGTTGTAAAGAGAGAGAGACATATATATATGTTAGATATGTGATAGATATGAGATATGTGTTAACTTGGTGTAGATAAGCGTTGAGATAACTAACTATGGCTCATCTTTTAAAAATCATTTTTTTTTAAAATTTCCAACTTCTATTGAATCTCCTAATACTACAAAATACTTATAACACTATATGATTAGTATATCAATGATTTAATAGTAATCTACATTATAATTCAATATAAACAACTTGATTTCAATGAGTAATGGAAAAGAGAAAAAAGATTCCGCTTCAATTGGTTGATTTGATTTGCCACAGTCGGTGTTTTTTTTCTTTTACTAAGAGAGAAAAAATCTAGAACTAGTTTTGTTAGTTATCACCAAAACCTGATTAAACCCATTATTAATTTGATCCTTGCTATAGATCATTAAGAGTCGTATATGATTATTAACTTATTGCTCTTTAATAATACATATGGGTACTTATTGTTTTGCTGTAAAACGGTTTTTTTGTTTCTTTTTGGTTTTGTAAGGTAATATTAATGCCCCTCTTAAACAGCCGTATTAGTGAGATCTGAGATCTGGATCACAGTTATTTTATAAGCAATTGTTTCAAAATTATAGAGCTTATGGTTATATAAAGGTTAATAGTGGCTTGATAGTAGGAGTAATTGAAATTCAAATGTATAAAGAAGGGAAGGAGTGAAGAAAGAGTGAAGAAAGAGTGAAGAAAGAGTGAAGAAAGAGTGAAGAAAGAGTAAAGGGAGAATAAATGAAGAGTAAAGGAATAAATGAAGAAAAGCGGCTGTAAAACGATTAAAAAGGATGAAAAAAGGAAAGGTAAATAATGATAAAATCTTATTATTGATATTTTTATTCATCCTTTGATTCTCTCCCTTGATAGTAAGATAATTAACACCTATGAAACCACCTATATGAAAGTACCTATAGGTGACCCCCACCATTAGTCCAATTTCATACTGTTTATCGACAGAATCGACTACAATTTCATTAATAATCCACAATCTATCTTATCATTCTAATGTTTGATTGTTATTCTAAAGATTCCACATTAAAATTCAGTGCACGTCATATGTTACTGGATTATAAAATGAATGACGTGATTAACATCCCAGCAATTGTTGAAATATTCACCGTCCAATTTAATCACTTGTTATTGTTGTTATTATTGCTAGTGCAAAAACTTAAGACGAGTTGAACTCTCTTCTCAAAGATAGAATTCATGAAATCAATTATATTTTTTAATCCTCACTCAGATCAACACTTTTGTTTTCGCGAAACCTCATTTTTTTTCAAATAAACCAACAAGTCATGGAGAAATTTGGATTTCATAAAGTTTCAAATAATCCAAGTATTGGTAATCCGTTAATCAATCATAATCAACCATCAGTCCCTTCAATACATAAGAAATTAACAGTTATTAATTGTCCATCAAATCAAATTGCTTTATCAAATCAAGTAGCTATTAATCCTCAAGAATTACCAAATGAAGTTAATTTTATTAAATTAGATAATTTATTTATTTATCAAATATCAAGAGATAATTCAGTACCATTAGGTTCAATTGGTTTAGCTGGTACTATAAGACAATGGGGGAAATGGTCATTAAATCAAACTTTATATATTGAATCATTTGATTTTAATAAAGATTTTAAATCATCAAAAATTTATATTAAATCAATTGATATTTTAATTGATTTTAGACAAAAAAGTAAAAGTAATTCAAATCCAATTAATCATGAAGAATTAATTTTAAATTTTTTAAATTTTTTTAAAAATCAAATTTTACATCCAACTCAGCCTATTACAGTTGATTTTAAAAGTCAATATTTTCAAACTTTAATTAATTCAATTGAATTAACAAGTTTAGATTCAAATAATAATAATGATAAAAATGAAAAAAATAATAATCAATTAATGAATGATATTGCAAATTTTGGTATTTTAACTGAAAAAACTGAAATTAATTTTTATCCAACTGATGGCTCAAAAATTAATTTAGTTAAAAAACCTGGATCAAAATTAATTGGTAGTTCATTACCAAGAGAAAATCAATTATTAGATTCTGATATTAAATTAGATAGTTTAGGTATTGGAGGTTTAGATAATGAATTTGAAGAAATTTTTAGAAGAGCTTTTGCTTCAAGAGTTATAAGTCCTGATTTAGTTAATAAATTAGGTATTAGACATGTTAAAGGTATATTATTATTTGGTCCACCAGGTACTGGTAAAACTTTAATTGCAAGACAAATTGGTAAAATGTTAAAAACTAAAGAACCAAAAATTGTTAATGGTCCAGAAATGTTAAGTAAATTTGTTGGTGAAAGTGAAAGTAATATTCGTAATTTATTTAAAGATGCAGAAGATGAATATAAGAAAAAGGGTGAACATTCAAGTTTACATATTATTATATTTGATGAATTAGATTCTGTTTTTAAACAAAGAGGTAGTGGTAGATCTGATGGTACAGGAGTTGGTGATAATGTGGTTAATCAATTATTAAGTAAAATGGATGGTGTTGATCAATTAAATAATATTTTAATTATTGGTTTAACCAATAGATTAGATTTAATTGATAATGCCCTTTTAAGACCTGGTAGATTTGAAGTTCAAATTGAAATTTCATTACCTGATGAAGTTGGTAGATATCAAATTTTAACAATTAAAACAAAAAGTATGAAAGCAAATAATATGTTAGATAAATCAGTAGATTTAAAACAATTAGCAAAATTAACGAAAAATTTTTCAGGTGCAGAGTTAGAGGGTTTAATTAATGATGCAACATCTTATGGTATTGAAGCTCATAAAAAGAAAGATAAATTAGGTCAATTTAATGATAGCATTAAAGATATGAAAGTTAGTTTTGATCATTTTATTTCTGCATTAAATGAAACTAAACCAGCTTTTGGTACTGATGAAGAAAATTTACAAGAATATTTACCTTATGGAATTATTAAATATAATGAAGCAATTAATAGAATTTTAAAAAATGGTGAAAATTTTATTAATGAAGTTAGTAAAAGTGATACTGAAAGATTAATTAGTTTATTATTTTATGGATCACCAAATGTTGGTAAAACTGCAATTGCAATTAAATTGGCATTAAATTCAAAATTCCCGTTTATTAAAGTATTAAGTGGTGAATCAATTGTTGGTATGAATGAGCAACAAAAAATTAATTATATTGATCAAACTTTTAGAGATGTTTATAAATCACCTGAAAATATATTAATTATTGATAAAATTGAAAGTATTATAAATTATGTTCCAATTGGTCCAAGATTTTCAAATGAAATTTTACAAGTTTTATTAGTTTATTTAAATAAAAAACCTCCTCAAGGTAGAAGATTATTAATTTTAGCAACAACTTCACAATATTCAATTTTAAAATCAATGAATTTTATTGATTGTTTTACAAAAACTTTTAATATTGAATCAGTTAAAACTTTAGATGAATTAAATATAATTATGAATGAAATTAATTTTATGAATGAGAATGATAGGATTGAAATTTGTAATCAATTACTACAACTTTCAAATAATAGAGAATCAGCTTTAAATTTAGGTATTAAAAAATTATTACAAATTTTAGGTAATGCTAGATTTTCAAATTCTTCGGTTAATGAAGTTGTTGAAAATATTTTAGATGCTCATACATAGTGCATTATAGATTCGTTTTTTTTTTCCTTCCTCTTCTTAGTCTTCTTCGTCTTCTTCTCCATTATTTTTTGCTTCTCTGTTTGTTGTGTGTTTTTTTTTTGTGTAAGCCGCAAAATTTTGTAATAAATTTACTTAGATGAAAAAAATAGTAAGAGGGTCATAAATCTAAAAGAATCATTATTTATCGATTAATTGACCCATACCCTAATATTGGTATATATAGTCTTGTTGGCTAGTATTGGATGTTTTAATTGATTATAAACTGCTTTACTTCTGCATCAACACTTTTGAGTCCCCACTTAAAAATCTCAATGGGTTGATAAGTATTTTGTTTGGTAAGCCATTTTAATCTTCTTAAAATTGCTAATTCAAGTATTCCATCATTAGTATCAGTTCTTGAACGTTAACCCCCTTTATCTTAAAAATCAAAGATTCCAAAATAATTGATAATGATTCATAATTAACTTCATTAATGATTTTTAGCTGCAAATGAACATACTCTCCATTAATTCTAGGAACAAGAACAAATTCGTTATCCAATATTGATAGCTTTAAATTTCAAAATAGTAAATTGGATGAAGAAATTTATTATTCTTTTTATAGTCAAAAATTTAGATTTTAGCTATCAAATTTAAAAGATTTAAAATTTTCAATCGGCTTAAATTATATAGAATTTTTTATTAAAATTTTCCAATATTGAAGTTTAATCAATTATCCTTAAAATTTATACCATTTAATTAACTGATTTGGGTTCAATAACTTAAGTAGGAAAACTTGAATTCCCTGAAAAGTTGAAAATTTTGGATATGCAACGAAATGAAATTTTCTTTAGAGCTATTAATAATCTTCATCAGCAAGATTATGAATTTGAATTCCCATTATATCTAGAAAAATCAAATCTTTGTGGAAGTACATTATCTACCTTGATTTTGTTAAATTCCATAAACCTTTACTTGACCTTTGACCTAAATTTTGAGGGATACTGCTATTACAGGTTTAAATTCATATAAATATGATTGGAGAGATCTAATCAACATAAAATATTTAAATTTGAGATAGAATATCATATATAATCTATTGTTGATTAGATTTGCCCATCAGATCTAATTAAATTAAATTTATGTCGGAATTGTATTAAATCGCTTTCTTCTAAAACTCCAACTTTTAATAAATTTTATAATCCAAAAATTAAGTACTTTAATTTCAGTGATAGTAATATTAAAACTTTTGATAATATTTATGTCCTTAGGCTTAATGCTGAATTGGATATTTCAGATAATCGTTGTGCTAGTAGTGATTCTAATTTTTATATAACAAAATCATTATCAAAATTCAGAAAAATTAGGTTACCAACAACTTCCATAAATCTTAAAGAAATTAGATCTCAGTTTATTGAATAAGCGGTAATAAATATAGAAAATGATAGCTATTTTTCTTTTATCCTGTATATATAAAAGCTATTTACTGTTTCTACATATCAGCATTGAATTATTTTTTACCTCTGGCAAAAGAAAAGATTTTGATGTAAATTTTGATTTTTCACGTTTTGGAGTTTTTGCGACATATTTACAAAACTCAGCCGCATCATTAAAAGCCACCAAACTTAAAAATATAAATTATTTAGATAGATTAGATAAGATAAGAGGAAGAGAGATAAAAAGAGATAGAGAAACAAAAAGAGGGGGAAGGAGCAGAGGAGTAAGAAGAAGATGAAATTAATTAAGAAAACATCATAATACATTAACTACTCGGATTCCAATTCAACAGGTGGAATATCAACATCAGTTTTAGCGAATTTTCTAGCAGCAACTCTTCTTTCGAAAAGAATATCTAATTCTTCGAAAGTTCTATCTTTAGTTTCAGGTAATCTAAAGAAAGCCCAAATTAAAGTTGGTAAAGCAGTAGCAAACCAAACATAACCAGTTTTACCTTTTAAGTCAGCTTCAGTTGGATTAATTAAATAGGGTTCAACAACATTTGAAATTAAAGAAACTAAATTATAAGCATTTCTAGCTAAAGCAATTGATTGACCACGAAGTCTAGTGGCAGACATTTCAGAAGAAATAACGAAAGCTAATGGACCAATAGTTGAAGCATAAGTAGCAACCCAAGCAATAGTAACACCAGATTGAACCCATTTCAAAGCACTTGATTGGAAAGGACTAGCTAAAATACCAATAATTAATAATAAGAAAGTTAAAATTGCATAACCAGTAACATAAATACCTCTTCTACCAAATTTTGAAAGTAAAAACCATGAAACTATACAACCAGTGAATGAAATACCAGTAACACCTAAATTTAATGCATAAACATCATCAGGATCTAAACCAGCTTGAGAAAAGAAATATGAAGGAGAATAAGCAAAAGTTGAACCAGAAAGCACTTGCCCTGCTAATGCAATACAACCAATTTCAGTTCTTCTTAAATTAGTACCAATAAAACATTGAAGGTAACCTTTCCAACCTTTTTCATCATCACCTTTAGCTTTATGTTGAGCTTGTTCTAAAGCATTAGTATGAATCATTAAACTAACTTGTTGAGGAATTTTATGATGAGCCAGTTTATTCATTAATCTTTTTAAAGCTTTAGCAGCATCATCGTGTCTACCTCTTCTAACTAACCACCAAGGAGAATCTGGGGCTAAATAAGTAAGAATAAATAATGGAATAACCCAAACCCATTGAATAGCAAATGGAATTCTATAACCCCATTCAGTGGTGTTGTTAACAAGACCTTTTAAAACACCTAAAATTGTTAGTATGAAAATTTATCAAATTACTTCGGAAACGAAGTTTTGAAGTAATTTAATAATTCTGAAAATTCTACTAATCCTCAGAAATCAAAGCTATTAGATACATACCTGCAGCAACAAACTGACCCACGGCCCAACAAAGATTAGTATAGGCTGTCTATTAATTGTTAGTATTCATTGTTTTAATTGATTATAAACTTCTTTACTTCTGCATCAACATTTTTGAGTCCCCCACTTAAAAATCTTAAAAATGGTGAAAACCTTCCACCTCACTTTTTTTGTCTCATTGGTAATCACACACAGAAGCAATTTAGTTAATGATAATAAAATAATACATACAGCGTAACCTCTTAATCTTAATGGCATTACTTCAGAAGAATAAGTAGGACCCATAACAGCAAAAACACCCCATGGTAAACCACATAAAATTTGCCCAGCTAATAAAGTTTGAACATTTTTAGCAAAGAAAGTAACAAAAATAAAAGCAGTCATAAAAACTAAAGAAACTAAAATAACTTTACGATGACCAAACTGTTCAATTAAATAACCGTTAGCAAAAACACCAAAAATTGTACCAACTGATGAAGCACATCCTAAAGCAGTTTGCCAAGGAGCAGTTAATTGCCAGTTACCTGGAGCAATTTCAACACCATATTTTTTTTGGAAACTTGGGTAACCAAAGAATGATGACATTAAAATGTTATCATAACCTTCCTAATAATTGTTAGTAAATCAGTTTATACTTACTTTAAAAGCGAATCTTAAAGTAAATTTATTCTTTTTACATACCATAATAATAGTTGCAGCTAAAACCATAGCCCAACCAATAGCTTTACGATGAATTTTAACAGCATCAGTAAATTTTAATTCATGTTCATCATGAGTGGCATCTTTTGCTTCATCAAAAACAAAAGCAGTTTTACCTAAATCTTGTTTAAAAGATGATTTATCAGAACCAGCTAAATCTTCTAAATGAGCGATTTCAGGTTTCTTTTCTCTGATATCTTCCATTTTAAATATATAAAAATATTAAATATATAAAATTATTAAATATATAAAAATAATAAATTAAAATAAAAAATGATTTATTATAAATATATAATATTTATCTATTTATTGTATATAAAAATGTGGAAATTGTTTAGATTTTATATTTCATTCCCCAATAGGCTCAAAAAAAAAAAAAATATTGAGATTCTAAGATAGACTTAGAGGAGGGGTGACCTTAAAAATGTCAAGCAGAAAATAAAAAAAAAAAAAAAATAAAATGGAATAAAAAATAAAAATGGTGTATACAGTCATTAAGGTTAGATTTGGTGCAGATAAAATTGGAGGATCATTTGTAAATTAAGTTATAATTATACAAATCTTTGAGTGACAAAATCTAGTTTTAGTCTCATTCTTTCTTTCATTTTCTATTGTCTTTTTTCTTGATAATTTTTTCATTTTTTTGCCATTTCCTTGTAGTGTTTTTTAACCAGTTCAAGTAATGGTGATTAAAGATTCTAATCCATTTGATTGTAGATTAGATCATAGTCCCGTTTCATTTATGTCTCTCTCTCTGTCTCTCGCTCAATTTGAATCTGCCTCTTGTTCTACCCCAGATTTTTGTACCCCACCGTTCGTAAAAATCAATGTTCGAGGAAAAAAAATGGTCAACACTTCAAACCAAAATTCATAAGTTAAAAAGTTTTGCGAGAAATTTTCCTGACTAATTCAAAAATAATCTTTCCATTCTAATTAATTAGTTAAGCGATATTGGTACCGTGTACTTGTATTACTCCTACAAAAGAAAATATAATACTGAAAGATAATTATTCAACTTAAATTTCCGTTTGAATATAGATGTACATTTTAATTGTTACGAGATTTACATTCTTTATCCATTTATTATCTTTATCGAGAACACTTTGTGCTCTGTGTCTTTTACAAGATGAATTCCTCTATTTTCCTGATTCTTTTCCAGGCTGATTTCCTTCGTTTTAGTTTTATTAACTTTTCATTTTTTAGCTCTTATTTTCTTTTACAATCATCATTCCACATTAATTAATTAGCCGCCACCTAATGTTACTCTTACTTTTTTTTCAAGTGGTGAACCAATCAGGAGTGGAGACTATGATGGTTAATAGGGTTATCACAAATCTTACGACATACATTTATATTCTACGTTTTTTAGTAACAATAATCCGTCATTAATAGTGGAGGTCCTTCTTCTTTCTTTTGCCATTTAGATTAAGAGGCTGTTATTAAACATAATACCGATATATTTAGCTGCAACTTCAAAGAGTTTACCTTTAATTATTCCTTTTTCTTTATCAGTAAGGACCGACTAGAAAATTAAAAAAAAAAACGAAATTAAGAAAAATAAGAAAAAAATAGTATTCTGAAAATTTCAACGTCAAACTAAAACTTGATGTAGTTTACCTTGCCAAAGTTGCCTTGTCATAGTTAGTCTTGCAAAGGTTATACGAGTGTTTCCTTGATAAAACGTTAACTATTGTTATATCAAATTAAAAAAAATTATATATATGATAATCAGGTTATAATAATCTTCTTTTTTTTGCAGTTAGTGATGCATGACGTAGCAATGATGATAATTTTATGAATTTTACAACTAGTTAACTTGATTTTAACTGACTCAACTACTCAAGTAGTTAGATATATTATAATCATAATGATCATACTTATAAAATACTTATTAAATATGAGTTATTGTAAGGTTCTTTTTTGGTAAATAATATTTTCCTGATATGAAATTATGTGAAGTTTCATGGAATTAATTTATTTTTGTCTTTAACTTTTAGTCACTCTCTATTGTTTTTTTTACCAAAAAACTGGAGCTTGCCGTATGTCCTATAGGTAGGATCGGGTATTTTGTATATGTAAGGAAATTACACCGTCATAATTTTATTGATAGACGTGGATAAAGAGGGCTGTAAGCTTTATTTGCAATAGAGAAAAAGAATTTTGGGAAAGTCCCAGTTTTTTAAAATTTTTGAATTAGAGTAATTTCAAGTGATTAAATTTATATTAATTCAAAACTAGAATTCCACAAAGAAAGTTAGGTGAAATACATCAAGATAAATGGGACAACTGTTCCAGTTCTATATATTCTTGTAAAAACATTTCTTTTGAATAAGCCCAAACTAGAATACCGCTTGGATAAGTCCAAAGTCACACTTTAACTTGAAATAAATACTCTAATGAAAAACAAGTTCTTTAAATGCCAGATATTCTTTTAAACCATTTCTGTAATCAGTCTAAACTAGAATATAACTTCAATAACATTAGAATCACGACTAAAACAGATACTGTAAATGAAACAACTGTTCTTTTAACTCGATCCTTCCTATTCCTTTAAACTTCTTTTGAACATTCATGAATATCTTTACCCAGTTGTTAATTCATATTGCAGCTAATAAATACTCTTTAATAAAATGCTTGAAATGCTTGAATATTTGAATGAACGTTCTAATTCAATACCAAAAATTTCCCATTCTTTAGATGTTTAACCTAATTACCATTTCCAATAAAAAGAAGGAATCAAAGCCAACCAGACGTAGCTAATCTATAAAATCTGATATTATTCTTACTCTAATGTTAATAAGCACTAACATTTGAGACTAAATATGAAAAACAGAATCAAATTTACTACTTAACTAAATTAAGAATACTATTTGAATTTGAAATTAAAAAGAAGGTTAATTAACAGTAATGACTTTCAACAGTTTATTGTACAAGCTCTATTTGAGTTTGAAAATTAAAATGAAGATAATGACAATAAATGACTTCCAACAGATTCAATCCGCTAATTCTATTTGAATTTTGGATTCAATAGAAAACTAGGAAAAAACTCTGACCTTAAACTGGTTTAATTTAATAATTCCAGTTGTTGTATCACTAAAGTCTGTTAAAAGCAATAATTCCAATCTCTTATTTTCATTCCTTCCCAAAACCCAATGCTTTATGATTATAAAACTACGTTTATAGTTTGACCAGACCAAAGATTTAACTATAAACCTTAATTATAGTCATTAAAAAAGCTAGAAACTGTAATACAAACAAATTGCACTGTAATATGTTGAAAACTAACTAGTTCATATGAAAATATAACCCAAATTAAAACAAACTTAACGATAACTAAATAATTAAAGGAAATATAACAATCTAATCAGTTATAAGAAGTTCAAATTATAAAAATTTGAATAAAAGAATTTTACAATTAGCTAATTTATGGTACTATTCACTTAAAGGGCCAAAATACTCCTAATAAACACATTCATCTCCTTACATTTAAATTTTTACTGTATTGATTCCCTGTTAGTAGTGCATAATGAATCAAATAAATCTTTCAAGGTAACAAAAAGAACAAATTATTACCAAAAATTCAATTGTTTGATAAATTAACCAACACAAGTAACCCAAAACTGAGCCAAACTAAACTAAACTAGTAAACTTAAGTGCAACAATTGTAGAAGCCATAAACTGATTAACTTCTTTGTTAATATTACTACATAATCCAAAAAAGAAACCAATTTAGCTAAAAAAACAGCTAAAATTGACTCCTGTGACTTATTTAAACGGTAATAAAACTAGATTAACCTACCAGCAGTCTGTTAGAACACCTAAATTCTAAAGCCATTCAAATTTGCTCTCTATTAACCAGTTAAAAGTTCAATTGCTTTAAATTGGTTTGAAATCACCAAAAAAAATCACCAAAAAAAGTCACCCCCCCCTTCAATTTTCTTAAATTACCTTTAACGTTCAATTCCACACTATTTGAAAGGGATCCAACGAAGTACCTTCATTTTAAACTTTGATAATCAACATAGTCAAACTCTATTTGGTAGCGTGATTTAACAAAGCATTTTACTCTAAACTTTACAATATTATTTAGTACCAATTTGCAAAACATTAATATTTTTGGGCAACTTATAAGCTTTGATCCCTATTAAACTAAACTACCTTCAAATCCCATCTTATAACCAGTATTGAAAGCGTGATTTCACTTTCTAAAAATCCAGGATATATCAGAAATTTATAGGCTTTTTTAAATTTTCCGAGAAATAATTCACTATGGATAATACCATGATTTTCCTATTTTTTTTCCATTTCCCAAACAAGGTAATTCCCGTGGTCTTCCCGTTTACGTAAATGATTGCTGTTTAAGTCATATTCATTTTAATTAGGGTGAATTGAATTGTTCATAGGGAAAGAATGGCTTATAATTCATTGTGTGTCCTACTTTATGTCTAATGCTAATTATAAAAATTGATTAGCGAGAGTGTCACGTGATTGCAGTAGTTAAGGTCTTTTAAATTTATAAGGCGTTACAACAATATTAATGATCATATAATTTGATGTTCTTGTACATGAGATGTAGATTAAATTTATTGCACTCAAATTAGATCATAATTCTTACCAGAACAAATTGTTCTTTTCACAAGGTTTCTAAAATTTCTATAATTAAAAGATCAACATTTTTATATGGTTCCAAGAAAATAATAACAAAAATTAATGAAAAAAAATGAATTTATCAGGAGGGTTCAGTCTTCTAACTGAATTTACAAGGCTCATTCACTTATAAAATAACATGATCAAATGTTATAATTGAATCATAACTTTAAATAAATTCACTGTAGAATGAGTACCTTTTTCAGGCACCAAGTCGCAAATTTAACAATGTATCTGCAGGAAATCACGATTTATGATCCAGAAAAAGAAAGAGAAGAAAAATATGAAACAAATTTATTCACCCCTATAAAAAAAACTAACGAAATGCAAAAAAAATGAAAAAATAAATGAAAAAACAAATATAATCTATAAAAATAAACTAAACCGAAACATAAGAACAATTACCGAAATCAAATGGGTATAAAAAAAATTTTGGGGGACTTTTATTAGAAGAATCAACTAAATTCTCTCTCTCTCAAACTAAACTAACCTTTTTAGAAAGTAGTACTATTATAATAACCAGAAGATAAAGTCATTGAAGGAAATTCTGAACTAGTGTAAATACTAGTTGGAACAGCAGTAGTAGTTTCTAAAGTTTCAGTTTTAGTAACTTCAACAAAAGTAGTTAAAGTTGTAGTCACATCTGAATAAGTAAATTCAGCAGTAACTGGATAAGAAGTAGTTACAGTTGAAGTTAAAAAGATAGTTGAGTAAGTAATTTCATCTTCAGTTGAAGTAGCGTCGATATCGGCACCACTAGTAATCCCTCCAAAAGTTTCAGTAACGGTAATTGATTCAGTTTCAGTTTCAGTTTGAGTAACAGTAATAGTTTTACCATCACAAGTAGTTTCAGTATCAGTATTAGCAACGACATATTGAGAACTATAAGTAGTTGGTTCAGTAAAAGTTGAACCATCTGAAGTTAAAGTTTGATAAGCAGTAACATAAGTAGTAACAGTTGAAATACCTTGATCATCCATCCAACTTTCTAAAACTGAAATTTGACTTGTAGCAGTAGCAGGAACAACTAAAGTAGTTGAAGGTAATTCAATTGTTGTAAATTGAGTTAAAGTTGTAGTTGAAGTTGAATTATAATATGAATTTGGATCAAAATCTGCAGTTGTTGCATTTTCATATCTTTTAAATGGAACTGCAGTAATAACTGGTAATAAAGAAAATAAAGTAAATTTCATTGTGTTTAACAAAGGTAGGTAACTAATTAATTAACTAAAAAAATGAATTATATAAAACTAAGGAATGGACGCGATTAAGATACGCTATAATTGTGATTTTTTTAAATTAATTGAATGAATTAATAAAGAGAAAAGAAAACTAGAAAAGTGGGATCAATAAGGTTTTTATAATTTTTTTTTTTTTAAGGTTCAAGACTTTTTTGATTTTTGTTTCAGATAAAAATTGTGTGAGGAATGCCCTAGAACAAGCTAACCGAGAAATTCTATCAATTAATTTTCTAGATTAGCTCAAATTGAGTGTTTTAAGTAAAATATGAGTATGTAGTAATATTAAACATATTTGAAGTAATCAAATAAGTAACAAGTGTTAACTTTTTAATAAAAATCGTGTTTATTGAGGTTATTCTCTATATAAATGAGAAAAATGTATGGAGTAGATATGAGAAATTCAAAATTTTGAGCAATGGACGCAAGTTTTCCATCTCATCTCTCGACAACACAACATAAACTTTTAAATATAATTAATTCTTTTAATATTCTTATTTAGAGCTAAGAGACTAGATAAATTGAACAATAAATATAAAAAAAACCCAAACGTATATATATATATAATAAATAATCGTAAATCGTTACTCTTGATATTTTAAATTTTCATAATAATTTATATCATTATTAATTAATTTTTCTTGTAAAAAATCATTAATTAAATTATATTTATCTTGTTTTAAAATATCAAATTGATTTGATAAATTACTAAAATCTTGCAGATAAGTATTATCATTTGAAAATTTTGGTAATTCAAAGAAAGTTCTTTCACTTTGAAGTGATAATTTTGATGGTTGATGATAAAATTGTTGATTTGAATAAATTGAATTATTTTGATTATGATTGTGATTAGAATTAGAATTTAATAATGGACTTGAACCATGAATATTATTTTGAAATTGAATAGTTGATTGATTTTTTGAATCATTTACAAAAGAATTTGACATTGAAGAAATTGTTGTTGATCTTGTTAATGATAACATTAAAGAATTATTTTCATCATCTAATGGTGAAGAAGTTCTTGATAATAATGGACTATCCATTTCATCATCAAATTCTTCATCCTCAATATAATCAAAAATTTCATCTTTTTCTTTTAATTTGTTATTATTGTTGTTGTTGTTGTTGTTATTGTCATTATAATTGTTATTATTATTTGTTATAGCATTAATTTTATTGTCATTATCATTATTTATTTTAGAAATTGGAGAACTTGAACTAGATTTTATTATTATTTCATCATTAGTTATTAAGTTTTCAATATCTATTGGTAATTCAGAAGGTAAATCTGAAGGTAATTCAGATAAATTTGATAAATCAGATTGTAAATTTAAAGGTAATAAATCATTTTCTAAATCTAAGAAACTCCTTTTTTTACTTTCATCATTATTATTATTATTAGTTAAATCATTATTTATAACCATTTTTTTCAAAACTTTATATTCTTTAATTAAATTTAATAATTTAAATTTTAAATCATTATTTTCATTATCAATTAATTCAACATTATGATTTAATTGTTTATAATTCATTTTTGTTGATAATTATTTGATTAACTTTATGTTGTATTTTATAATAATATTACTATTTTATATTACTATTACTATTATTGTTATTATTGTTGTTGTTATTTTTTTGCTCTCTACAAGTTCATACTATTTTCTTCTCTGTGTTGGTTGTTTGAATAAGTTTTTTTCTTCCAAGGTGAAATTTTTGAGACAAAATTGATTTTTATATATAAATTTTTTAAAATCCGGATTAGATCGGAATTTACAGGGATTTTAATATCCAATAATCGAAATTTTATTACCAACAGAGAAAAACAAAAATTGCTTATTTTGACCTTTATAACCTTAAAAACTAGTTATCAAAACTTGCTAGATAATAGAACTATTAATTACTATAGATACTATTCACTGCATCTGTTTGTTTCACCTCAGTATAGCACTAGTACCATTGGTAGTAAGAAATAAATAATATTGAGTTTTTATGATTTTTTACTATTTGAGAGTCATATTTCTTACAATAATCATTAGCAAAAAAAAGTGTCTCAGGTATCCAGAATATAACCGCAAATCGTGTTTTTTCTTTAAACTCCTATTTCGTAAAAAAAAAAACATCATTGCTATAAAGATATAATTTTATTATAATTGAGTTATTTTTACTCAATTTACTTTCTTCCTTATTTATTCAATATTTCCACCTAATTACTTACTATAACTGTATAATATTTCTTGAATTAAAATACAACTAAATTTACTATGGGCAAATTCGCACGGGATTTAGAATCCTACAATTTCTATTTGAATCATCTGAAAAACCTGTTCAAATTTAGAGTGTGTGTTTTTCTTTTTAATCATCTACTTTTTAATCAGTTACTTACATATTCGATATTCGATATTAATTACCAATTCTATATAGGTTATTAACTCTAAGATTTCTATTTAATATCCCATTCATTCCTATAAGGTTTTTTTAGATTCACCCGAAGTAATTTTCATCCGATTTTATTGTTCTCATCCATTTTGACATGTGTATTTTTTCTTCCCGTATTCTTTATTGTAGCGTTGTTTCTTTTTCTTTTTTCCAAGTATTTGATCTTAAAAGAACACTTTAAGATACATTTGTTTCGCCCTATAAATTCCCATTACTTCCTTACCCTTATAGTTTTTCTTGAAGATCTCCTATTATTCATAAAAAACTGCTGTTAATCTGATATTCATTTTTAGTGTTTCAACCAAATTCTTTTTAGTTTCGGTATACTTTTCCTGAGTTTTTTATTTTTATTTATTTTTTTTTTTTTTTAGCATGTAACTATGTAACTATCTCTCCACGGATTGTTCCTAATGCCATTTTTTTCTAGCCTCAATCCCAGTTTTTAGGGCCTGAATACTGGTTCCGACAGTCTTGTGACACAATTTTTTATTTTTATGGATAAAAGGGTAAGTAAAACATCGTACGATGGCTTCCTTTTGTTTTTTACCTTTTTACCCCAGAAAATTATCAGAGAAATACAAAAGGATTTACAACGCAAAATAAGTTAATTAACTTATTTATAATTACTAGAAAAGTATCTCTTACAACTTTTTTAAATTTTAATTATTTCAGAATTTTAATTATTTCACTTATTTTAAAATATAAACAAAAACTTTTTTCCTTTTTCTTTTTTGTTCCTGTGATAACACCGAATCCGAAATGAGTCGTCTTGAGTCATGATGAGGTAATTAACGCGATTTCTTTAAGATGAGATTTTAATTTTTCGTTTACAAATTTAGTTAATTAAACCGATTGTCTTTTTTTTCATTTTTCCTTTCCATTCCTTCATATTCTGATATACAATTCCTTGGTTATTGATTTACAATATTCTATAATTAAAAAGTCTCTAATTGTAAATACACTTTTTATAATTACTTGTAGTCTGGGTCTATAAGTCTCAGAGAGAAACTCATCTGGCTGAAATGTCTAAGTTTCCCTGAAATACTAGAATTCCTCTATACTTAATTATCAAATCTTGGCTTTCATTTATTATGCGATATTTTTGTTATTAATCTCCTGTCTTAATGAATTAGAAAGAGTGAAAAGAATTGAGTCAGATTTAAATCGTACGGAATAATAGTTCCTTCTGATCTTCATCTATCGTATACTTTAATATCAAAATTATCAGAAACTTCACTAGTCATACTATGGTTCGTTATATTCTCTAATATTAAGTTATTTAAAATTTCAGCAAAAAAATTCTTTTAACCAATTTTTATATTGGGTTGCAAAAAAAATATTTTCCGATGCCGGGAGTCGAACCCGGGTTTGCTGCGTGAAAGGCAACCGTGCTAGCCGTTACACTACATCGGACTTTTCTTGAACAAAAAATGTCTTAGGATCTCTATCAAGACTGTCCCCATTTCTGCTTACGTAATCAATTTTAAATTAATTTTTTAGTATATTTTTCAAATTTTCCAATTAAATTTATTAAAATTTCTTCAAATCTCTAAATTTATCTTAAATTTTAGAGATATAAGCTTATATTTATAACTCGGAAGTCTATGAAAGATAGCACGTATCTTCTTCTTTTCCTCTATTTGATCCGAATCAAGACTTAATAAGTTTCCAATATTTAGTTGCTTAAAGCGTGTAATACATACCTTAAAAACTATAAAATGATCTCATTATGATTTTTAGAAAATTTTAGTTTAAAATGCAGAAAGAACTTGTTGATTCTATGAATAATAAATCTATTAAACACCAATTATTCTTCCGTATTTTACTTATTTTAAATTATTTTTTTTTGCTTTTAGTAAATTTTTCTCTTTTTAGTCTCCTCCAAAGTAAAGAGAAAGGTACATTATATCTTCAAAATAGTTATAACAGGAATATTACTTTTTAATGCAATATCCTCTTTAAATCAAGTAAATCTGAGTGGCCCAATAAATAATAATATGTATACTGTAAACTAGAGAGATTTTATTACAATTAAAACTATATAACAAAGAGAGAGACAATTTATTTGTTGTGTTACATATTAAAAGTCATACATCTAATATATACTTTAATTTGAACGTTCAGTCTTTAGTTGTTTTTTTCCATTTTTATTCATTTCTGTTTTAATACATTATATATTTGCAACCAATTTTCCTCGCTGTCTGAAAACCTTAGATATTTCACTTCATAGAAATAAGTGTAGTATTGAAGAATGATTAAATACTGAACTTTATTTTATGACCATAATAAATAGGAATTTAATCTTTCTTTTCCAAGGTAAAGATTTGTATATTGTGATATATTTTGTATTAGGGAAAAATAAAACAAATCCCGGAAGGGAATATATGCATTACCGTTAGAGTCACAGTTTAAACAATTATTGACTTAAGTAGTATTCAATTTTAAGCCAGTCGGTGCTTAGTTTCATATCTAAACTTCTCCACTATAATTAAATATACCGATTAACAATATCCAGCAACCCAATTCATATGACAAACAGTCCTGTATTACTTTTCAAAATTTCAATATCATTACTTGTCTTATAGGATATTACCCTGAGGTGAGAAAAGGTTCCTGTCATATGTGAACGGCTATGTTCGGATATTCGATTGGGTTGATATTAAACGGCAAACTCGATCTAAGGTTATACATTATATCCTGTAGCCCGCTGAAATCTCGACTTTTGTATTCTTAACTTAGTGGCTTACACTTCATATTTGATGTATGATAATGACCTAGATAGACTGAATAAGACCCTCGATTTACAAAAATAAAATAAAATAAGTCCCAATAAAATAAACAAATGTTAGAATCGGTATTTAGTTATCAAATAAGTTACCCTGATTTTTTTAATTTTTCGGTTTCTAATATGTAATGTCACTTTAATTTTTTACTAATCTTTTAGTACTTCAGGGTAACTTTTATCAATTAAGCCTTTTGATAGTTAAATCGGTTATAACTAAGTGCGCTTGTGCAGATTGTAGCCGCTCAAGTTGACTTAAAAGGTATCATAGTTGGTATTACCCGGACAGTCGGTTTCATTGAAATAAATATTTTTCAGTTTTACAACTAGGGATGGAAGGATTATTTAAACGACAGGATATCCTGTTTAGTTTTCAGTTTTCTAATTAATTTAGATTTCAATTGAATTATAAGAAATTAGTATATGAATATGAGTGATAAAGAAGTTTTAAGTGATAGAGAAAGTATTCAAACAATTCATTCCCTTCTTGAAGGTGAAGCAGTTAGGAAAATTGTTACCAGATTAGAAGAAGGTGCTGGTATTTTAGGGGAATTAGAAGAAGGTTATGATATTAAAAAAGTTGAAACACATCCTGATTTAGGAACAACTTATAATAAAGAAGATCCTTGGCAATATCCAATTGATAGAGATACAAAATTAAGATTGGTTATGTTTGTTGATGATGATAAAGAAAATCCAAAAAATGTTTCAGATCTTCGAAAATGGATATATACTTTTACCTTGGGATTTGTTTGTTTTGTTGTTGCATTAGGTTCATCAATTGTTACTGGTGATTTGGCTGCACCTGCTGAATATTTTGGAGTTTCAACAGAAGTTATAATTCTTGCATCAGTCACAATGTTTGTTCTTGGTTTTGGTGTTGGCCCATTATTTTTTGCACCATTAAGTGAAGAATTTGGGAGAAAACCGGTTTATGCAGTTACTTTATTTCTTTCGGTTATTTTTGTCATTCCTTGTGCTCTTGCTAAAAATATTGGTACATTAATTATTTGTAGATTAATTGATGGTATTGCATTTTCAGCTCCAATGTGTTTAATTGGTGGTAGCTTAGCAGATATTTGGGAAGGCCCAAAAAGAGGTTTAGCAATGTCAGTTTTTTCAGCAGCTCCATTTTTAGGTCCAGTTATGGGTCCAATTTTTGGTGGTTTATTAGCCGATAATGCACCAACTTGGAGATGGATTTATTATACATTTTTAATTATTGCTGGTTTTACATATGTTCTTTTCATGTTAGTAGTTCCAGAAACTCATGCTTCGACAATTTTAGCTAAAAGAGCTAAAAAATTAAGAAAATTAACTGGTGATGACAAATATGTTACTATTGCACAATTGAAACCTAGAAGTACTAAAGAAATTGCAACTCAATCTTTAAGTAGACCATTTGTTTTATTAAGTGAAATTATTGTTGCATTACTTACCTTATATATGTCAGTCGTTTATGGTTTGCTTTACATGTTCTTCTTTGCTTATCCAATTGTTTTTATGGAAGGTAAAGGTTGGTCTGCCTCAAAGACTGGTGTAATGTTTATTCCAATTGGTTGTGGTGTTATTGCTTCAAGTTTAATTTCAATTTATTTTAATAAAGATTATAATAAAAGAGCTCAGAAATATAGAGATAATAATGAACTCCCACCACCAGAACTTAGATTAATTCCAATGATGTGGGGTTGTTGGCTAGTTCCAATTGGTTTATTTGCTTTTGCTTGGTCTTCTTATCCAAGAATTTCTTGGGCTGGACCTTGTTTTAGTGGGTTTGCAAGTGGTATGGGTTTTACAATGCTTTATAATCCAGCAAATAATTTTATTGTTGATTCATATCTTCATTATGCTAGTAGTGGGTTAGCTGCTAAAACTTTTGTTAGAAGTATTTGGGGTGCTTGTGTTCCATTATTTACTGAACAAATGTATCATAGATTAGGTTATCAATGGGCTACTTCGTTAATGGCTTTTATATCATTAGCTTGTTGTGCTATTCCTTATTTATTTTATATTTACGGTGCTAGAATTAGAGCTTATTCAAAATATGCTTATTCTATTGATAAACAAATTTAAGAGTAGCAATTTATTCAAAAAAAAGAAAAACTTCAAATGGTACCTTGTTCAAAGTACCATTCTTCATTTTGCATCTTGGACTAGAATTAATATATAATATATATGGTAATATTATTGAAAATCTCTTAATTCTCCAATTTGTTGGAACCAGATAATTAAAATCTGTTCACACCAGAAGTTATTTCCTACTGTAAAAAATTTTCATAATCGAAAGTCCTTCAAAAACTGAAATAACAAAAAAAATTAGAGTAATAAAAATCTAAAAAATAATGAAGGAAGCGAGGTTCGAACTCGCGCGGAGAATCCTCCAACAGATCTTAAGTCTGCCGCCTTAGACCACTCGGCCATCCCTCCAATTCTATACCTTTGAAAGGTTACACAGACATATATACGGATAGATAAAAAATTAGGTCACGTGATTATAACCATCAATTCAAAGAAAGGATCCAATTTTATGCCAATACGTTAATAACAAGGTACGAAAATGTATCTCATATCACTATTGCATGGTATGATCTTCTGATGTACCTGTCATGCAAACCTAGAAGCCAGATTTTAACTGGGAGACAAAATGTATATTCTATAAGGAATTTAATTAGACATAGTAGCTTGAATTTCTATCCTATTAACCAAAGATTTACAGAAAATGAATTACTACAATTGTCTGCTTGGGATCACGTTATGTTTTCCAATAAATATGAGGAAGCTCCAACTCAATTAGTGGACTTTTGTTCTACTGAAATAAAAAAGATAAAAAAAGCTGCTCAAAGATCTTTGTAACCATGTTGTAACTCGGGATTAATTTAAGCATTTATCGATATATATGAACTCACCATTGGAGAAAATAATCACTGAAGATTCATTCAAACGTGTCCCAAAAACCTTTTGATTGTAAAGCAAGAATCGATGAGGAAGAGGGTCCATGGGTGTATCAAATCTCATATACTAGGTCCATGTCTCCACGGAAAATTAAAAAGTTTTGTTAGCTTGGTGTATTGCAGTGTATTTGGTTTGTATTTTTTAAAAGAATATCAATTTAAAACTTTTTAAATTTTAAATGATCGATTACTATACAATGATGTTATTTCTTTCGGTACCCTATTTTAACATCTTTTTTTTTTTTCTATTTATTTTTTTGATTTTAATTTAATAATTTTTACAATTTTGACAGCTATAAATCGCGAGAAACACATATAATGAAAAGATTATCTATAGCTATTCAAGGTTGTGGACATGGCGAATTAGATAATATATATCAATCATTAAGGGGAAATATTGATCTTTTATTGATTACTGGTGACTTCCAAGCTATACGAAATAAACTGGATTTATCTAATATTTCTGTACCACCAAAATTTAAAAAGCTAGGTGATTTCCATTCATATTATAATGGCCATAAAAAGGCACCAGTTTTAACTGTATTTATAGGGGGGAATCATGAATCATCATCGTATTTACAAGAACTTAAGTTTGGTGGTTGGGTAGCACCTAATATTTATTATTTAGGGGAATTTGGTGTTATATGGTATAAAGGTTTAAGAATTGGTGGATTAAGTGGTATTTACAATGAAAAATCTTATCAACTGGATATTGAAGAAAAACTACCTTATAATCCTAGTGAATTAAGATCAGTCTATCATGTAAGACCTAGAAGTATTGCTAAAATGTTATCAATGGGAAGTATTGATAAAATGGATATAATTATGACCCATGATTGGCCCCAAGGTATTGTTTATTGTGGAGATTTAGATGGATTATTGAAAAGGAAATCTTTTTTCAAAGAGGATATTGAATCAGGTAAATTAGGAAGTCCATTAGCTAGAGAAATACTAAATCAATTAAGACCAACATATTTTTTTTCAAGTCATTTACATATTAAATTTGAAGCTAATGTTGTAAATAAATTATTACCAAAACCATCTGAAGAAATTGATTTAGATATGGACATGGATATGAATTTGAATGATAATGAAGAAGAAAAACAAAATTTACTGGAAGTTAAATTTCTTGCACTTGATAAATGTGGTAGAAATAGGAAACATTTAGAAATCTTAAGTATTCCAACTAATGAAGATCATATTTCTTACCAGAATAATAGTTTATATTATGACAATAGAGCAATAGCAGCAAATAAAGTAATTGAAAGTTATAGACAATATAATCCAGTTAAACCACAAGATACTTTAAAGTTTATTCAAGATATTGATGAAGAAGTTAAAAAACTTACTAATTTTTATCAAATACCTAAAAATTTCGAGAGAATCAAAACAAATGGGTCATCATATAATGTTAACAACCAAACTTTAGAGTACTGCCAAAAATTCGGTATTCCTTATGTTAAACCAAAAACCAAAAGTGAATAAGGAATTGAAAAAAAAATATCCGCGATAAATCAATAGACAATGTCAATTATTAACTTTGTTGGACAATTCTTAAAAGATAAAGGATATGATGAAACCTTACGTCAATTAGAAGTAGAATTTGGTAGACCAATAAATACAAATGTAAAAGATTTACCTCATGGCGAAACACTTGAAGAAATTCTTAATGATCGTATAAACTTTAAATCCCTTTCAATTAAAGATGAACAGCCGATAGATGCTAACTTCAAACATTGGAAATCCCCGTATCCTAGGATTCTAGAAAATGAAATATTTGTTGGAGAAGTTATTGTTTCAATTGAACTTATGGCAGGTATATTAGTTATCTCAACAGCTAAACAAAAATTAATTTTAATGAAATATAATGGAGATATTATTAATGTATATGAAAAGATAATTGGAGTAGTAATTAAAAAAATTATGAGTGACGGTGAGAAGTTTGTATTTCTAGCTGGTATGGACGGTAAAATTCATAAATTTGAATTGATAGATGATGAATTAATCAAGAGGGGTGAATTGAAAGTTCATAGAAGATTGATCGTCGATATGAAATATATCCATGGATACTTGATAACCTTGGGTTTTGAAAAATTAATTAAATTAATAGATTTAGATTTAAATATTATTGAAACTATTGAAACAATGAATTACCCTGTTTGTATTGATGGAATTTTTTATAAAAATGAAATTTATGCAGCAATTGGTTATACGGATAATACTTTAATTGATATAATTAAGTTGACTAATGGTGGAGGCAGATTACATAAAGTATCAATTAGTGATGCAGAATTTTCAACTACTAATTTTACACCAAGATCAATTCAATTTAATATTAAGGATGATAAGGAAATTAACTTAGCTGTTGGTACATCGCATGAACCTTATATGAGAGTTATTATCGTTCCTATAATTTTTGAAGAAGATCATATTAAACGTAATCAGATAATGAAAAATATTCTTACAATGTCACCTCAAGATAAATATAGTACTCCATTTATTAATTGGAGAAAAGATAGTGATGGAATCTGGGTATTAGGTGATGACGGTAAAATCAGGGGGGTTAATTTATCAACAAATGAGATAATAGAGGTTGATGGTCATGATGGTAAGGTAAAATGGCTTACTAGTATCGATGATGGTGATAAGTTAGTAACTGTAGGTGATGATAGAACTGTAAAGATTTGGAAGTAAATAGTTAAATTAGATATGATATTATCTTTCTTGCGTGATAATGGACATAGCGATTATAATAGATCTCACTATAGATTTAAAAAGTGATAATTTATTGATTTATATATAGTCAATAAAGCCCAGAATTCTCTTGATATCAGACTTGTAATGTTTCCCTTTTTTGCAGCCGATAAAGAGGACAGCTTCCGTAGATCATTGCGACATTCATTTTTTTTAAAGGATTTGTGGAGTAGATGTCACATGTCGGGTGCATATGGTAAAATGGGCGCCCTCGGTAAAAATTCTGATATAAAGTTAACAAAATCACTCTGGTTTTTTTTTTATTTTTATTTTCATTTTCATTTTTATATTATATTGTTAGATACTCCTTCTAATTTATAGATCATCATTATAGAATTTAATTATAGTTCCCCACAATTATATTATACCAAATGTCACTTTCACCAATTGAAAAAGCTGCATCAGGAGCATTAGCTTCAGCTATTGCTAATACTTTGGTATATCCGTTAGATTTATCTAAAACATTAATTCAAACTCAAGTTAAACTGAAATCAATGTCAAGATCAACATCAATGAATTCATCAGTTTCAAAATCAACATCAATGAATTCATCAGTTTCGAAATCAACATCAATGGAATTTAATAATAGTGAAGATAGTGTTTTCCAGCAATCAAGTGATAAAGATGGTGAATTAAAATATAAAAATTCAATTGATGTTTTACAACAAATTTATAAGAAAAAGGGAGTTTTAGGTTGGTATCATGGTTTATTTTCATCAATTTTTGGTACTGCAGCTCAGAATTTTTCATATTTTTATTGGTATACTATAGTTAAAAGAGTTTATGCAAAACTTTATAAACATATACCAAATCATAAACCATCAACTTTAATGGAATTATTTTTAGGTGCATTAGCTGCTGCAATTTCACAAATGTTTACCATGCCAATTGGTGTTATTACAACTCAACAACAAACTGATAAACATCATAAAAACTTATTACAATTAGCAAAAGAAGTTTATGTCCATGATGGAATTTCAGGATTTTGGAGAGGTTTAAGAGTTTCATTAGTTTTATGTATTAATCCTTCCATAACGTATGGTTCTTATGAAAGATTGAAACAAGTTTTATTTGCAAATAAAAACCATTTAGCACCATTGGAAAGTTTTTCATTAGGTGTTATTGCAAAATCTTTAGCAACCGTTACAACACAACCACTAATTGTTTCAAAAGCAATGTTGCAAAAGAAACATCATAGTTCAGAAGATATTAAATTTGAAAGTTTTACTCATGCTTTAGAACATTTATGGGAGACAGAAAAATTTAAAGGTTTATATAAAGGTATAGCTCCACAATTAGTTAAAGGGGTTTTCGTTCAAGGTTTGTTATTCATGTTTAAAGATCAATTAGATTTATTATTTGTAGTATTGTTGAATATGATGAAAGGTAAAAAAAAGTAAAATTATAGATATATAAATATATTCATTCATATTTCATGCATCCTATTTCATGATCATATTAAATTACTTTCTAATTCTTTCTCTTCTTTTGTTTTTCAGTCCTGAAATACTCTCTAGAGAAGAATAGTAAAAAAAAAATATTATACTTCTATTATATTATACAAACATTTTTAAAACTTATCCTGACCAAAATTGATAAGCTTGAGGTTTAGTTACACTTAAAGGTAAATTGTTAACATCTACCTTTTCTTCATTAGTTGACATGTTATCAGATAAATCGATTTTTTTATTAAATTCATTATTAATTTCAGTTATACTTACTGGTTTTAATAAATCATCTAATAAGTTTGAAATTTCTGGTAATTGATTTGATTGTTTAAATTTCATTATTTTTTCATATTGTAACCATCTTTCAATTGATAATTGTTTTCTTTCTAAATTTAAATTTTTTTCAATTTTAATTAAATTATCTTCTAAAACGGATAAATTTTTTAATTTTAAATTGACTTTTTCTAAAGTTAATTCAGTAATTTGGTTAATTAAATTTGTTGAATCTTTATTTATTTCATCTAATTTGTTTGATGAATTATTTACAATAACATCTTTACCTTCATTTCTTTCAATTATTTTTGTTACAATTTCTTCAACAATACTTTCATTAGCTTTACCATTACTGTAAGAAGATGATTTAACATCTGATTTATCTTCAATTAATTTATTTAAATATTTATCTTCAATTGGTAATTGAATAAATTTTAAAATACATTGTTGTTTAGTTTTAGTTCCAACATGAGATGCAATCTTATCCCATTGATTTGAATTTTTATTAAATTGATTTATATTTTCTTGATTATCATTAGTTAAAATATCATTAATTCCAAACATTTCAATACCTTCTAATAATAATATAATTTCTTGTTCACTCCAAATTTCTGAATCTTTTTGTTTTGTAAATTTCAAGAAATCAGTTGATTGGAAATTTGATGGGAATAAACCTTGTTCAAAACATTCTTGCGATATATTATTAGCATTATTAACAGTAGGTGCTAAATTTGGTTGATTTTTAGATTTTAAATTATGATATCTAATTTCATTAGTATCTTTACCTGTAACATTACAAATAAATTGATTAGTAGTTTCTTTAAAATCTCCTTTACTATCATTATAAACATTACGTCTAACTTCTAAATTTAATGGGATAGTTTTAAAATCTTCTTCAACTGAAGTAGCAGGTGATGGTAAATTTTCTCCATTTTCTTCTGATTTACTTTCAGATTCAGATTCAGATTTTTGTTCAACTTTAGTTACAGTTTCAGGTTGTTTTTCACCTTTAATTACTTTAGCTTCACCTGGAATAAATGGAACCAATGATCTTGGAGTATCTAAAACAACTTGAAAATGACCAGTATATTGTGGTCCAATAGTTGATGGTTTAGTTCTTGGATCAATTTGATAATTAATTAACCCCCATTTTTCTAAAAATTGATGAACTCTGATAATACTAGTAACATCTCCTGATAAATTACGTCTTAAAGCAGTAATAGTTAAATATTCAATTGGATTTAATCTATAACAATTAATCATAAAATTTCTCATATATTTATAACTTTTATCATTCTTATAACTTGATTTGGAAGCATCATCAGTTGGGAAAAAATCAGGGAACAGATCTTTTTCAATTTTATGAATAGTTGACATATCAAACCATTTAGCGAATGATGGTAAAATAACATTTTTACCTTGTTCAACAAGATATTGTTGAGCTCTATCTTGAAATGAAGCTCTTGCCTTTTCTAAATCAATAGGTTTCTTTTCAGATTCTATTTTAACACCATCAACATCCTCTAATTGCATTTCCATTGGTTCTTCTGGATCGACTGACATTTTTTCACTATATTTCTTAATCTTTTACTTCTATATAGTTACAGATCTCACTGTTCGTTGAAGATTTTGTTTTTTCCCATCTGCGTTTCAATCAACTTTTTCGCATTTTTCGATTTTTGCACGACACCCTTTTTTTTGTTAGTGATATAGATCAAATATAAAAATTGAGACGCGTAAAACTGAAAACCCTATAGCGGTTAATTTTAATCTAATTGAAGTTTTTAAAGTAGAGATTAATTGAAAGATGAGTGTTGATGTTGAACCACCTAGAAGATCACAGAGAAGAACTAGACAAGTGGTTTATGCAGATGAGGATGAATCTGGTTCTGATTCTGATTATGAAGTTGTACCTACTAAAAAACGTAAAGATAATAAATCTAAAGGAATTACTAGTAGAAATGGGAAGCATAAAGGTAAAAATGGTAAAAAGTTTGCTACTTCTGTTGAAGATATAGAAGACTTTGTTGAAAATGAATTATATCGATCACTTAGTAATCCTGAAGTTTCAATTGATGAATTAGCATTAAAATGGATAGATAGTTATGATAAAGAAATAGAGACTCAAGGTAATAATATTGCAATTACAAATTTAATAAACTTGATTTTAAGATGTTGTGGATGTATTCATATGTTTGAACCTCATGATTTAATGAATTTAGAATCAGCATCAGAAACTGTTGGAGAATTATCAATTATTTTTGAACAACAAAAAATGCATGAATATCCATTTATTTCAAATAATAAAGATTTAAAATTTTTTAAAACTAATGTTCTTGAATTTTTTGAAAAATTAACAAATTATTGTCATTCAAAAGGCTTATTATATAGTAATATTTCAGAAGTTGAATCAGATGAATCTTTAAGTTCTTCATTAATTAGTAAAATATTCACTTGGCTATTAACTTTAAGTACATGTAGTATTAGACCATTAAGATTTGTTTCAACTACAATTTTAATGTATATTCAAAATGAATTAAGTGAAATTTGTCAGGAATTATCAACCACAATTGATAAGACTATGATTCAATTAAAAAATTCAAAAAAATCTAAAAGAACTAAAAAGGAAAGAATTGAACTTATTGAAAATAATTTAAATCAATTTAATCATCAAAAAAATACAATCATAGAATATTTAAATGATATTACAGAAACTGCATTTGTCCATAGATATCGTGATGTTGATCCATTAATTAGACAAGAATGTATTAGTTCATTAAGTAATTGGATGATTAGTTTCCCAGAATTTTTCTTTCAATCTTCATATTTACGTTACTTTGGTTGGTTATTATCCGATCCAAGCAATCATGTTAGGTTAGAAGCAGTTAAATCATTGTTGAAGTTATATAAGATGAGTAATCAAGAGAATGAACTTATGGGAACAGGATTTAGACAATTCACTGAAAGATTTAAAAATCAGTTAACGCAAATAGCATTTAAAGATACCGATCCTTTAGTTAGAATTAATTCAATACTGATTTTATCAGAATTAGTTAAATCAAATTTCATAAATCACCAGCATTCTATTGAAATAATTCTGGAATTAATTCAAGTAATTGGATTAGGTACAATGTTTAGTAGAGTTAATAATGAAAAACTTAATTATGAATTTAGTAAATTTATCAACACTGTCAGCATAGAAAAAATTAAAGAATTAAGGGAACTGTTAGAAGATGAGTTAGTTGAAACCGACGCAATTGATATTAACGAATGTTTAAAAATTAAATCATTAGTTGATATTATCAGCGAATCAACAACTTTAATTACTGAAGGTCGTAGTTCAGAAATTGATAATGAAAAAATTAAAGTTAATTACCCCATTTCTGTCATTTATAAAGATTTATATCAATTATCATTTTATAATAAGAGTTGGGAATTTCTTGTAAAGTACATTTTATTTGATATTTCAAGTCTTGAAGATATATCTGCTGATTTAAAGTCAATTTTAGAATTAAATAATAATGATGTATCTATTATATTACAATTTTTACATGGTTCATTAAGTTATATTGTATCAAGAAAGAAACCAGATAATGAAATTGATGATCCAAAAGAGTTAATGCATAAGTTTATTGAACTTTTATCCCCAATTTTAACAAAAGTAATTAAAGATGATTCAAACTTTGAAATATTTGTTAAGATTTGGAATTTACTTTTACAAGATTATAATAAATTACTGAATATTTATTCAAATTTCCAAAGTCTGAATAAAGTTGAATTATATAATAAGATAAATATTCTGATTTTTGAATTTTATAAAGATTTTAAAGGTGGAATGAATAGTAATTTAATGAAAAATTTTAATGAATATTTTAATTTATTTTTAAATACTAATGGTCAAAATCAAAATGTTACTTCAGAAATTAAAAAT
This sequence comes from Yamadazyma blattariae, assembly GCA_030581595.1. Classification (NCBI taxonomy): domain Eukaryota; kingdom Fungi; phylum Ascomycota; class Pichiomycetes; order Serinales; family Debaryomycetaceae; genus Yamadazyma; species Yamadazyma blattariae. Next base: position 416,051 of record JAKTTU010000009.1, on the reverse strand, counting down.
ACAATAAATGATATTTTAAGTAATTTATGTAATCAATGTATTAATACTACTAATGAAATTTCATTATATGAAGATGATGCAGAAGTTGTTCAAAAATCAATCATTGCAAAAACTATTGAAGTTTCATATAATTTAGAAAAAATTAACAATATTGGTAACTACTCGGATATTAATTCATTTACAGAAGAATCAGATTCAGAGTCATTACCTTTAATAGATTTAATTAAATTGAGAATATTTGATAATTTTGATCTTGGTAGATATATTGATAACATTAAAACTCAAGATTTACCAGTATTAAAAGATTTAATTAAATCTTTTACCGTAATTTTTGATCAAATTTTAATTCTTAGTTCAATGAAATTAGAAAAATTATTTGCTTCAACTACTAATCAAGAGTTTGATATAGATTATTTATTTGATAACTATAATGTAATTTCTGAATCAATGTTAAAACTTTTCAGTGATGCAGATAATAGTTTAATTTCATTAAATGATACTATTGGTTCTTCATCATTGTCAATTTCATTTGATGATACCAAAAGGGCTATTAATCAATTAAATGATTTTAAAACCATTACAATTGCAAAATTAACTAATTTAGTTGTTTCATTAAGAATTTTTTATGATAAATTCAAAGAATCAAATTCATTTGTAAATTTTGATAAATTCTTTAACAGTGGTAAAGTATTGAGTATTTTAGTAAAAGGTATCCCAGATCCTTTACAAAATAAATTATTAAGTTTATTTTTAATCAAAGAAACTAAATTATCAAGAAAATTGGATATTGATTTATCTAGAGATGATGAAGAGAATGTTAATCTTAGTACTGAAATGGAATTGGATGAATTTGAAATTACTGAACAATTTGATAGTGATGATGATGATACTAATCCTGAGGAAAATGATGAAGATACTAAAAACTATAAGAATGAACTTAAACTTTTGAAAAAACAAGCTAAGAAGCAACAAGAAATTTGGGATCTTGAAAAAGATTTATGTTTTTATACTGTTACATTATTTTCATTAATCAATTTAGGTATGGTGGATCCATCAATTTTATCAAGAGTTAAGTTGAATAAAGAAAAGATTGGTGGATTATTTTTAAAGGTTGTTAATCAACATTTAACAGAAAATATTTCCAAAGAAAACAATAAACAACAACAAGAGCCACAACAAGAGGAACAACAACATGAACCACAAACTGCAGAACAAGGAGATGTATTAAATGGTATTGAAAATTCTGAAAGCAATAATATAAGTAGTACTGATTTAGAATTCAATATTGATGTGTCAATGATGTAATTTAGCATATACAAAGATTATAACAGATGAGAGAAAGAGAGATTGATTGGGTAATGGTAATTTAAAATAATATACATAAAATAAAATAACATAACATACATAATTAACCTAACTATTCCTTATTCACTCTTTTAATCTTTAAATTTTTCAAAGAATCATCGTTTGATTTTGAAATGGAAATTGGGATAGATGAAACATTCTGTAAACCTAAACTTCCTGTTGGAGGAGTACTAACTATCTCAGGAATAACTGGTCTAGAATTTTTAAGTTCAATACTTGGGAAAGGTTGAAGTTGTTCTTTCTCTGGTGTAATTGCTCCTGGTGAAAGAGAAGGAACCATACGAGAATTCATAATGTTACCAAATGTTGAAACATTACTTTGTTCAAATTCAACTTCTGAAGGTATGGAAAGGGAGGCATTATTTGATAAAACACCAGCTGAAACACTTTTCAGTTGTAAACGATTACCACCAGATGATTGGAAATTAATTGACTTTGGAAGATTTGGAGCTGATTGAGTAGTATTTTCTTTATCTAATGAAGGTCTACCTTTAGTAACAAACGATAAAGAAGATTGTGAATCACTTTTGTTTTTTGATTGTCCCGTTTTAACTTTTGATAAAGGCAGTATTGACAGTAAGCCTTTAGGATTAGATGGTAATGTTTTATTTAAAATATCTTTAACATCACAAGGTACAGAATCACTATCTTTATCTTTACCACCTCTTTTATAAATATCAATAATTGCATTACGAATTTCATAAGCAGGATCATGTCTGAAAACTCTTATTAATCCATAATCATCAGTAGTTACAATTATAAAACCTTCATTACCATAATCAATTGAATCTTCATCTGGTAAATGTACTTTGCCAAAAGCTTTAATATTTACACAACCTCTAGCCCTTTTAATTAAATCAAATATTAAATCATCTGAAACTTCTAATAATTTTTTAGTTAAATTTGGTGCAAAAATTGCTGCATTTACATTTGAATGATGAGCATGGAATGAAGAATAACTACTATTTTCATTTGAGATTAAATTCATTTCTTCATTATGTAAAAATTCTTTATCAAATTTATTAAATAATTTATTCCTTAATAAGAAATTATAATATTTTTTATGTTTATGTTTTAATTCATTTAAATGGTGAGAACCTTCATTTAGTATATCAGTAACCATACCTTTCATTCTTCTATTAATTATTTCATTATTATTTTCCCATAAATAAACCCAATGATCTTCTGATCCAGATAAAACATATCTATGATCTTCAGAAAGTGAAGCTTCTATTGACCCAGTATTAGTTGTTCCTTTAAATCTAGTTACTAATCTTTTATCTTTAACATTAATTAATCTAATTCTTGAATCATTTGTTGTTATCAAATAACTCCATATTCTATAATCAGTATGATTATTATCATCACTACCTTTAAATGCTTTAATATTTGTAACTTTATTACCATTAGTATTACCAATTGGCACTAAAGTTTTTTGTTTAATATCAAATTTATTAACTATATGTAAACCTTTAGTTTCTAACACAGCAACAGTACCATTAAAACCTCCAAATACACAATATAAACCATCAGGGGTAAAAGTAGAAGAAGTAATCAACATTTCATCACCTAAATGTCTTCCATATGCAACTGATCTTTCTAAAATTGACCAAATTCTTGCTTGATTATCTAATGAACCACTTAAAAAGAATCTATCATCATTAGGATGAAAATTAACAGTAGTAACAAAATCTTCATGTTGGAAAGTTGCTAAAGCGGTTGGTCTATCAACATGCCATAATTTAACAGTTTTATCCATACTACCAGATACTAAGAAATTATTTTTACTCCAATCAATACTCAAAACACTATTACTATGACCTTTAAAAATTCTAACTGGTCTTTGATGGAAAACAGGAGCATTTTGATACATTACATCTTCACCATGTTTATTATTATTTTTGTTTTTATTTTTATAATTATCTTGAAAATTATTATACTCCATTCTACCTAATGGTGAACAAATAACTTTCCAAACTTTAATAACTGAATCACGACCTGCTACAGCTAAATATTTACCATCTCTACTAAATTGCATTACAAAAATTTCTTTTGACATCTTTCCACTAACTATAGGATTTTGAGCTTTTGATTGATTTTGTTGTTGTTGCAGTTGCTGCAGTTGTTGCAGTTGTTGATCTTGTTGATTAAAACTTGAACCAGATTTATTTTTATTTTGAAATTGAATTTCATTAATTCTATTTTCAAAAGCTAAAGAATGATTATCCATATTAATATCTTCAGTTTCTGAGTCAGATTCATCGTTTAATTCTTGAGCTAAAAATAATCTTTTAAAAACTGGTGGACTAGTTTTATTACGTCTATTTGGTTTTAAATATTTTGGAACTAATAATGATTCATGTTTAAAATCTTCCCAAACTGTTGATGGTTCTATACTATCATCAGCTGATTTTAATAATTCATATAATTTAGAATCTAGTAATTCAGAAGATTTTTCATCTAACAGTGTAACATTTTTATCAATAAGTGTCATTGACCCAGTTCTTTGTAAATTTGAATAAGTACTAGAAGTTTCTGAAGTATCATTATCACCATCAGGTACTTCTGACATTTCATTATTTTCTTCATCAGAATTATAAATGCTCATATCTTCTTGATCAATAAATGATGCATCTAAACTTTTTCTACCATTAACATTACCACTTTTAACACTACCTTCTCTTCTTAAAGATCCATGTCTTGAAAAATTACTTGTCTTGGTAGTTTTAGTAGCTAATGGACTGAAACCATTTTGATCATTTGATGAGGCTGACAGTGTCAGTGAAGACCTTCTCTTTATAAAGGCTCTAAATATTGATTTTCTATGATTAGATTTTGGACTAATTTCATCAGTCATTGCATTTTGTGAAGTTTTTGCAGCAACTGGTGATGACATTGTATCTCTTTCTTTCCTTTCTTTAGTTTGTTTAGTCCTTTCTTTGTTTTATTTTCTATAAATTGCTTTTAATTTAATTTAGTTTTAAATATAATCCAATTCTGGCTTGTGATCTTTAAAAGCCCTACACTTTAAAAAGCAAAAATTATCAATTCCAAATGAATTGTCTTAAAAAAAAATTTAGATAATATATATTAACCCAAATATACTTTTAATTTCCAGGTATTCCTATAGGCTAATATCTAATATTTAAAGCAATAATCAAAATAGTTAATGGATATATGCCAAATTGTTTCAGGGACCTTCTGAGTGATTGCGAAAATCTTTAGAAAATAAAAAAGTCGGGTGTGAGTAGAGAAAAAGCACTTTGGCCATTACTTTGGCCATTTTTCATTCATTTATTCTTTTACTAAAAAATTGATTATATCATCTCCTAATAAAAAAAGAAAGGTGAAAAAGATCAAGGGGAAAGAATAGGTATACAGGGGGATACAATGTGAACGGCAAAGAGAGATGATGCAATAGATAAAAATGTAAAATAATCAAGGAAATTGTTTTTTTTTGTAATTAGTAAATATTATTAATATACAAGAGAGATCATTTTTTCTTTTTTGACCATTCAAGATGCAAAATTAATGAGTGATAACCTTTACCATCTAAATCATTTAATGCACGTTCAGCTAATTCTTCAGTGGCAAAAGATACATAAGCAAAACCTCTAGATTCACCTGTATCTCTATTTTTAACAATAGTTGCTCTTTGTAATGGACCATACCTTGCAAATAATTCATTTCTTAACATATCTTCATTGACCACAGCATTTAATTGAGATACTCTTAAAGTAGTTGAATCATCTCTTGTTTGTTCTTTTGGTAAATTACCATCAGCATCTCTTCTTAAATGTCTTGGAACATATTTACTTGGACCATTACCATTTAATTCACCCATTTGTTCTGGTTCATTTGATTTAGGTTCACCCATAGTATCTTTAAATGGACATTTAGAAGTATAATGATCACCACCACAAGTTCTACATTTAATTCTTTGACTTGATATCAAATTAGCCTTTTCTTGAGCTTTTTCTTCTTCTTCTTGTTTTTCTAATTCTTTCCATGAAGTAGCTAAATTTAATTCAACTTTTTCACCTAATTGTGTAGTTCTAGTATCAGGACCTGATGGCATACCCTTTTCTTTACCATATTTATTAAAATTTCTTCTTTGAGCGATTAAAGGATGAACTTTTTCTTTTACTTTAATTTCTTTAATTTTTTGAATGATTTTAACTTTTTGTCCTTTATTATTGATCCCATAACTTACCACCGTCTTAGTACCATCTGAGTTGGTGGTGACTTCTGGATTTGGTAAATCATCTTCAGCATCTGCCCAAGAATTTATCATTGACATATTTAACTAACTAAAGTGAAGATTTTTCACTTTCTCCTGCGCGCACTCCCTTTCTCCCTGTCTCTCTTCTCTCTCAACTCAATCCCAAAATTCTCATACTAATTTTTCCACCCCAGGACACTACCATAGTGATGCAACGACAAGTTTCATGCAACGATAAGAAATCACACGGGAATTTTTTATCAGATAATCATCAATTCCACTTCAATTTCAATTCAATTTCAATTTTGATTCCATTTCAATTTCAATTTATTAAGGATTTAAAGTATCATTATAAAGTATCATTATAGATTCATTCATTTTTGTACCAAGTGCTACTAATATTACTACAATTTCTGTTACTCCAAACCTTTGGCAATAACGGTACAAAATTTCTTGTATTTTTTTTTTCATTGCCCCTAAATTGAATTAGTAATAGTCGGATCCTAAAGAATATATTTCATAAAACATTGGTTGGCCGGTTTATGCTACAAATGAAATAATCATAATAAAGATAATAGTAAAGATAATAAACATAATATGGAATTGCTATTTGAAAGTTTACCATTTGAAATACTAAATGAAATCGCTTTGAGATTACCAATTGATGTTCAATTACTTCTAATTAGTGATACCCCTATTGGTAGGAATATAATAAATAGATTATTCAACAACATTTATGTTCATTTACGTTATAATGGTGTTCAATTTGCTTCAGTTTATGAATCAACAAAGTTGAAAATGACAAATCATTTCTTCAGTGATGAAGAATTAATAATTTTTTTAAAATCACATCCTTTTTTCAAACCTAAAAATTTAACTATATTTCATTGTAAAGTTTTCACTAAATTAATTAACAATAATCCTCATATTTTAAATGATTTTGAAAATATCGAATTAGATTTTATTTCTGATGATCAATCATTTCAACTTCATAATAGTGCTGAAGAGATTAATAATAGTTTATTAAAATTTGATAATAATCATCAATTTCAAATTCGTTCTAAAATTACTAATGTTAAATTAAATTATGGTGATCCTTATAGAGATAATTTACATGAATTTTTCCCCAATTTGAAATATCTTGATGTTAATTATCCCATTAATGATTCAATTTTAATTAATTCAAAAAATCTTGAAAGATTAACTACAGTTAATAAATTTAATCATAGTAATGTAAATCTTACTCATTTAAATTTAACTGCATTTTATAATGTTTCAATTAATGATTTCCCAAGAAGTTTGAAAAATCTTTCATTCCATTCATTTTCAATACCTAATGATCTTCATCTTATAATTGAATTAGAAAAATTAACTCATTTACATATGCATTTTGATGGTTGTGATGAATATTACCCTAAGAAATTATTATCAAATACTGATTATCCTAAAACTTTAAAATCATTTGATGTTTCTTGTTTTAGTGATGAAATTTTTTTTCCTGATTATTCTTTCTCTGATCTTGAAGAAATTGGTATTACAAAAGTTAATATGCCAAATATTGAAGAAATTTCAATTGATAATTTTAGATCATTAGCATTTTATTATACTGAATTCCCATCAAGTTTAAAAAAATTAAATTTAGTAAGTATATTTGGTTTTTTTGAATCAAATTCTAAATTACCTAATACTTTAACAAAATTTTCAGTTCATGATTGTTTAACTAGTGATTATCCAGGTAATAACGGTCCAAAAAATTTAAATAATCTTGAAATGATTGATGCCGAAGATTGTGAAGAATTAGAAATTGATAAATTAGAAAATTTAAAAACTTTAACTATTTCATCAATTTTTTTAAATGATTTCCCAAAAAATTTGACTAGTTTACATATTGATGATTCTGAATTAATAAAAATTAAATGTCCTCAGAAGCTTAAGATTTTGTCATTGTCTTTAAATGGTAATGAAACCATAGATTATAATGACAATCTCGAAGTACTAGTATTAAAATTAAATCAAGGTGTTAAACCAAATTTACAACTGGATTTTAAAAATTTAAAAAGTTTATCAATTGTTTCAAATGATTACAATAATAATTTAAAAGAAACTTTTGAAATTAAAATTCCTAGTAATTTGGTTGCTTTCACCTTGACTAATTTTCATTTAGTATCTTCTCCTCTTAGGCTTCCTAATACATTAGAATTTTTAAATTTAAGTAATTGTTATATTCATTCAATAATTTTATCAACTAAATTAATTGAATTTCATATTAAAGATTCAATAATTAAAAATGAATTTGTTATCCCAAAATCTTTAAAATTTTTAGAAATAATTCAATTAAATTTTGATTCAGTAATTAATTTACCGAAGACTTTAGCTAATTGGAATTTAAGAGATACTAATATTGAAGTTTTTAAATTAATTTTAAATTATCATACTCCGACTTTAGGAGTTCGAGTAAATTTACCAGATTCTATAAAATCAGTTGAAATTGATGTTGACAAATTAGAAGAATTTGATTTTTATGCAATTAACCATTTGTCAAGTTTTATATTGTCACTAAATAACTCAAGTCCTGTGAATGATGGAGTAACATTTCAAGATATTTTTTGGTCAGATTTATTTCGGAAATTCCATTTTAGAGATTAAATAGAAGATGTTCAGCTTGTGTGTTTACAAAAGTTTTGTATAGTTTTATATGAATTTATGAGAGGTTAATATATATATATATATATATATCTATAATATCTAAGTTTTCAATATGATTTCAGCAATCTCCCTTCTTTTATATATCTCCTCATGGAGCCCCCAGTTTCCTGTAAGAAATCTATTAGGAATTTCTTGTTCATCTAAGAATTTTTTAAGTAAATTTGATTGATTAATTGTTATTAATTCATCTTCTAAAGAATAAATTATATTTATAATAGTTTGTTCATTAATTAATTTATTTGGTTTAATACCTATATTCAATTGAAATGCTTTATCTATAGCTTCATCATTTTCAAATGCAGCATTGACGAAAAACTTATAATCAGGATATTCTATAAGTAATTCTTTCACATCATAAATTCCATCAAGTAAATGAATTGATTTTAATTGGATTTTATTCATAAATTCAGAATAATTATCAATTTCTGAATTACTAGGTAAATTATCTGGACCTTTCGAAGGAATACCTAACTTAATAATAGTATCATAATTTAATAATTGTAAAATTAATGATGATCCAACAGAATGTCCAACTAACAGAATAATATTAAACCCCATGGATTGCACATATTTTAAACCTTGAATTACATCAATAAGATGTCTTGGATGTTGAAATTGAGGTGCTTCAGATAATTTATCTAATGGAACTTTTGGTGATAATCTATAATTTAAAGAAATTACATTTATATTTGATAAATGATTAATTAAAGGTTTAAAATCATCATAAGTATTATTAGGATCTCTCCAACCACCACCATGTATGAAAACAACCGCATCTTTGGTAGTATCTACTGTTTTAAATATTTTTAATTTCTGTAATTCATGAGGTCCATAACTATGAATCAGTTCACTCATATCTTATAAATATATCTTGCAGATATCTCAGATAACATTTTTTTACTAGTGCGAGAAGTTCAATTCAATTTAGTGTTCAGTTCATATACAACAAATTAATGTATAATACTAATCTACAATCTAAAGAACTATATTACAAGTATGGATAATAATTTTTCAACTTAAATAAATAAATATAAAAAAAAAATCAAAACATTTTAAAGGGTTACAAAAAAATAAATAAAACAGACTCATGGGGGAGATTAATTATTAATTTTTCACTTAGAATTTTCAAATCAACGATACAATTTATGGAATTTTCTTAGATATACAAAAACTATTAGGGAATTAAAACTGTGAATCCACGATTTTGATTTCCACCTATCTTTTTAAAAAACATATATAAAACAAAATTTTTATAAAATCAATTTAAAGAAAATTAATTTTATTAAATTTAATAACGAGTTGGAGATCTTTCACGATCAGCAACATATGAATCTCTTTCATATCCACCATCTTCTCTACCTCTGAAGTCACGGTCGTAACCACCTCTACCACCTCTGAAGCCACCTCTGCCACCTCTAAAATCACCTCTGAAACCACCTCTACCTCTAAAACCCCCTCTAAAGTCACCTCTAAAACCACCACCTCTACCACCTCTGAAACCACCTCTGAAATCACCTCTGAAACCACCTCTACCTCTGAAGCCACCTCTGAAATCACCTCTAAATCCACCTCTGAAACCACCTCTACCTCTTCTTGGTGGTGGAATAAATGGAGAAGTATCATGTTCAGCATTAATAATTGAACCTTGGAATTCTGATTCATTTAATAATGGAATAGATTTATCTAATTCTTCAGCAGAACCAAATTCTAAAGCACCAATGATTTCGTTAGTTTCATAATCTTTATAAACTCTAGCAAAAGTTGGAGTACTTTCAGTTTTATCTCTAACGTAATCTTTAAAATCTTGCCATGCAGTACCTTCTGGTAAATTAGTAACTTTAACTCTAAATTGACCTCTAGTATCTTCTTTTCTTTCACGAGCATGTTCAACACTTAAAGTTTGGCCAGCAAAATCTTGACCAGTAAAATCTGCAACAGCTTTAGCAGCATCTTCTGAATTTTCAAAAGTAACGAAAGCGTAACCTCTCATCATTTGAACTTCAGAGATTGGTCCAGCAGTTGAAAGGAAATCTTGAAGTTCTTCTTGGGAGACTAAAGTAGTTTGTTAGTATTTGGGAAATAATCTAAATAAAAATACTGATGACGAACAAATGATCAATCTGAAATGAAATTCAAATAATCAATCAATTAAAATCAATTTAATCAATTTAATCAATTTGAAAAATCCAAAAATCAAATGAAAAATTAGGTTCATCATATAAACAATCACATACCATTGAAGTCGATTGGTCTGACAAAGACTTTATTTGGTTCAGTAGATTCAGTTGGTTGTTCTGACATTGTTTAAATTAATCAACGTTGAGTAAAAAATTTTCATTTTCGCATCTGAGGTGAGAAGATATAGAGTGAGAAAATTAGAGCTGGTGAGGTTTTTAGCCTCAGTACTTCACCTTTGAATGGATTATTATTCTCTATATATTTGTATTTATATTACAGGGAGATGGAAGACTATATAAAGAAAACTTTATAAATAAAACTATTTCAATGAATTCCTCCAATTAATGAATTCTTCATTTAAGAATTCTTTTTCAAATGAAGTTTTACTTTCAATTAAAACAATTTGATCATTATCAAGGGTCATTGTAAAACTTGAATTATTAGATTTATCAATTGAATTATTAATCCATTCCATTAATCCACAATAAAACTTTAATGATGTCATACAATTGATTTTATCCTTTAATAATATAGGAATTTCATCTACATCATAAATTTCAACATTTTTAAGTATTAAATTATCATCTCTAAATCCAACACCAACAGTTTTAATTCCTAAAAGGAAACATTGAGCCCAAGTTTTATATAATTTTTTTTCAAAACTTTTAGATTGTTGTTCATTATAAATTAATTTATTTGTTTTTAATTCAATATAATGTGATAAATTACTACCAGAATCTGGTTTATAATCAAATATCCCATCAATTTCTCCTGCTAATATCATTTTAGTTTTACCAATACTCGTCCTTACAACACTCATAGTTTGTTCATAATTATTTACTTGAGATTTATTTCTATTTTCAATTGATTTTCTTGTACATTCACTCCATGGTTTTGATAATGTAGTTAATTTTTCAAATTTATAACCTGAATATTCACATTTTTGTTGATAATCATTTGGTTTATTTGAATTTCTTCTTTGTAATTCAAATTCTTCATCATTTTTAATCATAATATGTTCATCATAAACTAAAATTTTTAATTTAAATTGATCTTTAAAATTATTAATTGTTAATAATTTTGTCATTATACCTCTAAAACTTATAATATCACCATCAATTTTTTTACCACTATTTTGTTCATATTTAATTATACCATTTAAAATTGAATCAAAATCTCCAATATTTTGCTCTTCAGGTATTTTTTTAAAATTTTGAAACCCACCTTTAAGATCAAAATTTTTATCTATATATGAATCAGGAAAATAATAATATGAAAATTCTGGTTGATCATAAATATAATTACCATCAATATCTCTATTATACGTCAATAATTCCTTTGGTTGTTTTATAGATGCAGCTTTTGCTTTATTGGAAAGTGAATATTGTTTTATCATTATTCAAGTTACTATCTCTTTTGAGATACTTTTATTTTTTTCAGAGAGAAGCTGAAAGGATTTGAGAAAACGAGCAAAAGATCAAAAATAATCATATAATATATATGGATGAGAATGTTTATACAACTACGATTAATATATGTACTAAGTATATTAATACTTATCTTAGCAGCTGAAGATAATGAGTTTATGTCTTTTGAAGATTGGAAAAAATTAAAACTTAAAAATGATACTAATTCAAGAAATTCATCAGTAATACCATTAATTAAAAGTAGTAGTGAAAATAGATTTAATTATGCTTCAATTGATTGTGCCGCAAAGATTATAAAGACAAATGATGATGCAAAAGAAGCAAAATCAATTTTAAAAGATGACAAAGATTCATATCTTATTAATCAATGTTCTACGAAGGATAAATTTATAATTATTGAATTATGTCAAGATATTTTAGTTGATTTAGTAGAAATTGGTAATTATGAATTTTTTAGTTCAAATTTTAAAAAAATTAAAATAAGTGTTAATGAAAGGTATGAAGATAAAAATTGGAAAAATTTAGGAGAATTTAAAGCATCAAATTCAAGAGATTTACAAAAATTTGAAATTTTAAATCCAATTATTTGGGCAAAATATATTAAAATTGAAATTTTAGAACATTATGGAAATGAATTTTATTGTCCAATTTCTTTAGTTAAAGTTTATGGTAAAACAATGATTGAAGATTTTAAAGAAGAAACTATTAAAAATAATGATAATGGAGAAAATGATGAAATTTTTGATGAATGTAAAGTTAATACTGCATTACCATATTTAGAATTAAATGAATTTTTAAAAAATTTACCAGAATATTGTGAAGTAATTGAAGATGAAACAACAATTCCACAAGATTCAATTTATAAAAGTATTATTAAAAGATTATCTTTACTTGAATCAAATGCAAGTCTTTCATTACTTTATATTGAAGAACAAAGTAAATTAATTTCTGATTCATTTAGTAATTTACAACAACAACAACAAATTGAATTAGATTCATTAATTAAAAGATTTAATGAAACTTTTAATGAACAAATATTAAAAATTAATCAATTTAATCAATTTAAATTATTTGAATCAAATAAAATTGTAATTGATTTAACAAATGATTTATCATTTTACAAAAAATTATTACTTATTAATTTTATTCTTTTAATTATATTACTTATATTTTCAATTCTTTCAAGTGATTTACAATTTGATGTTCCAAAACCTCCCAAACCAAATTTTGAATTTAAAGTTGGTTCAACTAAAAAGAAATATAACAAAAAATTTAAATATAAACATTGATTGTTTTATATATTTTAAACGAGTAACACACTATTTACATATAATACAAATATTTACAGGAGGGGGAAAAAGTCATTAAAATCCATCGTTAATAATAAATAATAATAAAAAATATTAATAACTTCTAATCATTATTTGAGTATCTAGAATTTCTACTTTTACTGTTTCCATAAGGTCTATCATTATTATTTCTTTCATAATTTCTATTATTATTTCTTTCATAATTTCTATTATTATTTCTTTCATAAGTTCTATCATTATTTCTTTCATAATTTCTATTATTATTTCTTTCATAATTTCTATCATTATTTCTTTCGTAATTATTAGTTCTATCTCTTCCTCCATAATTAGAACCATTATTATTATTGTTATTATTATATCTGTTACTAGAATTAGAATTATTTCTTGAGGTACTATAACCACCTCTTGAATTGCTATAATTTGATCTACCACGATCATTATTATCTCTTGATGATCTATCAGAAAATTTATCAAATCTATCGTTTCTTTTATTTCCATGATCAGAAGAATAAGTTAAATGATGATGTTCAAAAACTTGATCTAAGAAACTTTTAGAAAGTCTAGAACCTCTTAAACTAGGACTTGCTCTTGGAATTTTTTCACCAGGATAAATAGTTTGATGGAGATCATTAAGTTGACTAAGTGAATTCTGTAAGTTGATTTTAAAAGTACCTTCTAACATACCATAATAAGCACATAATGAGATAATTGCATCAACAGTTTCATCTGCTTGTTTAATATTAACTAAAAGTTCATCTTCTTTTGGTAATTTATAATCAATAATTTCATTAAAATTAATATTTTTATGTTTTTCTAAATCACGAATATATCTATTTTCTGATTTAGTAACAAATTGAATTGCTTCACCCTTTTTACCAGCTCTACCAGTTCTACCAATTTTATGAATATAAGAAGCAAGTTCAGTACTTGGACAAACTTGAATAACTAATGAAATATCAGGGAAATCTAAACCTCTTGCAGCAACATCAGTAGCAACAAATATACCACCTTTAGCACGTCTAAAATCAAGAACAGATCTATCTCTTGCAGCTTGTGTCATTTTACCATTTAATTTTAAAATTCTACCATTAATACCATGTTTTTTAGCTGATGATGCAAGAACACCATGGTACCAAGAAGTTGAAAAAACTGTTGGTAAGAAAACCATACATTTAAAATTTGGATTTTCTTTTAATCTTGTTAAAGCTAAATCCATTGAACCATAAAATGATTCTTTAATATCATTAGTTTTATAAGCTAATTGATTAATATTTTCATGAGCTTCAGTTTTTGATTCTTCAGAACAATCAATATAGTTAAAATCTTGACCAATTCTTTCTTTAGCAAATTCAGCAACTTCTCCATCAACAGTAGCACTATATAACATATACTTAAAATCTGGTTCTTTATTATTATGAATAACATTAACATTAGATTTATTTAATAATGAAAGAATTTCATATATATCATCTCTAAATCCATTATCTAATAATCTATCAGCTTCATCAAAAGTAATAGTATTAACATCTCTAAATTTAATAGCCATTTTTTTATTATTTAAAGTACCTAATAATCTACCAGGAGTTGCAATAACAATTGAAGGAGAAAAAAGTGAATCTAAATGAGTTCTTGTTGAACCAATTAAAAGGGCAATTTTTGGTAATAAAAGTTTTTTCAATTCTGGATTACCTTTAAGAAATCTAACTAATTCAGATTCAATTTGAATTGCTAAATCTCTTGTTGGAGAAATAATTAAATGTAAAACTTTATTTTTATTTTTAATACTATGATGAATTGTTGGTAATAATTTACTTATAATTGGAATTAAAAATGCTAAAGTTTTACCAGTACCAGTTTTAGCTCTAACAACTAAACCATCATCAGTTGTCATTGAAGGAATAATGGATTCTGATTGAACTTTAGTTAAAGCTCTATAATTTAAATTATTTAATGAATCAAATATTAATGGATGAATTTTTTTAGAAAGTTTAAGATTCTTAATAGTACCTTCTGGATCAAATTCAGGATCTTCATTATCAAGATTTTTATAACTACTTAAACTATAAGATTTAACACGTCTTTTACCATTGTTATCATATTCATTAAAAGTAGTTTCATCTTCAAATTCTTTTAAATCTTCATGATTTTTTAAATCTTTATGATTTTCTAAATCTTTATGCTTTTCTAAATTATCTGATTTTTCAAATTTTTCAAATTTTTCAAAATTATTTTCAATTTTTGCAGCACCATTATCATTTTCCAAATTCCCATCAGCAGCTAAGTTATTTGTTAATTTTAAATTATTAAATGTAGGAACCGTGGTTGTGAAAGTTTTAAACTGATTTAAATAACCCCTATTCCTGGTAGGATTATTTAAATTTTTTAAAGATGACCTTAATAATCTTAAACTCATCAGATGTTTTTAACTAGTGAGAAGAAAAAAATTGAGAGAAAAAAAAAGACACTAAAAATACCCAAGATACTCTTCCTGAATGAGACAGACGTTTTCTGTAAAGTCGCGAAGTTTTCTGAGAGTTTTTTGAAACTTTTTGAAATTCTTTCATATTATTCTATAGATCCAATTTTAATCGTAGTAATACATTAGAATAATCAAGCAATCAATTGAATTAAATACTACTAATCAATTTATAATATCTTAAAGTGGTGGTTGGTCAAGTTTTTCCGGTTGAAACAAGTAATTTTAACTATTTTCTGGGTCCATTTCTATTTTTTTAATACCCCCAAGATTTTAATTGAGTGAGAAACTGTGAGTGAGAGAAACAGTGAGACAGACAGTGAGACAGAGAGAGAGAGAGAGAGACAGACAGTGAGAGATAGATTGTATTATATTTCATAGAAGCGGCTGATTACTTTATTTCCAAAGCATTTTCCCACATTTCCTTTCCTTTCCAAGATTATTTAGGTTTTTTTCGGTAATAGTTGAATTTTTAGGTGATTTAATTGTTGGTTAAGAATGTCAAGTAGTACGACAATAACTACTGCAACAAAAATGCAACATGGTGGTGGAGGTAGTGTAAATGGTACACCTGCCCCATCAAATGGTATAGTGAAAGGTGGTAATAAAAGAATTGAATTAGAAAATGTTATACGTGAATTACAAAATAAATTAGGTTCAAATTGGGATAAATATCATGAAAATTTAAGTTTATTTTTAATTGGTAAGTTAAGTAGACAAGAATTAGTTAATAATGTTGTACCACTTTTAAAAAATGGTTTAATTAAATTTCATAATAAATTATTATTATTAAATTTAACAAATTCTTTTAAAGATATACCAATTGATTTTCAAAGTGATTTTGCAAGTTTTTGGAATAAAACAACAAAAACTAAAACTGTTAAATCTTCTCAATATGAAAAATTTAAACAAAATATTATGGGATTACCAATAAAAGAAAGAAGAAGAATTCGTGGTATAGCGAGAGATTCAGGTAAAAAAAATAAAATTCAAGCTGGTATAACTTTAACAAGACATGCATTATTACCAAAAATTCCTTCAATTCAAGATAAAGAACAACAACAATTACAAGTTAATAATATTGTTTCTTGGCAACAAGATGTTGTTACAGGTATAAATACTCCAATTTCAACTGATACATATGAACTACCCGATACTGATGATTTATCAAAAAGAGTTATAATGATGATGAGAGAATCTGGTTTAACAGGTAATTTAAATCCTCAAGTTCTTGATATTTTAATGTTGGGATTAGAAGCTTATCTTAAAAATATTTTTGAAAATTCAATTGATGTTGCTAGATTTAGAGAAAATAAATATTCAAATAATGATTTTTTATCAACTGCAATTCAATCAGTTAAAAATACTACTATTGAGAATAGTAATAATAATGGTATTGTAGAGGATAATAATAATAGTAATAATAAAAAGGAAGAATTACCTAAAAAAAGACAACCACCTAAAAGAGGTGGACGTAAAAGAGGTAGAGGTGGAGCTAAAACAAGATCTAAAATTAAATTAGATAGTGATAATGATAATGATAATGAAAGTGAATTTGATAAAGAAAATAAAAAGGAAATAGATGAAGAAGATGGTGGTAATGATCCAAAAAGACGTAAAATTACTTTAAATATTGAAGATATGTATAATACTTTAGAAATGTTTCCTTATATGATTGATCCTGGTGGTCCAAAATATAGATTAAATTCTGTTATGCTTAAGAATGATGATGAACCAATAGATGAATTAGATTATAAATTACCAAAATTTCAACAGTATTATCTTAATCCTGGAAAGACTGATGATCCAGAAAAACAAAATGATAAAAGTAATAATATTAATAATAATAACAATAATAATTCTTCACCTGTTGTTAATAATAGGGCTCATATAGGTACAACAGATGAATTAAAATGGGTGATGCATGATTTATTTAGTAAAATTCAATAAGTAAAAAAGTAAAAGTACACAAAATGGTACAAAAATTGTATAATATATATTAATTAATTTTTTCTAATATTTCTTCTGTATTATTACAACAATCAGCTAAATGTATAGATTTTAAATTTTTAATAAATTTCAATATTGAATCTAATATTTTATTATTTGATTCAAATAAATCAATAAATATAAAATTTGATTTAATTTTTTCATTATTTATAGTCATTATAAATACTTTATTTGAATTATTATTCGTTATAGTTTTCAAAATATTTTTAAAATTTTCTGAATCATCTATAATCATTGATTGTGATGGGAAATTAATTGGATTAATTGGTAATTTTGGTATTATTTTTCTATGAGTATCAAGTAAATCTAATATAGGATCATCATCATCATCATTATTATTACTAATTTCAAATCCTTTAAATGATAAATTAAAATCATTTTTTGTTGTTAATTCATAAGTATTATAAATAGTTTCTAATAATAAATCATGATTATTACCATAAAAAATATACGATAAATTTTGTGAAATTTTTAAATTTGATAATGAAAAATATTTAAATTCTTCAATTAATTCAGAATTTGAAATTTTATTAAATATTTTATTAAATTCATAAATTTTATTATTTAATTTAAATGTATTATTATTAATGGGTATTATATCATTTGGTAAATTACAGACATAAATTCTTTTTAATTCATAACTCATAATTGAATTTTCTAAAATTCTTTTAGTTTTTATATGATTTGAAATTTTATTATTTATTTCACAATGATTATTATTGATTTCATTTAATTTTTTAGAAATTATTAAATCATTTTCTTTTTTTAATTTTAAATTATTTGATAATTCATTTATTTTATTAACTAAATCATTTTGAATATTTGAAAAATTAAATTTTGATTCTTCAATATTTTTAATTTTATCAATTAATAAATTATTTTTAATTTTTAATTCGTTACAAGAATTTAAAATATTTTTATTTTCAATTTCAAGTTTATTTAAAAAAATTAATTTATTTTCATATTGAATTTTCAAATTTTCAGATTTTTCAATTTTATTATTTAACTTTTTTGTTAAATTTTTATCTAATTCAATTAATTCAAATTTTAATTTTTTTTCATTTTCTTCAATTAATAAATTTAATTTTAATTGTAAATCTTTTTTATCTTTTGTTAAATTTAAAATTTTATTTTCAATATCTTCATCTTTAAATTGTTTTGCAATATTTAATTCATTATTTAACTCAAATTTAATATTTGAAAGATCATTATTTAATCCTTGTTGATAATCTTTAATTTTTATATTAATTAATTTTTCTTTATTTAAAACATTATTCATTATTGAATCTTCTAAATATCCAAATTTTCTCTTTTTAGATATTATATCACCTTTAATATCTGATAAGTTGTGATATAATTTCTTTTGTTGTCTTTTTAATTCAATTAAGTCAATTTCTAAATTATCATTTTTAGTTGTTAATTCTTTAATTTCATCACTTAATTTTTTATTTCTTTCTAATTGTAATTTTATATCATTATCAAGTTGTTGTTGATAATCATTCTTTTGTTTATTATTACCATTATTACCATTGTTATTATTATTATTATGTGATTCTTTAAGTGATTGGTTTAATCCTATAAGTTTATTTATGTGATGTAAATTTAAATTTGGATTTCTTTTAGTTGGTATTGGAATTTGTGATTTTTTGGATTTATTATCTATTCTAGCTAATGAAAAGTCTAATGATTTAGATTCAGATGGTTCTTTAGAATCAACTATATTATCTATATTTTCTAATGGTCTTTTAGGGATTCTTGACATTAGAGAGTTAAAATCAGATTTCTATATGTAAACAAATGCGAAAAAATAATATTTATATATTTACAAGATTTTATAAAGTGAATTATACTAAAAATAAATAACCCTTGGTAAGAACTTATGATTCTTAATCAGCGATGTTCGATAAGATCCGATGATAGTGAATAGCAATGTTTCTAAGGAGGTGTTCTAATTAAAATCTTTAATTTGTAAGTTACGAGTCATTGAAGGTAATGCAACTCTAACACCATCAAGTTCCGGTGTCATTATAATTTGACAACCTAATCTTGAAGTTTCAGTTAGTCCAAAAGCTAAATCTAACATATCATTTTCATCATCTTCAGGTTCAGGTATTTCATCATAAAATTCAGGATCAATAATCATATGACATGTTGAACAAGCACAAGATCCACCACATGCTCCTTCAACATCTAATCCATGATGTTGGGCTATATCCATTAAATTATCACCAGCACATGCTTCAACTTCTAATTGTTGACCTTCTTTTGTTATAAATGTAATATGTAATTCTTCACCAGGTTTTGGGGTATGAACATGACCATGATAATTTATTGGTGATAAATGAAATGATCTTTGGAAAACTGGCTGAAATTTTGGAATTTTGGTAATAGATTTATTTGATAATGTTATTATTGATTTATATACCCCTGGAGTTCGACTTAAATATTTAAACATAATTAGTTAGTTAAATGGTATTAGAAATTTTTCAAAATTTCGATGAGAATTTATTCGGACCGTGAGAATATTGAATATTGGGTCCGCTAGATTTTAAAATATTTTTGATCTTTTAGGCAACCAATATGAATAAGTGATGAATTCGTTATGTAAACGTGATGATTAAACAATCAGCATAAATTTATAGTTGATTGTCTTTAATCCGCTATTTTAAGACTTTTTACTGCAAATTACTGTTTATATAGTTAATCACACTTCATTATAACACATTAAACGTCCTCACATACTTACAATCTTATTAAGTCTCCTCTAATTATCTAATTGCATTCCACCAACTTTCAAGCAACTTTCAATTTAACTGAAAATTAAGGAATAAAGATACTTTATATACTTTTTTTTGGATAGAAATCATTCGATTTGAGATATAGATCACATGATCACTAATTAAAACAAAAAATTTAAACTATATAAAAACTATATAAACTATTAAATCAAGTAAATTTACTTGCAAGAACTAAAAATATTAAAATAATTAAAACTGCAATAATTGCATAACTTATAAATTTATTTGCAGTTAATCTTCTACTCATTGTTGATAAAGTTTTAATTGATCTATCAACATAACCATCGGCAGCTAATAAAGTATTTCTAGTACCAGAAATTTGTTCTCTTTGAGCTCTTAAATCATTTAATATATTACCTCCAATATTTTCAGTTTCTAATGCAACTCTTTGTGAATCTCTTAATCTTTCTGATGATCTTTCTAGTGAGGCATTATTGCCTAGTAAAGTTTTCCTTTGATCATCATGTATATTATCATTATTACCATTACCATTACGTTCATATCTATCACCAAATAATTCAAATTTATCTTGTTCATCTGATAAATTCTTTAAATTAGTTTTACATTCATTAGCTTGAGTTCTATATTGACGAATTTTTGTATTATATGATGATCTTTGATTTGATGGTAAATTTTGAACTTCTAAATTCATTTGATCTATTAATTCTAAACATTCATCTGTTGCACCTTCAATTGATTTTAATGTTTGTCTCCTTTGATCTAAATTGTTGTTAGTAAACTATTTTTTTATTTTTAAAATGGAATAGAAAAGAAAAAATATATAATAAAAAAACGATCTAAGACATACCTGCATCTTTTATTGATGGGATTGTTGATAATTTTGATTTAGCATCTTGTATTGCTAATTGAAAATCACTTTCATAACTATCAAATAAACTCATGACTATGATGAGAATACTCAAAATCCGCACTGAGAAATATGAAAGTTCAAAAAGGAGAAGGAAATGCAAGTCACGTGATAAAAGTGATAACTGTTTTAAACAAAACACAAAACCACATATATCTGAAAAACCTACGCAAAACTAATACAAGCTAAAAGTATTCAAACATTTATCAGAATACAGGACAACATTTCTGTTAAGAAAAAAAGTAAAGTTTCATTCTTTATCTAGGATATAATTCATGATTATCAATATTTTTACAAACTAAAAATTTAAATTTTAATTCATCTTCATCTAATTTTTGATTTCCAAAATCTTCATAAACATAAGCTGAATTAATTCTGAAATGAGGTCGAAGAACCAAAGACTATTCACTTAAAAGTTATTTGAAATTGTCATGTCTCTTAGATTGGCTCTAGTTATGTATATCTAATTAAATAAAAATTAGGGAAGAGAACCAAAAACATGGCAAAAAAAGGTCTCTTGAAAGTAAAAATTTACTTTCTATTTCATTATATGTTTTATTTTGGTTTATGTATATGATTATTAAAAAATTTGCATATGTATCAGTTATTAGAGAAAATCTCGTATTTTCTATAAAAGATTTTTTATGCGCTAATTTTTTTATAAAAACGGTTTAGAGGGAAAATTTTGACAAAACATATATTTAAAAAACAAAAGAGACAAATTAATCTTTAGAACCAAAAAAACTGATTTCTTAAAAGCAAAATCTAAAAAATTATTTAGTGTCTTGCTTCAAATTCATCACCATGATCATCATCTTTACTATAATTCTTATAAGCAGATCTAATATTATTAATAAAATCATCATCAAAAGTTGGATTTGATTGAATTGAAGTTGAAGATTTTGTCGGAGTTAAACCTAAATTTTCATTTTCTTTAGCTATCATTTCATTATAATTCATAATTGATTTATTTCTAATTAATTTCGCTTTAACTTTTTCTTCATCTTCATCTAAATCTAATGAATTCATTGTTAAATTTAATAAAGATTTACCTGATCTTCTTCTCATTAATCTACCAGGGAATGGACTTGATTTTGGGAAATATTGTTCAATATTGTCTTGAGTTAATTCAGATAAATCAGGACCTTTTTCATCATCCTCAACATTCATTTCGTTATAAATACTTTGTCTTCTTGGCGTACCACAAGATTTTGGAGTTTTTGGTAATTTATAACCCATACCAATATCTTGAATCCATTTAGCAATTAATGCAGTCCAACCACATTGATGAGAAGCCCCTAAACCTCTACCAGTGTCACCATCGAAATATTCATAAAATAAAATAAAATCTTTAAAATTTGGATCCTTATTGGCTAAATCATCACCTCCATTGTAAGGTCTATTACCTTCTTCATCAGGAACAAATAAACTTAACATACGGTATTGAATTTCTTGTGCACATTGAGCTAAATTCAAAAATTGACCAGAATTTGTTGGACATTCAACTTTGAACTCTGGCCCATAATATAAGTAAAATCTCTGTAAGGCCTCTACTAACAAGAAGGTCGTGGGAGACCAACTAGAACCTCTCCAATTAGAATTACCTCCATAAACCCCCAGTGTAGACTCTCCTGATACATATTCAACTTTAAAGTGTTGTCCATTGACATCCATTTCAAACGGATGTTTTTCGTGGTATTTTGACAAACTTCTCACTCCAAAATTTGATAAAAATTCATCCTCATCAAATAATCTTTTTAAAATACTAACCAATCTATCCTTATCAACTAAAGCTAATAATAATCTCTCTCCAACACCTCTTGTTTCCATAGAAGCAATATTTCTATCTGCGACAGTTTTTTTATGATTAATAAACCAATTTAAACGTTTTTTAAATGAAGGAAATTTATTTAATAATTCCGGTTCTAAGGTTAATGATGCATATAACGGAATAAGACCAACCAAAGATCTAACAGGTAATAATTGTGCATTATTATCTCCATAATTAATTGCATCATAATAAAATTTATCTTCTTCATGCCATAAACTAACTTCGCGACCATCACTTTTGTAAGTCATTGCATCAGCGATAAGAATAAAATGTTCAAAAAACTTTGAAGCAATATTTTCGTAAATTGGTTTTGTTTTAGCTAATTCTAAAGCAATATTTAACATTTGTAAAGAAAAAAATGCCATCCAACCAGTTGAATCAGCTTGTTCTAAACTACCACCAGTTGGTAAAGGTTCAGATCTATTAAAAATACCAATATTATCTAAACCTAAAAATCCACCTTCAAAAACATTATTACCATCATGATCTTTTCTATTAACCCACCAAGTAAAATTAATTAATAATTTTTGAAATAAAGTTTCTAAAAATTCTAAATCTTCTCTACCATACATTTTTTTTTCAATTTTAAAAATACGATAAGCAGACCAAGCATGAACTGGAGGATTAACATCACTAAAATTCCATTCATAAGCTGGAATTTGACCATTTGGATGCATGTACCATTCTCTTGTTAATAAATCTAATTGTTTTTTAGCAAATTCAGGATCAATCATTGCAAATGGAATACAATGGAAAGCAGTATCCCAAGCAGCAAAAAATGGATATTCCCATTTATCAGGTAATGATAAAATATCATTAATATATAAATGTTTCCAATCTTTATTTCTACCATTAGCTCTATTTGGAGGAGGTTTTGGAGTTGATTGATCACCTTTTGACCAATAATCATGAATAAAATGATAAAATTGCTTAGTCCATAATAAACCGGCAAAAGCTTGTCTTTGAACTAATCTAAGTTGATCGGGAATTGGTAAAGGACTAACTTTCCAATAAAATGCATCAGCTTCATCTTGTCTTTTTGAAAACATATTATCAAATTCAAATTCATCAATATCTTCTAAATGTTTTGAAACTTTATAACGTAAAGTAACATAATCACCAGCTGGTACTTCATCAAATTTAAACCAAGCACAAGCTTTAGTCCCTAATTTATGAGGATTAACTGCATCATTTTTATCATTAGTAATAAATTCATGGAAACCATCTTTAACATAATCCGATTTATTTGGTTGATTATATAATTTTTCAGTATTTGTTTCATTTTCAGTAAATAAAATATTTGGTTCAATATCATTTGAATTATCAGTAAAACCTGGAGATGGAGCAAATATAACATATCTTTTACCAAAATGATGATGATCAATTTCAATTGTATTATCATCAGTTTGTTTCATTGAAGGTTTTGGTTTGTTTTTATAAGTACCCCAAGACCAAAAATTTCTTAAAGTAACATGAGGTAAAATATGTAAAGGAGCTGATTGATTTGATCTATTATAAGCAGTAATTCTAAAATATAATTCATCAGGATCATTGTCATCTTTTGCCATTTCAAAAACAACATCAAAATATTCATTATTATTAAAAATTCCAGTATCAGAAATTTCATATTCTTTTTCTAATCTTGATCTTTTACCATTAACTTCAACTAATTCTTTATAAGGAAATTCATTATGAGGATATTTATATAAATATTTCATATAACTATGAGTTGGAGTATTATCTAAATAATAATATAATTCTTTAACATCTTCACCATGATTACCTTGAGAGTTTGTGACACCAAATAATTTTTCTTTTAAAATTGGATCTTTACCATTCCAAAGTGCCATTGTAAAATTAATTAATTGATAAGTATCACTAACCCCTGCTAAACCATCTTCACCCCACCTATAAGCTCTTGAATGACTATGTTCAAAAGGGAAATCTGACCAAGCATCACCACTTTGCGAATAATCTTCACGAACTGTTGACCATTGACGTTCTGCAACATAACAACCCCATTTTTTAAAATCAGGATTCTTTAATCTCTCTTCTTCAGCAGTTAAAGTCATTAAAAAAAGTTCCTGTTAATCAATTGTTGTTTTCTTCTCTAATTTATGGGAATTTTTTGAAATTTTTAACAGGGTTTTTTTTCACTTTTCTGATTTTAGTTTTTCGCGAAGCAATCGATAAGGTTAAATCAAAAGGGTAATTGAAATTTTGAAACCTTTGGTTTAAAAAAAGATTATAAAATAAGCAACTTTTAGTGATTAAAGTTGTTTAAATAATAATTTTTTTTCCCTAATTTTATTTTACTAATTTTATTTTTCCAACCTTAAAAAATAGCAAAGAAATATCTAAGCCGATTTAAGAAAATAAAAAAAGTAAGACAGTCCCCCTTTGATTCAAACAGTGTCGATCAATGAAAATGGCTGCGAAAAATACGGGCAAGACATTAGGAGAAAGGGCGACAGACAGAGGGACAAGAACGAGACAAGAGGGACGACAGGGACATAATGATTTAATATTCATTAGTTATACTTAATACCTTTGTTTTAACATTAAAAACATGAAATTGATCTAATTGTATAATTAAATAATCTAAATTTGGTATATTTTTTATTAAATATTCAAATAAATTTATTGATAAATCATTTTGAACTTCAAAATTAATTAAAGTATTATTTAATTTATATAAATCGATTAAATTAAATTGTAAAATTTTTAAATTTGATAATATTGGTAAATTTTTAAAATTTTTATAAAAAATTGGTAATTTGAGTATTTTTAAATTTTTAAATTTACTTATTATAATTTTTATTAATTGTATTGGATTTAAATAATTTAAAATTGAAATTTTATTATTTGAAAAAATTTTAAAATTTAAATCTAATAAATTTAAATTATTTTCATTTAATGATGATAATAAACTAATTAAATTTGATTGTAAATTATTTGATAAATTTAAATTTATTTTTAAATTTTTTAAATTTTTAATTTTATTAATAAAATTATAAATATAATGATTATTAAATTCATTATTTAAAAAATCAATTTCAAGATTAATTAAATTTTTAATTAAATTTTTAATTTCATCAAATAAATTATTATTATTATTTGATAAAACTTCAAAACAATTTTTTAATTTAAGCGTTTTTAAATTTTTAAAATTAATTTTATCAATTATTAATTTTATATCATTATTTGTTATATATAAATTTTCTAATGTTAAATTTTCTAAAATTAATTTATTTGAATTATTGAAAATATTATTTAATGAATCTTCAATATGAATTAAATTTTTTTTAGAAATTTTTAATTTTTTTAAAAATGGGAAATTATTTAAATTTATTTCAACATTTTTAAAATTTTTAAATCCTGATAAACTTAAACTATTAATTTTTGAAAATTTATAATTTAAATATTGGAAATTTTTAAAATTACCATTTAATGTATTTAATAAATTTGATGGTAATAAATTAATTAATTTTAAATCTAAATTATAATTTGAATACCATTTAAATTCAATTAAATTTTTTAAATTTGGGAATATTTTTAAAAAAATTTTAAATATTTCATCTTCTGGGAAATCAGGTAATTTTTTAAATATTAAACTAAATACTTGTAAACTATTTTTTTTATTTAAAAGTTGATTAAATAATTTTTTTAAATAATAAATATTTGTTATAATTATAAATTTATCATTTTTATTAATTTTGCAACAATTAATTTCAATATAATTAAATAATTTTGGTGAAATGATTTGGTTGAATTCTTTGTTAACTAAATTTAAATTAATTAATTGATTTTTTGGTATATATTCTATAATTTTTAATTTTAATTCTATAGGTAATTTATCAAACATGTTTATTTAAATATTTTTGATAAAATTTAATAGTATTATATATATAATTCAAGCCGTTATTCGGATTTGGTTGCAAAATCGCGTGAATATTTGTACATTTTATACATTGGTTGAATATTTAATAATTTACAGATCCGATGTGTGAGTGTGCTTACAAAAGAAATGGTAAGAAATCGTTATTAAACGATACAGATTCAGAGGAGGATGGAAAACAATTAAAATCAAAGAATTGATATAAATGGACCATGAGTTAATCAACGATGTTTAAACCAAGAGCAGCTCCCACCAAGATCAGCTCCCACCAAGATCTAAAGACTATCAAAGTTTATAGAACCTCTTGAAGTCAACGACTACCTGAAATCTTATTAGTATTCATAACTACCATTATATGGCAATTAGATCAACACCAATAAGGTAAAACTAGCAGTAGACTCCCAATAAGGTAAATCCAGAACTGGATTTTGAATAAGGTAGATCTACAACATTTTGAATAAAGAGATCCAGAAATTGATTAAGAATAAGCTGGATATGAAGTAAGTATAAAGACTTTAAAGCCTCCTAATATCTATCTAATGACAGATAAACTTTAGGACATAATTACTTATTAACTTACTAACTTACAACTGAGTCTGATTTAATTACATAATTCAAAATTTGTAATACATAATTCATGATTTGTAACTAAAGTCAATACAAAGCTGCTACAAGACTCATATCAAACCAATACAAAACTTACACAAAACTTATACAACTCATTTAAAGCTCAAACGTTAATCAAAACCCAAAAACTCATTTAGCACCGTAGTAGATCTAACATGAGATTATATTTCAGTCTGATGGAATTAAGAAGGGGTCGTGTCCCGTGGACAAGATGGGACATCAATCCGATGAGTTTTAATTAAATCCTCTTAACGATAATTTATAAACTAACCAAGATAGTGGGTTATAAACAACTTATTCTATACATCTATATACTCAACTTCTTTCATTAAAAATCTAGTGGTTTGCTAAATAAAAATCACTTGCAAAACAAAACTAGAAACAATAATTCTTTAAATAGACAGTCGTGTCCCAAGACCAAAATTTACCTAAATTCGTTCCCATTGGCAAAAAATGAGAAATTTCAAAAAGGACATTATAATTGATTCGTCTAAGGGATATAGATTATAAATTATTAATTAATTAATTCTTTATTTTAAATAAATTATCCCAACCCCATCAACCTTAAGTTTAATATATTAGTTGAAATAGAATTTTTTTAATTTCATTTAAATTTTATTTGGAAAAAAGGATATATATTAGAGTAACCGCTTTGCCACTTATCATCTTAGTAATATAATAAAAATAGACAGACAATATGTTTAATACTAGAATATTTGATAATAATCAACAACCTTCACAAGCTAATATTCCTGATACTCAACCTATTGATATAACATATCAAAGATCTTCAATTTTTAATAATTCAAGATTTAGAAGAGAAAGTTTAGCTCATTCTCAAGGAATGGGTGGTGTTAGTTGGGGTTCAATAACTATTGGATCTTGGTTAAAGGATGAAGTTATGATGAATCAGCAGCAACAACAACAACCTCAACAACAGCAGCAACAACAACCGCAACATCCACAACATCATCATCAACAACAATCTCAACACACTCAACAACAACCACAACAAATTAATCATCAACAAGCACAACAAATTAGTTCAACTAATATGATGAATTCTAATAGTAATTTAAATCCTCAACAAATTCTTAATAATGTTAATGGTTTCAATATAAGGAGAGGTTCATTTAGATTTAATAATTTTAATCATAATAATTTTAATCATCATAATTCATCAGTTGCTTTATCACCACCTCAAACTTCATATTTACCAAATTTAGAAGCTGATTATTGTAAAGATTATAGTTGTTGTGGTCAATTATTACCAACTTTACATGATTTATTAAGACATTATGAAGAAGCTCATATTAATTTAAGTCCACCTACAGATAATTCAAATCATTTATTAAATTCAAATAGAAATCGTAATTTAAATAATATTCATAATATTTTAGAAACAGTTTCCACAACTGATGTCTTTTTAAATAATCAACAACAGCAACAACAGGTACAGCAGCAAATTCAGCAACAAATTCAACAACAACAAATTCAACCACAACAGCAACAACAACCACAACAACCAATTCCACAACAACCAATTCCATCACAACAGCAACAACACTCACAACACACACAACAACAATCACAACAACAATCACAACAACCTCAAATTCAAATGAAAAATGGTAATCAATCACCTCAATTTAATTTACAACAACATACACCACAAACCCCTCAACAATTATCACAAACTCCATCAGATTCTGGTTCTCCAATGGATGAAGATGATATAATGTATATTGATGATCCTTCAAGACATTTATATGTATTAGAAAATAACGAAGATAAACCATTTAAATGTCCAGTTATTGGATGTGATAAAAATTATAAAAATCAAAACGGATTAAAATATCATAGATTACATGGTCATCAAAATCAAACATTACAAGAGAATCCTGATGGTACAATCTCAGTTATTGATCCTGAAAGTAATACACCTTATTTAGATGCTTCAGCTTTAGAAAAGGATAAACCTTATAGATGTGAAGTTTGTGGTAAACGTTATAAAAATTTAAATGGTTTAAAATATCATAGAGGTCATACAACTCATTAAAAATACACTCTTAACACAATAGATAATAATAATTTAATAATAATTTAATAATAATGATAATAATAATAATAATAAAAAATAATAATGAATGAAATGAATAAAGTAAAATATGAAAGAAAAATATAAAAATATGGTCATGGTCGGTTCTTGTATTATATGCATTTTTAGGGCGTGCATTGGTGATGTATAGATAAATGGGTCATTGGAATAGATAAATGTTGTAAAGAATTCTAATTCTTCTACCTCTCTAAACATTTCTCAAAAAATGATGGTGTTTAAAATGCCACACCTTTTTATTAAAGTGCGACAACGAGTTGAGAAGTTAAATTTTTCTCACATCAAACATGGATAGTCATGAACCAACAATTTCAAATTTATCAGCAGGATTAAAGAATGTTAACATTGATAATCAAACAAAGAATAGTGGTGTAGGATCAGAAGATTTACAAAATCATTTAACTAATAATCATCCTTTACAAAGTTCAAGAATTTCACAATTTTTTTCAAATCAACCAACTGAAGGTTATACTTTATTTAGTCATAGATCAGCTCCAAATGGGTTTAAAGTAGCAATTATACTTTCAGAATTAGAACTAAATTATAATACAATCTTTTTAGATTTTAATAATGGAGAACAAAGAGCTCCAGAATTTGTAACAATAAATCCAAATGCAAGAGTACCTGCATTAATTGATCATTATAATGATAATACATCAATATGGGAAAGTGGATCGATAATATTTTATTTAGTTTCAAAATATTTAAACGAAAATGGTGAGTGTAAATTATGGTCAAATAATTTAGTTGAACAAAGTGCAATTAGTTCATGGGTTTTCTTTCAAACTTCTGGTCATGCTCCAATGATTGGTCAAGCATTACATTTTCGTTATTTCCATCTGACACCTGTACCAAGTGCTGTTGAAAGATATACTGATGAAGTTAGAAGAGTTTATGGAGTTTTAGAAATGGCTTTAGCTGAAAGAAGAGAAGCCTTAATTATGGATTTAGATGTTGAAAATGCTGCTGCTTATTCTGCTGGTACAACACCATTATCTCAATCAAGATATTTTGATTATCCAATCTGGTTAGTTGGTGATAGAGCAACAATTGCAGATTTATCTTTTGTACCATGGAATAATGTAGTCGATAGAATTGGAATTAATTTAAAATCAGAATTTCCCGAAGTTTATAAATGGACAAAGTATATGATGAGAAGACCAGCTGTTATAAGAGCTTTAAGAGGTGAATAATGAATTTTTATACATATATATATATTGAAGGAGTTGGAATTTTATAAAAAAATGAAATTGAAAAGGTTATTCTTTTCTTATGTTGTCTTGTATAGCTAGTTTACGAATTTAATACACAATAAAAAAGCAATTCTATTTTCTATAAATGTTTAACGTATTAATTGTTTGAATTCATTGGAACTTCATGAGTCAAAACTTCATATATCATGAGTCAATCATATATAGTTCAACCATTTAGAACACAATAAAAATAAAACTATCACTATTAAATACCAATTTCTATTAATCTTTTTAGATTTCTTTGAATGAGTAACTGGATAAGGTAATTCTTTTGATTTCAATTCATTAAATGATTCTTTGCTTTCTTTCTCTTTCTTATCAACTTGGGGCCGTCCCATACACATAGTGCGATATTTTTTTTTTTTGAGAATCTAAAAAATTATCATAAATGAGTATATATTAAAAGAGTTCTTTTACAATCATTAAACCTAATAAGGAGTCAATAACTGAAGTTGCAGCTAATGAAGTAATTTCACTATTAGTATCAAATGGTGGACTTACTTCAACAACATCACCACCAATTAAATTAATTCCTTCTAGTCCATCTAATACACTAATTAATTCTCTTGTTGACCAACCACCAACTTCCATTGTACCAGTACCAGGAGCAAATGCAGGATCTAAAACGTCAATATCAACACTAATATAAACTGGTGCTTCAGTTCCTAAATCTGATAAAAGTTTATTAACAACTCCACGAATATTTAAATGATCAATATCTCTTGCATTTATAACTTTAAATCCACAATCTTTATCATGTTTTGAGTCATATTCATCATTAATATAAGGTGCACGCATACCAACATGATAACACAGACTTGAATTTAAATAACCTTGTTCAGCGGCATAATGTAAAAAGGTACCATGATTAAGTTTCATATAATCACTAACACCACCACCTAAAACTTTTGGATCCCAAGTATCAATATGACTATCAAAATGAATTACATTTAATGGACCATAAATTTCATAAGCAGATTTTAATGTCATTAAAGTAATTGTATGATCACCACCCATTGTAATAATTTTTGATGGACCATGATTTTTACTATTAGTATGATTATGAATTGCTCTTTCACCACGATAT
The DNA here is from genome assembly GCA_030581595.1 of Yamadazyma blattariae. Taxonomy (NCBI): domain Eukaryota; kingdom Fungi; phylum Ascomycota; class Pichiomycetes; order Serinales; family Debaryomycetaceae; genus Yamadazyma; species Yamadazyma blattariae. The sequence continues at coordinate 383,879 of JAKTTU010000009.1, read as the reverse complement.
AATTGATTTAATGCAATACGATTATCAAATGGAGTTAATGGAACATCACCACAATCAATAATTGATAAATTATGAGTTTTGGAATCATATGGATTAATATGAGTTAAGTTACTATTTTTGAAACCATTATTTCTAACAACTGATGCACCGCCTAATCTTCTACCACCAGATCTAATAGATTCAGGTCCAAATCTTGCACCAGGACGATATGACACTCCAGTATCAAATGGAGCTCCCACTATAGCGATATCAATTGGTTTATCATATAATTTTGGATCAAAACAATTAAAATGTTTAAAACCTCCAAAAGTTACAATACCACCAAACATTGAATGAATATTTGAGATATCTTCGGTATTATCATCTGGAGGTAAAGTTAATTTAGTTTGATATTTAATATATGATTTATGAGATTTAATTGATTGATGATGTTTATTCAATGCTGATAATTTTGATTGAAGATTTGCGAAATTATCAAAATCTATATCTTCAAGTTTAAATTCATCATCTTCACCTTCTATATTGGATTGTAATATTAATTTCCCCAGATTTAAAAGATCTTTTTTATATGATTGACTTTCTGAATTATCCACTAATGGACCATAAATTGAATCAAGGAATGTTGGATCTTGATTAAAAGTATCGATTACTGTAGTAGATACCAGTAATGATAGTAATGATAAAAGAATGAATTTCATAGTTGATTAATATAATAAAAAAAAAAAATGTGCGATAGAAATCTTACTTAAATAATTTTGCAGCAATGTCCCAATCCGGAAGTTAGTTGCGGTGGTTGCAAAAAAGTCATTACCAAAAGTATGAAATGAAATAGTGTTAAGTGTATCTCTAGAAGTCGTTATGTATCTATATTAGTTCTAATAAGAAAGTAACAGCACAAGAAATAAGCAAAAAAATGAGTAAAGTTAAAGTACAGTACAGTTCGCCATTCTGGAGAGTCACTCATATACGAGCTAAGTTTGTACGACCTCTCCACATATAAATATCCAACAAAGCATAAAATTAAAAATAACTAATACCTCTCACAGATGTCAGTTTATATCGTTTCAGCTTCAAGGACACCCATTGGTTCATTTCAAGGATCTTTATCACTGCTTAATTATGTTGACTTGGGATCTCATGCCGTTAAAACTGCAATTGATAAAATTAAATTACCCGTTGAAGAAGTTGATGAAATCTATTTTGGATGTGCATTAAGTGCAAATATTGGACAAAACCCAGCAAGACAAGTGGCTTTAAAAGCAGGTTTATCAAATTCAGTAGTTTCTACCACTATTAATAAAGTTTGTTCATCTGGTATGAAATCTATTATTTTAGGTTATCAAAGTATTAAACTTGGTAATTCTGATGTAGTTGTAGTTGGAGGAGCTGAATCAATGTCAAATGTTCCATATTATGTGCCAAGAACTGGGTTAAGATATGGCGATGGAGTTTTAGTTGATGGATTACAAAATGACGGTTTAAAAGACGCTTACGATAAATTTCTTATGGGTATGTCAGCAGAAAAATTATCAAAAGATATGAATTATACTCGTGAACAAGTTGATGACTACGCCGTTAAATGTTATCAAAAAGCTTTTAAAGCTTATGAAAATAATAAATTTAAAAATGAGGTTGCCCCAATTGAGTTTCCTACAAGACAAGGAATTAAAATTCTAGATAAAGATGAAGATTTAAATAAATTTAATGAAACTAAATTACGTCAAGCTAAACCTGCATTTATTACCGATGGAGTTGTTACTGCACCTAATGCACCATCATTAAATGATGGAGGTGCTGCACTTATTTTAGTAAGTGAAAATAAATTAAAACAATTAGGATTAACACCAATTTGTGAAATTATTTCAATTGGTGAAGCAGCTACTAAACCAATTGATTTTACTGTTGCGCCTTCATTATCAGTTCCAAAAGCATTATCAAGAGCTAATTTAAAAGTTGATGACATTGATTTTTTTGAATTTAATGAAGCTTTTCTGCAAGTTGGAATGGCTAATCCAACAAAATTAAATATTGATCCAAATAAGGTTAATATCTATGGAGGTGCAGTAGCATTGGGCCATCCATTAGGATGTAGTGGCGCAAGAATAGTTGTTACATTAATTTCTGTATTAACTCAAGAAAATGGTAAATTTGGAGTTGCTGGTTTATGTAATGGTGGAGGTGGATCATCATCAGTAATTATTAAAAAATTATAAAATTAAAATATATATTCACTTATTTATTTAGTTGGTTAGTTAATTACTATATACGTCACCTAATATAATTGATTTAACAACGGTATAGTCATCTATTCCATAAAGTGAACCTTCTCTACCAAATCCAGACTCTTTAACACCACCAAATGGTAAAGCAGCATCGGTGAAAACACCAACATTAACCGCAACCATACCAGCTTCAACAAATTCACCCATATACCATGCATTATTAACATTTTCAGTGAAAATATAAGCAGCTAAACCAAATTCAGTATCATTAGCAAAACTTAATGCTTCTTCTCTATCATCAAATCTTACAATTGCAGCTAATGGACCAAAGGTTTCTTCTTTAGAAACTTTCATATCTTGAGTAACCTCAGTTAAAACTGTTGGAGCATAAAAGTGTGGACCTAGTTCTGGCAATTTACCACCTTTAACAGCATATTTTGCACCTTTAGAAATAGCATCTTCAACATGATCAACCACTTTTGCAACAGCTCTATCATGAATTAAACAACTATGAGTAACATCTTTATCAAACCCATTACCAATTTTAAAACTTTCAACTTTAGCTGAAAATTTTTTAACAAATTCATCATAAACTTTTGATTGAACATAAATTCTATTAGCACAAACACAAGTTTGACCTAAAGATCTAAATTTAGATAAAAGTGATTGTTCAACAGCTTTATCTATATTAGCATCATTGAAAATAATAATTGGTGCATTACCACCTAATTCAAATGATAATTTTTTTAAAGTTGATGAAGATTGTTTCATTAATAATTTACCAACTGGAGTTGATCCAGTAAATGAAATTTTCTTAATTAATGGACTTTCACAAAATTTTAAACCACAATTTGGAGTACTTTCAGCTGATGATAATACAACATTAAAAGTACCTTTTGGGAATCCTGCTTTATCAGCTAAGTAACCTAATGCTAATGAAGAAAATGGAGTTTGAGCATCTGGTTTTAAAATTGTAGTACATCCAACAGCTAAAGCTGGTGCAGCTTTTCTTGCACCCATAGCAGTTGGGAAATTAAATGGACATAATAAACCAACTGGACCAATTGGTTGTTTTAAAGTAATAACTTTATTATTATTATTACTTGGTTGAATAGTACTACCATAAACTCTTTTAGCTTCTTCAGCAAACCATTCAAAATATGATGCAGCATACTTAATTTCTCCCATTGCTTCTGCTAATGGTTTACCATTCTCCCAGGTTAAAATTTTAGCTAAATCATCAATATTTTCAATCATTAAATCATATAAATTTCTACTCCATTTAGATCTATCATAAGAATTAGATTTCCTATAAGTTTTAAAAGCATCAGCTGTAACTTTAATTGCATAATCAATTTCTTCGGGTAATAAATCAACTAATTCATGAATAATTTCCCCAGTTGCTGGGTCAGTAACTTTAAAAGTTTTAGTAGATTTAGATTTAAACCATTCACCATTGATAAATGATTCAGTTCTAAGAAGATCAGGATTTTTTAATTCTGGTGCCATGTTTTCTGATTTTTATATGAATATATATAAAATATAAGATAAAGAAAGTTTTATAGGAATTAAAGTCTTTTTTATACTGCAATAGTTAGTGGAAGCCGCGCGGATCTGTCCCAATTAGGCATGTCAATCACCTATAGTTAAAGCTAATAAATTGACATATAACTACAGGTAAATTGAATTCTGTCTTAAATTTCTTTGTTAACACTTTATTTGTGGTAAGGTTAACTTATGTTTCAAGCTTAATCAAAGATAATTAAGCGAAACAAGAGGTATAAATTGCTACTAACCTATATACACATAAAGATAACTAAACTAGACAAGGGAAGTGTTCAATACCAATAAGAAATAGATTTATAGAAACCAAATCAACTTCTACCATTTTTATGTTAACTTTAATGATTTCTATGTGATTTTTTCTTAATTTAGTTCAAGATTAGTTTTTTGTCAGATCTCTGAGCCTATACCACCGCGAACCGCGAACTCTGGAATCGGGAATAATTAATATGAGTGATGGTAAATTATTTGTGAAGACTAAATCTTCAGAGATAAAGGCAGAATTAGATCAAGCCTATAAGAAATCAAAACCTCATACTAAAATTAAATTGATTTTAAAAAAAGTTACAGCTAATATCATTATAAATAACAATGAAATTTCCAAATTATTACCAGACATAATTAATTTATTACGATTTGATGATATTGAAATTAGAAGAGTTTGTTTAGATTACTTATGTTTTTATAGTCATTATGATCCTCCAACTGCTTCAAAATCATTGCCATTTTTACGAAGATTTAGAGAAGATCTGGATGCCATACTTCGAAGTTTAACTATAAAAACAATTTCATCAGTTTATTTACCTGAATTTATTGATTTATCATTTCAAGTTATAAGATTATATTTAAAAGATAAAAATTCTTTTGTAAGAATGGCTGGTTGTTATTCTTTAGCAAGAATGTTTCAGAATAATTCTAAAAAAGTTATTAATGAAGGGTTACTAGATGATTTAAATGATTTATTATATGATGAAGATGATGGAGTTATTTCAGTTGCATTATCATCATTAGATTCAATAATCGAATTTGATAAATCACTAGATTTGAAATTAACGGTCAATCAAAATCATTCAATCGAATTAATAAAACATTTACATAAAACAACTGAATGGACTCAAATTTATGTAATTAATTCATTATTATCATTTATTCCCGAAACTTCAGAAGTTGCTCTTGAATTGGTTGAATTAATCTTACCATTTTTGCAACATGAAAATTCTTCAATTGTGTTAAATTCTGTTAAAATTATTGTTTACTTAAGCAATTATGTAAAGAATCCTCAATTGATTATTCCTTCATTACCTAAAAGATTAGGTTCTTCCTTAGTTTCATTATTATCTAAACCTTCAGAAATTCAATTTTTAATTTTAAGAAATATTATACTTTTATTATTAGGTAGAAAAGAATTAGTTGAATTTGACGTTGAAATGTTATTTTGTAAATATAATGATGCAATCTATGTAAAAGATACTAAATTGGAAATTATATATCTTTTAGCTAATGAAGAAAATTTCCTGGTTGTTGCGAGAGAATTAGAAGAATATGCAACTGATGTTGATGTTGCAATGGCTAGGAAAGCAATTAGAGCATTTGGTAATTTGGCAGTTAAACTACTGAATGCTGCTTCCTTATGTGTTGAAATAATTGTAGATTTGATTTCAAATGGCGTAAGTTATGTTGTTCAAGAATCTACTGTTGTATTAAAAAATATTGTTAGAAGATACCCTGGTCAATTTAACGATTCAATAATTGAACTTTCAAAACATTATAAATTAATTGAAGAAAGTGATTCAAAGACAGCAATGATTTGGATAGTGGGACAATATTGTACATTAATTGATAAAGGTTGTGACATCCTAAATGATTTACTGAAATCATATAAAGATGAGTCGTTAGATGTTCAACATTCAATATTAACTGCTACAATTAAAGTATATTTGAATTATCCTAGACAGTATGAAGCAATGACATTAAAAATCTTAAAATGGGCAACCGAAGAAGTAAATAATCCAGATTTAAGAGAAAGAGGTTTTTTCTATTGGAGATTAATTACTGAACACAATGAAAGTGGAGAATTCCAAAAAATTGCTAAACAAATAGTCCTCAATGAGAATCCTATAATTAATTCAGAAAATGAAAATATAAATCCAATTGTTCTTGAAGAATTAGAGTTAAATATCGGATCATTGGCTTCAATTTATCTCAAACCAGTTTCACAAGTTTTCAGGTTATCAAAGAGTAAAAAATTAGTTAGAACTCCTGCACTTCAATCAAGAACTAAAAAAACACCAACTATTTCAGATGAATTATTAAAGCCCGATAATAAGGTGTATTCTTCAAATAAAAACGCCTTATCTTCTGATACAATTAATAGGAAGAAATCAATTATGAGGCAAGCCTCATTTGATTCAAATTTTTCAGGACTTTCCGATGATTCACAAGGTAGTGGTGGTAATAAAATATCAAGTTTAGCAAATAAATTATCTAGAAGAGCATCCATGATGACTAATAAAAAGGGACAAAAGTATTAAGTAGTTATATATATATATATTTATATATATATATGTATAATATATGCACAATTTTGTTATTGATACTCTCTTTCATTCATCAAAAGCATCTTCCTTTTTAATTTCTAATGGTTTTGCTATCTTCACTTCAACTATCTCTATGTTAGGTGCCATCTTGACAATCGTGGAAGTAGCTTGTATGGTATCAACTTTAATTTCTGGTAAATTGGGTTCAGGGCCATCAGGGACTTCTTTCATTAATTGCAGTAATTCTCTACCCACAAGATGACCCAATATTATATATGCAGCAGGTTTAGACATTACTAATGACCCTTCTTTACAAAAACTTGGAGTTATACATCTAATACACCCCCAATCACAATTACAACTTTTAATTCTTTCATAAGCTGTCAAGAGAATCTCATCAATATGTTCAAATACTTTTGCTGAAATACCTGAACCCTGAGGACCACCTTTAGCATCATGGAAAATTAATCTTCCTGGTCTAATTCTATTGGTTTGCCTTTGAGCGAATTCCTTTTCTGGAGCTTTACATTCTGTAATTAACTCTGATTGCCCACTTGGTGAATACTTAGCATTTAGATCGGTATCTACTTTATTACCACCAATAAATATTGGCAAAATATTCATAATCAAATGTTGAGCAGCATGTATCCCTCCAGCTTTAGATAATTGTTTCTCTTCCAAAGCATCTAACGATTTCTTGGGTATATCTAACCAAATACCCTTTGATATATATTTAACAGGCGGATTTTTAACTTCAACAGCCTCAATTATTTCACCCTTTTTATTTACCTTAAAAAATCCAAACACAACAGTAGTTGTTTCAATTTTACCAAAATATGCAGGGATATCAGAATCCTCTTTTGCTTCAGTTGTCAAACATCTCACATATTCTATTTCATGTGGATCTACATCTGTAAAATCACGCTGTTGTGTAATCCAATCCACCGTGACTCGTTGAACTTTAGCAAATTTTTTATCTGTATTGAACTCTTTTACTAAATATGGTAACCCTTGGTGTAAAAAAATTCCACCCTCGTATAATGTGAATGAAGTTCTTGATTCTTCCACTTCTTCAATGATTATATTTCTACCATTGGTTATATCAACGACAGCATACCCAGGAGTCTCTATAGCCCTTATTGAAACCTTTTCAGCTGGCCAAGGTAAATATGATGGATCAGCTCTATATCTACCTAAATTATCTTGATTTAGCTTATTTTTACAAATATCTTGAAAAATTTTAACAATTTTATCTTCCTTTTTACCATGACAGAACCATTTGGAATCATAAGGAAGAATAATAGGTAACTCAAAAGCCGCACATTGTAAATGATTCTCTAATATTAGTTTATGCATTTCAGCTGCTATTAGCCCATCAACACAAAGATCTTCATAACTTGATTTATCTAAAATCTCTTGTGGGTGTTTCAAATAATATTCATCAACTGGAACGTTCCCAGCAACAAATATAGCCAAACTGCCTTTTGAATTTTTACCTCTTCCTGCTCTTCCAAATTGCTGATGCATATTCATTTTCAGAATTGGAAACCCACAAGTAATAACTACATCAAGATAAGATAAATCAACACCTAACTCTAAAGCATTAGTTGCAATTAACGCTCTTAGTTGCCCATTAAACATTTTTGATTCAATATCTCTTCTATCTTGTTTTGAGTAACCACCTCTATAAACCATTATATCTCTTTCATCAACTCCCGAATTTGCGAAATTAGATTGACCTAATAATGTTCTAACTTCCTTCATAACTATTTCCGTCATCTTACGAATTGGACAAAATAAAATAACTTTTAAATGAGGAGAACCAGATAATAACAGTAGTAGTAAACGAGCCAGCTCGAGAATAATATTAACTCTCGGTACCATATTCGAGTTTGTTGTTGAGTTAGGTAGATCCAAATAGGTTGATAAAACTTCACCCCTTTTATTCATCAAAGGAGGTGGTTGCCAAATCAATAACTGTTTATCACAACTGGCACTTCCATCTTTAGAAATATGAACTACGTTGTCATTGGGAGGTATTGAACAAACAATTCTGAAGTGGGAAATAGGATTTAAAACAGTTGCAGAACTAGCTATAAATTGAAGTTTTTGATTAGATTTGATACTTTCCAAAACTCTCAATAATCTAGCCAAAACATAACTAACACTAATGCCAAATGAACCTTTGTATACATGAATTTCGTCAACCACTACATACTTAAGCCCTTGTAAAAAAGTATCCCATCCATTGTTTCCCTCCGCATAATTTAACCCATCATGATTTGGTAAAATTGAAGCATGAATAGTATCAGGATTTGTAAAAATAATGTCAGCAGACTTTCTAATGGATGCTTTAGCTTTCTTATCAGTATCTCCATCATAAGTATCAACAATAATTTTATGAGGTAAATATCGGATGAGGTCTTCTAAATGTTTCTTTTGATCTTGAGCTAATGCTTTAGTTGGGAAAATAAATATAGCTGTACTTTTCCTGGTTTTGTAATTGGATTTAGAGTTTTCTAAATCCCATAGTATTGCATTTAAGATTGGAATTTGAAATATTAAAGATTTTCCTGAACTTGTAGGAGTACTGGTAATCACATGTTTCCCTGATCCATCTAATAATTCTTCCAATGCTTCTACTTGATGTGAATACAAACCAGTTGTAATATCAATATTTTTATATTCATTTATAGCTGTGATTAAAGATGGATGGATATTATAAAAATCAAGATCAAACAGGTTAAACTCAGCTGCCTTCTCTTCAGTGAAAGTATCCTGGAAAACTATTTGATCTTCATAGATATTACTCTTTCTTAATATTTCAATCATTTGTTCAGAATCCAAATTTTCAAACCTCGAATCAACTATTTTCTTTCTCTTATTAATCTGTTCCACTGGATCAAGAAATTCTGGTGTGCTTGGAATATATTCCTGAGATTCCTCTTCTAATTTTTGAAACAAAAATAACTCATCCATAGTTAATCCACCATTAGAATTAATGAAGTTAGTCACTCCATAATTAAATTTATCCAGTCTTGTTCTGATAATAGGCAATAATTGAGTTTGAGTTAACTTCTGAGTAGTTAAATCTTTGTGATTGAAGAAATTATTAGGTTCAGTATTCTTACGTCGTATACCTCTTCTAGCATTATTAGTTAAAGATGCTATTGTGTCAATTTTCATATCTTCAAATGTAAATATCAATATCTGATCTGGAATTGAATCTAAGGCAAGTGATTCATATACTGAATCCATTGTATCGGGCTTATTCATATTATAACCCGTATTTTGATCATAGTTAACCTTTTTACCATCATTGAGGTTATTATAGGAACCATATAATTCTTCTTTATCAACATAATCATAAAACACGTCATTCTTTGGTAACAAATACTTAATGGCTGCTAAATCAAATTGTGATATATCACTGTTTAATTTTTTAAAATATTCGTAGGAAGGAATTGTATTTCTTGAATGAGATAATAGAAATGTTAAATGTGCATTGATTTGTGAAAATATTTTTCCTAATCTCTTGAAAGATGTCGGCCATTCTTTAAATGGAATGGTTTGTAAACGTCTTTCCATATTCTCTTTAGGAAAGGTATGGAAAGGTCAGAGATCAAAGAAAAACTTCGCAGCAAGTTTATATATAAGGTTGCAACAATTTCATTTTTTGTTTTTATTTCTAAATAAATTAGCATTGCCATTGCCATTAAATAAGAATTTAATATGGTATTTGATAGTCTTAAGATTAAATCGAAGGGTTCAAATATTGTTGAGTCACATCTTTCAATTGGAGATAAGCCTAGTAAGAGACAAATTTATCAGTCTCGTCAAAATTATGGTGTGAACTTAGGTGCTTGCTTTGTTTTAGAAAAGTGGATTTTCCATGGATTGTTTATTGAAAATAGTCTGGTTGAATTAGAAGCTGCTAAAAAGTCAATTCTGAGATTGGGTAAGGATGAAGCTAGAAACAAGTTTGAAAATCATTGGAATAGTTTTATGAATGACGATGATTGGAAATGGTTGCAAGAACGTGGGATCACGTCGGTTAGAATACCAATTGGATACTGGGAAGTTGGCGGTGGTGCTTATACTAAAGGTACAAATTTTAGTAAAGTTAAGGATATTTACAGTAATGCTTGGAACATTTTGAAGAATAAATTTATTGAAAAAGCTGGTGAACATGATATTGCAGTTTTAATTGATGTTCATGGCTTACCCGGTGGTGCAAATGGTGATGCTCATAGTGGAGAAAAGGAGGGTGGAAGTGCTGAATTTTGGTCTTCATCAGATTTACAGTTACAAATGTGTGATATGTTAGCGTTTATTGCAAAAGAATTGCAAAAATATGAAAACATTGTTGGTATCCAAGTTGTTAATGAGTCAGTTTTTGAAAATGATCCTAAAAAACAAAAATACTATTATGGTGCAGCTATTAATCTGATAAGAGAGGCTGATAAGGAAATACCAGTTGTAATTTCTGATGGGTGGTGGCCAGATCAATGGGTTAAATGGGTTCAAGAAAAGCAAAATAATAATACAAATATTGGAGTTGTTATTGATCATCATTGTTACCGTTGTGCATCTGATAATGATAAAAATAAATCACCTCCACAAATTATCAATGATTTGAACAATGACTTATTAACTAATTTGAGTGATAATGGTAATGGGGTTGATATCATGGTTGGTGAATATTCTTGTGTTTTAGATGGTAGATCTTGGGATAAAGATAATGCCAATTCAAAGAGAGATGAACTAGTCATAGACTTTGGTAGAAAGCAAAATGAGATTATGAGGGACAGAGCTACCGTTGGTTCCTATTTTTGGACTTTCAAATTCGAAAGTGGAAACGGAGGTGAATGGGATTTTAGAACTATGACTGACAAAGGAGCAATTTCAAATCCAATTAATTTCATAGGTAGATCAGTTCCAGATGATAACAAACGTGACGAGAAATTGAAATCAGAATTTGAAGGTCACTGTAACTATTGGAATAGTGCAAACCCTAAAGAAAATTATGAACATGATAGATTCAAGGAAGGTTTCCTTGCAGCTTGGAATGATTCAAAAGAATTTGCAAATTTTAATGGATCAGTTATTGGTCGTAAAGAGGCTTGGAAAGCTGCTAGATTGAAAAATCATATTAAGGAAAAGGGAAATGGTAAACATCTTTGGGAATGGGGGCATGGCTTTGAAACTGGATTAAGAGAGTTTAAAAATAACTTTAACTAAGGTAATTAAAAATCTTTCTATGTAAAATTCAGTATATGAATGAGTATTTTTTAAAAGCATCGATACCATATCACTTAAATCTCTAAGATCTCTGAATTAGAATTATACATTAAATTCACGAGGCTGTATTTCTATAATTAGCTTAGTTTCAGTAGGAAGGCTATCAGTGGCCAAGAATGGTGAAAGATTAGATTTCGCACCATAATGTTAGGAGATCACTTTCAAACGTCTTTTCGCAGCATTATTAGAAATTAGAAGGCAAGTATCGTTTTAGCTTGTTACTTAACCTCTAAAGGTATACTTAGATATATAATTAGAATTAATATGATAAATAACGATATGGGATTCATACCTATTGAAAATTTACAAAAAAATGCATACAAATTGGGAGAAAAGCTAATAAAAAGTCATCCAAAACCATCAAAGCATATTAGTTATCAAATTGAATTATTAGAAGTAATAAAATATGAATTGCAGAGATTTGATAGATTAGGTTATTGTGATTTTGAATTGTGTATTACTTGTCATTATATTACAAAAAGAATTTTAGGGGAGTGCAAAAATCATGAAATTACTGAACTCAAAGATATTATTGAATCTATTGATAATACCATAACGAAGAATAATGAAAAGTTATCCAGTCTAGAAAATTATATTAATAACAACCAGCCTACCAAGATTTCTTCAGAAGATATTGATCCATTATTAGCCCGGTTTAATAAACTAAGTACCAAGGTTGAAAAATCGTTGCTGATTGAACTGTTCAAATATAGTGAAGTCATTACTGCTCCACAGTTAAAAGATCTTTTAAGTCAGCATAAAGATAAATATTCGGTTCTTTTGGTTGATTTCAGGAGTAAAAATGAATATAATTATAATCATATCAATTATAAAGATATTGTTAATATAGATCCATCCATAGTAAGTGGTTTATTTGGTAATGGTGATAATAATATTACTGATCAAGATTTAGAAGAAAGACTAAGATTTCTTTTACCAGGTTACCAATATGATTTATTTATTAACAGACATAAGTATGATTTGATCGTTATTTATAACCTAGGCTATGGAATTAGCTTACCTGAATATGATAGATTTGAAATATTAACTGATCTGTTGATTGCAGGTGACAGTAATGGTAACCCTTCAAAACAACCATTTGCCCAACTTATTGAAATACTTACTTACAAGAATAAGTATATCAGTTCTAAATTAAAAAGATCACCTTGTTATTTATCTGGTGGGGTTGCAACTTGGTTCAAAATGTTTGGTGAAAGTTCAATCACAAAAACTATCGAGTCATCAATATTAACCAGTCCTCAAGCATCAATGTCCAAAGATGGGAGTAGTTCACCTTCAAGCTCAAGAAGAAATAGTTATATGTCATCAAATAGTACTTTAAAGTCAGATTCGGTTACTTCAATATCTAATGGTTCACCTTATCTTAAGAGTTTCGGTGAATACCTTGGAACTGCTAAAACTACGAAGAAAACACCAATATCTAATCCTTTTATTGCAGGCAATTCTAGTGATTCATATGTTCCAAGTGCTCCTTTAAAATTACCAAAGTTGTCAGAGTCGGTACCAATGACTCATATGAATTCATCCACTGGGTCATTTTCTAATTCATTAGTAGGACATGATAGATCACAGTTGAAATTTTCTCCTTCTCCTTCTCCAGTTCCAGTTGCCACACCTGCTACATCATCACCACAGACTGTTCCCCTGCAATCAAACAATCCATTCCCGTTGTCACGTTCCACATCGGCGGTACTGTCATCTATTTCATTACTGAGTAAACCAAAAGAAGATAATAATAATACCAATAAGACAAGTCCTATTAAGTTTTTGGAACAATATACCACCGGTCTAACTAATTTAGGTAATTCATGTTATATGAACTGTATCTTGCAATGTATTGGTGCCACTCCACAATTAACTAAATTTTTTTTCCCAACATTTCCATTAACATCAGCTTCTCCTGCATTACTGCAATCTTACAAGCAACATATTAACGTTAACAATAAATTGGGGACTAAAGGTATTTTGACAACAAATTTTGTGAATTTATTAATGAATATGTTTGGAAATTCTGGGAGTTCATTTACACCGCTGAATTTTAAAAAAGTTGTTGGATCTCTTTCATCTCAATTTGCAAATTATGATCAACAAGATTGTATAGAATTTTTAAATTTCTTGTTGGATTCTTTACATGAAGACTTAAATCAAATGGTTGTTGATCCCAATGAAAAGAGAGCAATTATGGAATTAACGCCAGATCAAGAAAAGACTAGAGAAGTTTTACCTGTAAGATTAGCTTCAACAATTGAATGGGAAAGGTATTTAAAATTGAATTTTTCAGTAATAGTTGATTACTTTCAAGGTCAATATTTATCACAGTTGAAATGTTTAGAATGTGGTACTACATCAACAAGTTATAATTCATTTTCCATATTATCATTACCCATCCCTGAAAAAAGGAAAGAAATTAATTTATATGATTGTTTGAATGAATTTGTTGAATTAGAATTATTAGATGATGAAAATAAATGGCATTGTCCAAACTGTAAAAAATTTACAAGACTGACAAAGAAAATTACTATTACTAGGTTACCACAGGTATTGATTATTCATTTCAAGAGATTTCAAATTTCACCTATGGGATATTTTAGTAAATTAGATACATTTATTAAGTATCCTGTTAATGATGTACTTGATTTGACTTCATATTGGCCCAGTGTCGGAACATCGGTTAGTAATTCTAGTTCAGAAGTGATGCCTAAAGATAAAGAAGCACAAATTTTATCTACTTTACCTACCAGAAATCAAATCCCACCATTTAGATATAAATTGTATGGTGTGGCAAATCATTTTGGTAATTTAACTACTGGTCATTATACATCTTATGTTTATAAACAGAATGATAAAAAGAAGAAAGGCTGGTGCTATTTTGATGATTCAAGAGTTACTTTCAATTATAAAGAGAGTGATGTATTGAACAAGAATGCATATTGTTTATTTTATCAAAGGGTTTAACCCGTTCAGCAAATAAATATATAAATATATATATTATGCATAACCTTTTTTCATTATCATTATCTATAAAGTGTTCTCTGTTTTCTTTTTGTTTTTTTGCTTGTTCTTTTTCTTTTTCGTACTTCTTCCTTTCTGTCTTCTTCTTCAACGTTGAGCCAAATACTATAACAACCGTATATTAAATTTAGGATGTGCATTAACTACCCCATTACTAAGTCCTTCCCATAACCATGGTACTTTTAATTTTTGATCAACATAGATATCACCTTCAAACCCTTCAACAAAATTTCTATCATTAACAGTTATATTAGTAGTGAAATTAATAAATTCATTGAAAATAGTTAACGAAGACCAAAATTGTAACCTTCTTAAGCAAGCTATTACAAGACTTGTAACTTGTCCGCCATTTAAGCAGTGGATATAGACTGGATAATTTTGTGAATGAATTATATAATTTAACGCTTCTAGCACTGTTGAGTAACCTGAAAGAACACCCCTTTTCTTACCTTTACCCAGTCTTTCACTCTCTAAATGGACTAATTTTATGTTATTTTCTACTGCAAAGTTATATAATTCAGCATCAGTTTCTGGTGTTATAGGATCAGGAATTAATGATATTATAGTTTTTAACTTCAAACTTTCAAGGAATGGATAGTTCACCTCTCTTGGGTAAGCTCCCCTATAGATACCGTCTTGAACTGTATTAAACTTTAATGGTGGTACTATCAGTCCAAATTCCATACTTGTATTGGTGTTGAGAAAATGAGAAAATAAGAGTTAAATTTTGATCCTCAATAATAATATGTTTTGCGGCTAGAAACACAACGCTAAAAGAAAAAGAAATAAGAAATAAGAGAGTAAGTAAAATCTGAATAATTATGTACAAATTATTTAAAGGGTATTTAAACATATTACCGGGGTTTTAGGGGTCCATTTCATAGTTGAAACTATTAATAATATCACTTTTCGGTATAAAGGTCGTTCATATTTGGCTTTTTACAATCTTCAACGTTCGAAGCTAAAACTTCTTGAACTGACCATCTTGGGGGTTTACCTTTAACTTTTGATCCACCAGCTCTACCACTACTAAACTTCAAGAAAACTAAATCACCAATTTCACTGAATTTTTCTAAAACATAATCTAAATCTTCTTTAGTTAAAGCACTACTTACGCATAATCTAACTCTACCACTAACAATTGGAGTGGCAGGGTAAGCAGTAATAACAACAGCAATTTTCATATCATAAAGCATCCTTGAAACAGCAGGCATCTTAGCAGGTAAAAATAATAATAATGGGATAACAGGTGAATCATCTGCACCATAAATAATAAAACCTAATCTTTTTAAACCTAATCTAAGATAACGTGAATTAAATGCAATTCTTTGTAATCTTTCTAATCCTTCACCAGGGTTAATTTCACCTTTAATAACTTTCATTGAAGAAATAATTTGAGCTAAGACTGCAGGAGGAACTGATTCACCGTAAACATTAGTGGCATATTGTAATCTAATTTTTTCAATAATATCACGATTACCAGAAATATAACCACCAGTGGCACCAAACGATTTAGTTAATGTACCCATTAAAATATCAATTTCTTTTGGATCAACTCCAAAATAATCACAAACACCTCTACCATTTGGTCCAATAGCACCAATTGAATGAGCTTCATCAACAAATAAGTAACATTTATATTTATTCTTTATTCTGATAACTTCAGGTAAATTACATAAGTTACCTTCCATTGAATATAAACCTTCAACAGCAATAATAATTTTTTTCCATGGTCTATGAGTTTTTGGTTGACCTTGGGCAATTGCATCTCTAATAACTTTTTCTAAACTAGCCATATCATTATGTTTACAAACCTTAACTTGAGCACCAGAAACTCTGACACCAAATCTAATTGAAGCATGATTTAATTCATCACTAATAACTAATGTCTTTTGATCAGCAATACATGAAAATAAAAATCCATTAGTACCGTAACCTTGTGAAATTAAAAGAGAATCTTCTTGGCCAACGAAGTCTGCAATTAACGCTTCACATTCTAAATGTAAATCAGTAGTACCAGCGGCAGCTCTTGGTGACACACCTGAAGTACCATAATCATCAATTGATGCTAACGCATAATTGGTACATACACCTTTTGATTGACCAAAACCTAAATAATTATAAGATGATAAATTAAGACATTCTGAAGTATTACCGGAATAAACATATTCAGATTTGCCAGTTTTAACTCTATCAAAACAATGAATATATCTACCAGGAGCTCCATGGATTGGTCTTGCAAAACAATCATCAATTCTATTTTTTAATCTACGATCATAAAAACTTTCAAAACCATCAAACCAAGGAGCATATCCATCTTGTTCAATTAAATGATCATATTCTTTGGATTTAAAGATTTTACCAAAGAAATCTCTAATATGACCAATGATAATCAAAATTAAATAAGATAAATAAGTTGAGATATAAATAAATAATGGAGGTTCATCTTCGATTGATTTTGGGAATGGAGTACCTACTGGATGTTTAGCAACGTATAAATAGTCTTTAGAAGTTAATTTACCAAATTCTAAATCAGCCAAAACTTCACCTGGTCTATCATCTAATGGTGCATCTGGAACTCTGTTCATTATTTTTATCTTTATACTTTTATTATTAAACCAATAGGAAGACCGAAACACAAAAAAATATTAATTAAAAATAAATAAATTCACAAAAACAAAAACAAATTAAATAATATGTGGATTGTGATTCCAATGATATAAGTCTTGTAAGCTTTTAGTATCGAAGTTAATACTTAATTAGTAAAACTCGATTTCGGCAGGGAAAAAAATGAATGGAAATAGGGGTCGTTTGATATATAATGAAATATTCAATTCAACCAATTGTTTTTAATAAATCTTTAATAAAAAAACAATATTATTAATGCCCCTTAGTGAAACGTATGTAAGAATAGCTTGTAGTTGTTTCTATAACAGTTTAAAAAATTCTTTAGGAATAATCGACTGTTTACAGTACTAAAAATTTTCCATAACCGAGTAACGCGCGTATGATATCTTTACTTTTTATTTTTCTTGTCTATACAGATTTATACAACTTTATATAGCATTTAAAATAACGTTTTATATAACTTTATATAATTCATAGTTTCTTTCATCATCTCCAGTTAATTTAATCATGTAATCATAAGCGGGTAATTCCCATTCAATATGACCAATAGCTAAAATTGTGGAATTTTGGAAAAAATCTTGTAAGATCTTGTGACAAGTATAAACTAATTTCACATCATCCATGCATGAAAATGCTTCATCAAGAATTATTAACGAAGGATTTTTAATTATAGCCCTTAAAAATAAAGTTAACTTTTGATGTGTTATAGTTAATTCTCTAAATGGGGTATATTTAAATTTCTCCCAAATTTCTTCTATAATAGGAATTTTAAAAATCTCTTGAATTTCTGGTATTGGAGTTAATTTATGATTTTGAAAGTTGAAATTAGAATTACCAATATTTTTTACAAGACCATTATTTATAACATCTTCCATAGTTTTTTTAGATGGAACCAATGCATGCAATTCAGGTGATGATATTCCTATATCATTATTAACGTCAAAAAATGTGACTCCAGAACCTGATTTACGTAAAACGTTATTTATTTTAAGTACGGATCTCCATGATTGTGGATGATCAGCTGTAATTAATGATAAAATAGTTGTCTTACCAGTACCATTCTCTCCTAAAATTCTCCATCTCGAATTGGCAGGAATTTTCCATGAAAAATCTTTTAACACTGGTAAATCTTTATATATTACTGATGCATTATTAAATTCTATGTGAATATTTTCCTTTGATAAATGTTCATGATTTATTTTTTCAAATTTATAATTCTTATCAACTGGTACATTTGAACTGTCATTAGTATCTTTGGAAAGTTGTGATTTTACATCTTCAACAGTTCCATTTAAAACAACACCTTCAGAGGTAACTTCAGCCACATGTGATATCCAATTTGGTATCTTATCCTGTACCCTTAACCCTAAGACAATAGACATGCCTAATGCATGAGAGACTTTATCAATTGAATCTGAAACTAAATTTGTTTGTTTTGGATCTAGACCTAAAAATGGGTCGTCAATAATTAAAACTTTAGGATAATTTAAAATTGATTTAGCAATTCTAGCTCTTCTTAATTGACCATTACTTAATGAATTAATCCATTTATTTTTTAAATGCTTTAAATTAAATAATTCCATAATCTGATCAACTTCTTGTTCATCTAAATTCACATGATTTGAATTATAATTAGTATTACCCTTAATATAATTCATAACTGAATTAGCATCATCTTCCATTTGTAATTCACCTTTATAAGATAATGATTCGTATCTTGCCGATAAATGAACTTTATCTAATCCGGAACTTTCTTTAAAATTTAAATACTCAATAAAATCATATCTTCCTATTTCTTCTACTAATGGATATTGTCTAGAAAGTGGAGGTGAAGGTAAATATTTCATTGCCAAAGCATTTAAAAATTCCGTTTTATGATCACCTAAAATTACGTATTTTGATGGTAAATTTTCATTATTTGGTAAAAAAAGCTGGAAATTATTAATTGGCTTACTAAATACTGTATTTGAAGTCGTTAAACTTGTCTTAAGCAAACAATTATCAAGTTTAACAATACATTTAGCAAATCTACTTAATGTTGGAGTCATTGGTGCGTATTAAAAATTCCAGTACTTTTCATAGATTTGACAGATTGTCAAAAGCTGATTATAGTATATTATTTTATAGAGTTTTGTCTATCAATTCTTTGTGACCTACCAGGCATCGAGTTATATTTCACATTTCAGTTGTTTTAAATTATGCTTTTGCTTAGATAAAAAGCAAAAATGAGATAAAGATAAAAATTGCAGAATTCATGTATTTAAACAATTGTGAAACAAATGAAAATTAGACAGAAAATTAAAAAAAAAAAAAAATAGAAAAATAAATTAAAATAATAGAAGAACAGTGATGGCAGTAGAAGTTATAAATATATATAGATTATTCTTTAGATTATCAGAAAAAGAAACTGAGATATGACTTCTATTTATTATTAAACATGCACGTCTTTCTGTTCTGCATTTAACTACTTCAATTATACAGAAATGAGGCTAAAAACTCTTGATCATTGCGAATCAGAAATTATCGAGGATGGAGTTTATTGAACCAGTTACAGACAATTCACCACACGAAGAAGGAAAGACAGAAAAAGTAGTCAATCAATTAGAGACTGAAATTGATAAGGCTTATAATTCAGTAGAAAAAAGATTTGCAGAACTTTGGACTTCTGCTTCAAAAAATGCTGAAGGTATACAAGAAAAGTATCATTTAGAAGAACGTAAGAATGAATTATTGAAACAATTGACAGCAGCCAAAGATAATATTGACGATAAAACAAAAGCTAGTGAACATTTAAAACAATTTGAAGAACAAATCAAAGGTTTAAGCGGTCAAGTTAATATTCCGGACATTGATTTTAAAGCATTGGGTGACCAAGCAAATAATTATCTTGACAATTTAGATTCCAAATTAGAAGTTGTTGAAAAGAAGGCAGGTGAATATGCTAGTCAATTTGTATCATTCTTTTCTGGAATTGTTTCAGTGAGTCAAGATAATGCAATGGACACTAAACAAGATGATGGTGATAAAGAAATTATATTTTCTACTAAGCTTGGAACTGATCCAAACTACGGAACTTCAAGGTACGACAGTGATTTATTTAAATTACACACTTCTCCAGATTTATACTTAAATGAAAAACTAGACGATGATTTAAGTAAATTTGACGTTGATTCAAAAACGGAAGTAATATCTGGATACTTGGCAAAATATAAATCTACTTTAGCAAAAATAATGAATGACTTAGTACCAGTCAAGATCCCATACAATGTGTTTTGGTATAGATACTTTAAGTTAGAGGATAAGCTTAAATTACAAGATGAACAAAGAAAGAATCTATTGAGTAAAGAATCTAAAAAAGATACCGAAGAAGAATTCACTTGGGATGACGATGAAGATGAAGAACCAGTTGATGTTGGAAAAGAGACCTTGAAAAAGAGTAAAGACGATGATGATTGGGAGTAATGTATTGGTATGCCTTTATTTTCTTTCTGAATCTCTCATTGATTGCTCTTTCCTCATTAACCACACTTTTTTTTTTCTCTTGCAATCTTTCTTTTCCCCTTTTTATATATTGACTAGGTTTTATATCAGAGTATATATAAGATACTTCCAACCTTTTACCTCTCAATTCCTTCCAAAGCTAACACCGGATATTAAACCCGGTATTTTGTATAAGTTCTTATTGTATAGAGAGAAACCTTTATCAACATTCTCAATTTCGCACTAAAACATCTCAATTGTTGAACCAATTTATCGCTCAGATATAACGAATATTTGATTGAAATTAAGTAAATTCGTCGTACAAATAGCCAACGTAAATCCAGCGAAACTAAAAGAAGACAATCAATCAATTTGTTTCCATATAGCTATTCAAATTTTGAACTGATTGGAGATAAATAAATGAAGAATGTTTGGAGGCAATACAAAACCAGAAGGTGGTGAATCCCCTAATCCTAGAATGGATAATTCAAATTTGATAACACCAAATAGTGATGGTTTAAATTCTAGTACACTGAATAATCCAATGGCAAATTTCAATTCTACAGCTATTAATCATAATTCGAGTCACAAACCTAAACCAAGTCTTAAATTAAATATGAAATCATCACATTCATCTGCCCCTAGAAGTCTAGCATCAATTTCTGGCACAATTCCTAATTTTAATAATTCTGGACCATTTTCGCCTGGATTGTTTACTTCGAAAAGAGTATGGGTTAAGCGTATTAATGGTACTGCAACAACAATAATTGTTAATCAAAATGATATTATTGATGATTTAAAATCAGCAATTATGAGTAAGTTCCCTAATGCTTTAGCAAAATATTTTGATCCTGCTGATTTGACTGTTAAAATGGATTTACATTCAAGAAAGCAAGCTGTTGCAACTAACCAACAACCAAACAAAAAAGTTAATATATGGACTCAGCTGGCATCACCTGAAGGTTCTAAATCAACAACATCACCAATATCAACAACATTTAAGGAGTCTTCAGCTCAATTACACCATCCAATGCCACAAATACCTCAACAACAACAGCAACCACCACTACCACCACCGCCACAACAACAACATATTTCACAAGGTTATAGTTATATAAATTTAGAACCTGATCAAAATGTTTGGAACATTTTAGATTTATATTTCCCAGGAGGTATGACAATGGGAGAAGCTTTCATAATAGAAACTCCTAATTTGATGGAAGAACCAGATTCATCACATATTAGCAATAATAAATACTATGGAAGTAATCCAAATTTAACAAATTTATATAATTCAACATCTCCAGTTAATACGCAACCCAATTATCATAATTATAATAGATCAATAACTCCTAATTCAGGCAATTTAAGTACTAATGGTAATTATTATCAACCTCATCCTCAACATTTACAAAATAATAATGCATTATATAAGGATAGATCAGTATCACCAAGTAATCCATTAAATAAATCACTGCCAGCTCCTAGTGGAGTAAATCTCCACAGAAGATCTCAATCCAATCCACCACAATCACCAATTTCAAATAGTTTCTTAAATCTGAAAAATTCAAGTTCAAATATGAACAACAACAACAACAATAATTCCAATAATAATAATTTTAATAATTTCAATAACAGTAATAATAATTCCACTAATTCAGGTAATCAAGCAGTTTTATTATTACCAAAGAATTTTTCATTATCAGCTAACGCACAAGGAAACGCCAATGATAAAAAGAGATTAAGTTTGGATGAGAATTTTGTTAGTAAAAATCGTGATAGATTAATACAATCACCTATTGGAAGAAATTTAACTAATTTAACTAATGGCAATTTTGATTCCGGATCTGAATCTCCACAACCATTCCCAACGTTACTTGAAAGTAAAAAGGAACACTTAACACAACTAGATATTAATGGTACAAAAGTAGATCCTTCATTAGAGAGTCCCAGCACACCTACAAATTTAATGATGAAAGACAATGATCTTTCTATATCACCACCACTTGAATTGAATTCGAAGGAAAACATAAGTGAAGCGAATAAGGAGTTAAACGGGAAACAGAAAGAAAATAACAACAACGATAATAGTAGTAATAATAGTGACAATAACAATAACAATAAAGATAATGGTAACAACACTAATGATAATAACACTAATGATAACAGCACTAATGACAACAACACGAACGATAACAACAGCAACAATAACAACAATAATAATAATAATGAAAGTACCAACATCAACAAGAAAAAGAGTGAAAAGGAAAATAGTGTTTCAAATCAAGTAAAGAGGCAAACATCTGGATCAAAGAAAAATGAATTAAAGAATAAGTCTGCTACTGAAGCAGTATTACCTTCCATTTCAGTTTTAGTTGTTGAAGATAATGCTATTAATCAAGCAATTTTAGGAGCATTTTTAAGAAAACATAAAATTCATTATGAAATTGCAAAGAATGGAGAAGAAGCTATTGCTAAATGGAGGAAAGGTGGATTTCATTTAGTTTTAATGGATATTCAATTACCTGTTAAGTCAGGTATAGAAGCAACAAAAGAAATAAGATATTTGGAAAGAATTAATAGAATTGGTGTTTTTGCTGAAAATGAATTAACCGGCCCAAAATCATTAGGTGAATTATCAGATAAAGAAAAATTAGATATGGAGATTTTTAGATCTCCAGTTATTATTGTTGCTTTAACTGCATCATCAAATTCATCTGTTGATAGAAGTAATGCATTAAGAGCGGGTTGTAATGATTATTTAACAAAACCAGTTAATTTAGTATGGTTGCAAAATAAAATTACTGAATGGGGTTGTATGCAAGCTTTAATTGATTTTGATGGTTGGAAAACTAAAAGATCAAATTTTAATGGTACATCAGCCAAAATTTTAGCTCAAACTACAAGAAATAGATCAAGATCTGGATCTCACAGCAAAAGTAAAGTAATCTTAGGAGGATCGTCTCAGAGACATCAGAAACAATTACAGACTTAGAAATTTAATAGTGGATTTTTTTGGTTTTATGAATATTATGATTGTATAGTAATAGAGGTTTTTTTTAGTACCACAAATCTTCTCTCTCACCAAAACTATTTTGATTCGCACTGGAGAAAATTTAAAGTATAGAAGATGGACGAAACTGTTAACACTGTATTACCATTAGAAGTTATTGATAGAGCTATAGGTTCCGACATTCATGTATTATTGACAACAGATAAAGAATTCAAAGGAAAGTTAATAGGATTTGATGATTTCGTTAATATTGTTTTAGAAGATGTAACTGAAATCGATAGTGATGGACCAAAACCTGAAAAGATAAAGAAAATGTTATTGAATGGAGGTCAAATTTCCATGATTATCCCAAACTAAGAACTTATTCAGGTCATGAAGTTACTTTATTGTATAATAGAAAATATATATTAATGACTATCTTACCACATACAACATGTTTCTTTAGTTCCCTTTTTCTCACCTATATATTCTTTTTTAACCACAGATTTAAATTTAGAAATTTAAACACTTAATATTAAAACTGAAATGTTGGATATATGCATGTAACAACATATTAAAGTACTTTTTCGAACTATCAAATGAAAAGGGGGCGGTTTGCCACCAACCTTATCAATGCCCACTATATAAATCTAATATATTCCACAGTCTCAATTTTTTTGCCATCAATACACAAATAAAATCAATTTAGTATAATAATGAAATTGACAATATCTAATGAATCCAATGGGCTGATATTATCAGTGGATATCTCAGAATCAATGACTTTGCAAGATTTCAAAGCATATTTAGAAGCAGAAACTGATATTGAACCAGCTAATCAAATTTTAATTTTCAATTCAAAAACAATAACTGGGGATTCTAAAACTTTAAAAGATGTAGGGTTTAAAGATGAAGATTTGATATTATTAAGAACAAAAGCTACAGCAAGTAATACTGGTGTTTCAAGTGAAGGTCAAAGTAGCTCAATTAATTCTGGTCTTGTTGAAAATCAAATTGAACAGATGAGACAACAATTCCTTACTGATTCTAATGCAGCAGCTCAATTAAGAAATTCTAACCCTGATTTACATGCTGCATTAAATAACCCTTCACAATTTAGCTCACTAATGAAAGAATCTTTACAACAGTTTCAAAATGGTAACTTACCAGGAAACCTCAACCAACAACAACAACAAGAAATTGCAAGATTGGAACAAGATCCAGATAATGCTGAAAACCAAGCAAAAATTTTAGAAATCATTAGACAAGAGCAAATTCAAAAAAACCTTGATTTAGCTTATGATATTACTCCAGAAGCTTTTACAAGTGTTTCAATGTTATATATTAAGATTGAAGTTAATCATCAACCAGTTCAAGCGTTCGTGGATTCAGGAGCTCAACAAACTATTATTTCACCAAGATTAGCTGAAAAAGTAGGAATAGATAGACTTATTGATAGAAGATTTGTTGGAGAAGCTAGAGGTGTTGGTTCATCAAAAATTTTAGGTAAAATCCATAGTGTTCCAATTAGTATTGGAAATTCCACAATTGAAATACCTTGTTCCTTTTACGTTATTGACACATCTGTTGATTTATTATTTGGATTGGATATGTTAAAAAGACATAAATGCCTAATTGATTTAGCAAATAATAAATTAGTTGTGGGATCTAATATTGAAACTCCTTTCTTAGCTGATCATGAAATTGAAAATAATGATTTATTAGGAAGTACAGTAGGTGGAGGTAATCAAAATAGTAATCTTGGATTTGGTGGTAACATTTTTAGTGATATGACTATACCAACTAATAATAATCGTAAGTCAGCAGCACCTGCTTCAACAGCAGCAGCTTCTGCAGCAGTTAAAAGACAAAATTTAGGTACTAGTTCTTCTACAGGCAGTGGTCCAACAGCAGGTTCCTTCAGCAGTGCAAATAAATATAAAGATGCAGATATACAACAATTAATGGGATTGGGATTTTCAAGAGCTGAAGTTATAAAAGCTTTAGATGCTTGTGATGGGAATGTAGAAATTGCAGCATCCTTTTTATTCCAATAAACCAAATAATATATTGTGAAACAGAGAAAATAATGAAATAGACGTATATAAAAGTTCTATAATATGTAATAAATAAATTCTAAAGGACAAAAGTAGAACCTCTAAATTGAAAATCATCTCCAGTTTTACTAATTGCTTCGATATCTTCTTTGTCTAATTCAAAATCGTATGCTTCTAAGGATTCTTTCATTCTAGTTGGACTTTTTGAAGTAGTGATTGGTAAAACATTATTATGTAAAGTCCATCTTAATAAGATTTGTGAGTCAGTTTTATTATATTTTTTGACTAAATCAGGTAAAAGTTTTTGTAATGGATGTTCACCTTCAACTTTAACTAATGGAGTTAATGGAGCATATGCTTCAATTAAAATACCATTCTTTTGACAAAAATCGTAAACGCCAGGGAATTGATTTTGTAAATATGGATGATATTCAATTTGATTGAATACAGGTAAATAATCATCTCCATATTCTTTACTAATTTTAATAACTGTTTCCATAGAAGGGACAGTAAAATTTGAAATCCCCAAATATCTAGTTAAACCTAATTTTTTAACTTCACACATTTGTCTCCAACAAGTTTCTAAAGTTAAACCATTTTTAGCTGCAGCAAACTTATTTACATGAATGTAATAAGCATCAATATATGAAATATCCATTTCTTTTAAACTGTTTTTGATAGATTCAACAGGACCAGAAGTTTCTGACATTGGTCCATATTTTGTTGTAATCCAAAAATCTTCTCTAGGAAGTTTTGAATTTTTGATAGAAGTACCAACCTCTAATTCAGTTGTATAAAATTCAGCAGTATCAAGATGATAAAACCCTTGATCAATTGTCATTTTAATTTGATCTTCAACAAGTTGAGCAGTGCTAATATCTGCTCTTTTCATATCTTTCCATTTAGATCCTGATCCAGTCCCCATTAATAATGGTTTACCTGAAACTGTTTTAAATGCTGGTTTTAAATCAAAGAATGGCATAATATATGACTAACAATTTTTATTTTTTATTTTTTAAAAATGTGTCAAATTGGTACCGTTTTATAGTTTTCGGCGTTGAATGGGGATTTGACTCTCGACCAAATCGATAAGGGAACCGCTATATATAAAATGCGGCTCCCCAATTAGGAGGAGGGCGGAAAACTAACCCTTGATAAGAAAAACCATAATGGAAATAAGAAGATAGAGAGATATCCGAGAGAAATCATATTAAAAATATAATAAAATGTATAATATTCATTTCTAGATGAAATCAATGAAACGAATGTCCGTTTAGAAAATAAAAAACAAGAATAATGTTAACTCCTATAAACTTAAAGACCGTTTAATGCTTCTTCTTCATCTTCAGTTGGTCTTTTCTTTAAAACCAATGGTTTACCCATAACTCTAAAGTATAAATCTTTAACATCATCAGTCATTGATTCAAAATGAGAAGAAGAATCATAACTTTTTGAAAGGAAAACACCATCTTTTGAACCATCATCAATTGGTTCATATAGTTCAGCAATACCCATTAAAGTATCAACTCTTGAACCTAATAATTTGAAAGCTGGTTCTAATTCAACATGAGGAGTTTCAGTTTCGATAATAGTTGAAATTATTGCTAAGTAATAACCTTTTGGAACAACACAATGAACATCGGAAACAACTGCAATATAAATATCATGTTTTCTGCCAACTTGATTTTGAGGGATAATTAATTGTAAAGAATCTAAATCACTAGTATTTGCAACTGGATGATCTAAGATACACATAGCTCTAATAACTTTTTGACCAGTTTTTTTAACTTTTTCGGGGAAATAAGTTGGATCAGCAATAACAATTGGAGCTTTTGCTTTCCCTTCTTTAGTAATTACACCAGCAAATTTTTTATTATCATCATATAAAATTTCATCAATTGGTGTATCCAACATATATGTACCACCATAAATTGCTGATAATCTAGCAAAACCTTGAGGTAATTCACCTAATCCATATAAAGGATAAATATATGGAGATTTACCATATTTAGCAACAGATTGAACATATAAAACAATTCTTTCATAAGTTTGTCTTGCAGGTTCATTTAAATAATCATCATTTGGCCATAATGCCATTGCATGTCCAATAAAATCTTTTGTACCATTTTCTAATCTCCAATAATTATAAACTTCATTCATAGTATTATTATCTAAATCTAAACCTTGATGAGTTGATTTTTTATCTTCATCATAATTAGCAATAAATTCTAAGAAACCTTTCATTCTTCTTTTTTCAAAAATTCCCATCAATGAAGATCTAACAGCTTCCATTTCATTTGAAGGAACTTTAGCAATTCTACCATTACGATAAACATAACTTCCACCAATTTGTTTAAATTCAATATATCTTGTAACATCAGTATGAACTAAAATGTTGGTTAATTCACCATTTGACATTAAAAATTTTGGAATTAAATCAACACACCAATCTCTATCTCTACCTTTTAATTCTGGTTTTTGACCTGATGGTTTAAATTTTGAATATAATTGTGATAAATTTAATGATGCTGATTCTCCACCATAAAAATCTTGTTTATCAATATGTAAAACTTTTTTACCTTCAACAGATAATAATCCTGATAAGATACACTCGGTTAAACCAGTTCCTAATACAATAACATCATATTCTTCATCCATTGTGAACAATTACTAAAATTAAATTCTGAGTCTCCCCGTTGCTAATTTTTGTTTTGGGGATTGATGATATTTCGCGAGCCACTAAACGGAGGGAAGAAACACCAGAGAACAGAGGTGATGATCACATTATTACAAAAGCTTAATTAAATGATTTATTTCTATACTAGTATTCTAATTCTTATTGTAATAAAACTTTTGTAATAATTAAACAACATTATGGAATCCTTTTGTTCCCTTTGTTAAACCAGCTTTAACAATTTTAGAAATTTCTTCTGGGTCACTAGTTATTTTAGTAAAGTTTTCAAATCCATCTTCAGTGACTAATAAATCATCTTCAATTCTAACACCTCCAACATACCAATATTTATCCAAAACATCTTTATTAATATATTTAACTTTTTCAGGATTGTTTAAAATATCTTCTAATAAAAATGGAGAGAAATAAACACCTGGTTCATCGGTTAAAACCATACCTTTTTGTAAAGGTCTTCTTAATCTTAAATATTTTAATAAATCATTTGGATCTTCATAATTTGGATATCCACCAACATCATGAGTATCCATACCTAATAAATGACCTAAACCATGAGGGAAGAATCTACCTGAAATTTTTGAATCATAAATTTCTTCTTTAGTGAATTCAGATTTAAAAATTCCTAATTTTAAAAATTCTTCAATCATTGTTTTATGAGCAGTTAAATGACAATCTTCCCATGAAGCACCAGGTTTAATCATCGACATTGTGACTTGTTGCATTTTTAAAACAATATTATAAATTTCCAAATGTTCTTTAGTCCAATCACCATTAATTGGGAAACATCTAGTAACGTCACTAGCATATAATGACCATTCACAACCAGCATCAATTAAAACTGATCTTTTGTTTTCCATATCATCATCATTTTTAACATAATGTAAAGTTGAACAATTTGGACCACTACAACAAATTGGATCATATGATTGATATTTACTTCCTTGTCTTAAAGCATGATACATAAATTCTGCATGAATATGAGTTTCTTTAGTTTCAATAGGTAAAGCAGACATAACAGCTAAATGACAATTATCAGTTAATTTTGAAGCATGACGCATCAATTCAAGTTCATATTCATCTTTAATTAATCTAGCTTCATCTAAAGCATAAAAAAAATCTTTATCAGAAACTTTTAAAATTTCAGAAAAATTTTCATTATTAGAATTAATATCAAGACCATGAATTTCACCTTTATTATTTAGATCATTTGGTAATTCACCAACATATTTACATTCATCAATATCATAAATTTCCAATGCTTCTTTAATACTTAAAGGCATACCTGACCACATAACATCATCATAATCAATTTCTGGTAAATATAAAGTTAATTTATCACTAACACCATGATAAATAACATGACTACCTGGAATATCACAACCAGTTAAATAAAAAAAGTATCTATTTTGTCTAAATGGTTTAGCTTGATCAGAATATTGATATAAAACATCAGATTCTCCGGAAACAAAGATGGTATAATCTTTACCTTGTTTTTTTGTAAGAAGATGTTTATAGACTCTTTGACAGTGTTCTTTAGCAGGATATTTCTTACCCTTTAAATTTTCAATTTGTTCAATCATAGTTCCAAGGAAGGTACTAAATTTTTTTTTTTGGAGCCATTCAAGGATCTCTCGAAATTCCCTTTTGTACACCAGTACACCACATCGAACTGGAAGTTGTGCGCGAAGTTTTGTAAAGAGCGATTGCCACCAGACTGTTGTGTAATAAAGTGATTTGAATATCTAAAGATTTTGGATACATAGAAACATAATCTGGTATTATTTAAAAGAAAAACAGAAAAAAGAAAAGAATAAATGGAAAGATTACAAAGATTATTAGGACAAGGAGGAGGATTTGGTGGAGCCAATCAACCAGCCACTGATGGACCAGCTATAGATAATGCTGAAACAGTATATATTTCATCATTAGCACTTTTAAAAATGTTAAAACATGGTAGAGCAGGTGTTCCAATGGAAGTTATGGGATTAATGTTGGGAGAATATGTTGATGAATTTACGATTCAAGTTATTGATGTTTTCGCTATGCCTCAATCAGGTACTGGTGTTTCAGTTGAAGCAGTTGATGATGTTTTCCAAACTAAAATGATGGATATGTTAAGACAAACAGGTAGAGATCAAATGGTTGTTGGATGGTATCATTCACATCCAGGGTTTGGATGTTGGTTATCAAGTGTTGATGTTAATACTCAACAATCATTTGAACAATTAAATAAAAGAGCTGTTGCAGTTGTTATAGATCCAATTCAATCAGTTAAAGGTAAAGTTGTTATTGATGCTTTTAGAACCATTGATACTACTACATTAATGATGGGGCAAGAACCAAGACAAACTACTTCAAATGTAGGTCATTTAAATAAACCATCAATTCAAGCATTAATTCATGGATTAAATCGTCATTATTATTCATTAAATATTGATTATCATAAAACTTCATATGAAACAAATATGTTATTAAATTTACATAAGAATACCTGGCAAAGTGGATTAAAATTAGAAAATTTTGAAAAATGTGACGAAAATAATTTACAAAATATTGAAAAAATGGTTAAAACAGCTGAATTATATAATAAAAGAGTTCAAGAAGAAAAAGAATTACTGGAAGAACAATTAAAGACTAGATATGTTGGTAAACAAGATCCAAAGAAACATTTAAGTGATACTGCTGAAAAATCAATCGAAGATAATATAAGCTCCTTATTAATTAGTAATGTTAATAGTTTAGCTATTCAATAAGTTTGATTAGCTAAAATGGTAGTTGATGAAAATACTGATGAAATTTTGGAGTTGATATAGAGTTAGTCATGTAATAAGAAATTTTTTTTCACCCATAATCTCTAAATAGACTCTGACTAATGAAATTTTTTAGGGTGAAAAATCTTTTAAAAGTTTGAATATCGATTACTTATAGAGTTTTCAGTTGATATTTTTAAATTTATAAATTCCCACTTATTTTAAGTTATTTTAGTGTCACAAATCCAATATCAGATCTTAGTGAAACTTTACTAGTTAATATGGATGTTTCAAAAAAAAAAAGCGCGGTCGTTATCAATCATCATGGGGGTAAGTAGGGAAACTGATCAACTCAAATACTGTTGTTCCTTTAGGTATAACCAAGTAATGAGTTGTTATATCCAGATGTAAACGTAAGTACTAACCATTTTTCCAAGCTCGGTAGACTTTTCCATTATTCTATTGATTTAGTTTTAATTTCAGTTGTTTTAGCTGGTATTCACAGAAATACTGGTTTAGTATTTGATACTTCAAATTTATCATCAATTGATTTCCGTAGATGGTTTGGAAATTATTTAAGTTTCGGTGAAATGTGTTATGATAAATTAGTTTCAGTATTAAAATTTTCAGGTTATTTTAAACAAAGAAATTTAATTTCAGATTATTTAACAAGAGAAGCTGGTAAAGCATTAGATGGAAAAAGAGATTAAATTTAGGTTATTAACTGGGTTATGTAATTTTTGTTTTATTATACTGTATATTTTAGTTTAGTTTATATATTGAAGAATATTCATATATATTGTTAGATAACTCATAGATAAATTTTCTCTTCTCTATTATCATCATCATCATGAAATTTCTCACTAAATGATCTCAAAGAGGTATGTTTTAGATTTTTTTGCCAGATCTTTCAAATCTTCAATTATTAATCAATTATAACTGAAGGATCAGTAAGATCATATATTCAAATGTATTGAGATGCATAGAATTAATTCACGTCAATAATTAATTCTTGAAAAACCAATAAAAACATTTTTTTTACTAACCCATACAAAACAGATGAATTTACCTGAAAAATTTAAAAATGCAATTGATTTAGAGCAGAAGGTTGATTTAGATCAAACTAATGAGTACCTTGAGAAATACAGTTCCAAGAAATTAGCTAAATTAGGATTAGCTGTAGTAAATTTAGTTATTGATAATATTAGAACTGGATTAGGAGGTAAAACAGTTATTGAATTAGTACTTGATCTGGCATTAGGTGAAAAAGATTTAGAAGCAGGTAGTATAAAAACTGGTGATATTGTTAAAATTGATCGAATGGGGGATAAGGAAGATAAGGAGAAGAAGAATGATAAAGATGATATTGATAAAAGGAAAAATCAATCAGATGAATTAACTGGAGTTATTACTAAATTTACCACTAAATCGATCTCGATATCAATTGATGAAGATACAAATGATGATAATGTTTTGAATATGTATAATAATACTGGTAATGATGGGAAAGTATGGATAGCTAAATTAACTAATTCAATTACTTATAAAAGAATGATTATAGCAATGAATAAACTTGAACAATTAGATGATAAACCAGATTTAATTAAAATTTTAATGGGGGAATTACCAATTTTCCAATATTCAAGCGAAAAGGAAGTTAAGAAATTTTATAATGAAAATTTAAATCAATCACAAATGAATGCAATTAATTTTGCAATTAAATCACCTATAACAATTATTCATGGACCTCCAGGTACTGGTAAAACATTCACTATTATTGAATTAATTAAACAATTAGTTTTCAATAAACATGAAAAAGTATTAGTTTGTGGACCTTCAAATATATCAGTTGATACAATATTAGAAAGATTATCACCAGATTTTAATGATGATAATAATAGTAATAAGAAGAAAAAATCTAAAGATTTTAGTAAATTAATTAGAATTGGACATCCAGCTAGATTATTAGATAAAAATTTACAGCATAGTTTAGATATTTTAAGTAAAACTACTTCAAGTGATATATTGGCTGATATTGATAATGATATTAAAGAAACTTTAAAAAATATTAAAAAATGTAAAAGAAGAAGTGAACGTAAAGGATTATATCAAGAATTAAAACAATTTAAGAAGGAATTAAAGATTAGAGAGAGGAAAATTATTAAAGATTTATTAATTGAAAGTAAAGTTGTTGTTAGTACATTACATGGAGCTGGTTCAAGAGAATTATTATCAATATATGATCAAGATAAAAGATCATTTTTTGATACCATAATTATTGATGAAGTATCACAATCATTAGAACCACAATGTTGGATACCTTTAGTAAATCATTTAGGAATTAAAAGATTAATCATAGCTGGTGATAATATGCAATTACCCCCAACAATTAAAACTTTAGATGAAGATATTAAACTTGATTATAAAACAACTGCTAAATTAGAAGTAACATTATTTGATAGGTTAATGAAGATAGGAGGTGAAAAATATAAGACATTATTAGATACCCAATATAGAATGAATCTGGAGATAATGGAATTTCCTTCAAAAGAATTATATGAAGGAAAATTAAAAGCATTTGAAGGTAATTCAGAAATATCAATTAAAGATTTATTATTATTAGAAGGACAAGATAAGGGAAGAAGTGAACTTGAAATTAGTAAACTTAAAATTGAAGATGAAGATGATTTAAATAAATGTATTTGGATAGATACACAAGGAGGAGAATATCCTGAACAATCAAGTGAAGATGATAATTCCAAATTTAATGAATATGAAATTACATTAGTTAAAAAGCATTTAGAAATGCTTAAAAAATTAGGCATTAAAAATGAAGATATCGGAATAATATCACCTTATAATGGACAAGTATCATTAATGAAAAGAGAAATTAATGGTATAGAAATTAGCACCGTTGACGGATTTCAAGGAAGGGAAAAAGAAATTATAATTATAAGTTTAGTTAGAAGTAATGAACGAGGTGAGATTGGATTTTTAAAAGATAAAAGAAGATTAAATGTGGCAATGACAAGACCTAAAAGGCAATTATGTATTATAGGAGATTTAGAATTAATTAGCAATTCTACAACATTTTTAAAACATTGGGGAGCATTTGTTGAAGAAAAATTTGATATTAGGTATCCATCATATGACTGAATTTTTCTTTTGAAAATAGAAATTTTAAGAGATAAGATAATAAATAATTTTTTAATACGGTAGTAAATCTTGAAATAACTCTCTTTTTTTCTCTACCAAGGAAATGTCTTTTCTCTAGAGTTTTCCTAAAGTTTTCCTAGACTTTTCAAGGCAATAATCTCTTGAATCTAGTTAATATCTAAAAATAATAATTATATATCACACAATCACAAAGGTTGAAGTAAAATAAGAAAAAAAGATTAGCTGTTAACTTTAACTTAAAATGCGTTCAAGATTCAGATCTAGAGTTTCAGGTTTTCTTTTTTTTCTTTACACAAAAATAAGAAGGAGATCTGGTAGAGGTACCACTATAACTAAGGGTTCTAAAATTATACTGAAAAAATAATAGAAGATGGAAAATGATGGAAAATCCAAACTGACAAAATGACTTTTTACTTAAAAGAGTTTAATTAAAATTAAGTAGCAAATCCTGTTTTATTAATATAATTTCTAGAATCGATAATAATATTAACTAATTAAGTTAAAAGTTCTAATATATTATTATTTTTTACTGATTTTTTTTTTAGTTTATCCATGTGGACAATACTATTACCTTAATTAATTATATCGTCAATAAAAAAGAGACAATGTATCAGATATTGCTCAAAACTTGAAACAATTTAATTCAATTCGCATGTCTAGACTTGATTGTTTTCCAATTGCTCATAGGAGACAATTATCAGTTCAGTTTCAGTTCTAGTTTCATCTTCTATGAACAGAGAATGGTTAACATATAACTCCATAACTTTAACTAT
The DNA here is from genome assembly GCA_030581595.1 of Yamadazyma blattariae. NCBI lineage: Eukaryota > Fungi > Ascomycota > Pichiomycetes > Serinales > Debaryomycetaceae > Yamadazyma > Yamadazyma blattariae. The sequence goes on along the minus strand of JAKTTU010000009.1, from coordinate 348,674 downwards.
ATCCATAAGTACTAATAGTTAGTATATAACTCTTTCAATAACTTGTTCTAACATCTGTTTCAATTAGCTATAGTAATTTTAACTTTAATAAACAACAACAATACAAAAGAAGTAAAAGTCTCTTTTGGTGTGCCTTTTTGATTATAGTTAGACTTTTTTTGTTTTCTACTAATAGTGGTTTTCTCTTTCTATTATAAATTTCTTTTTAAAACTCACTTGTTTAACTATTTTGAACAACTATCACCCCCTTTTTGGCGATGTTTTAAAAATTGCGTCAATACAGTACTTTCCGGTATATAATGTAGAATTTGGTTGCAAAAAATGAATTTTCGCGTAACAATTAGGAGTACTGGGCAATAAAAGACATTTGTTCATAAAAACATTCAAAAACCATACATATTCTTGAAATATTTGTTATTCTTGGGAAAACATTTTTCTTTTTATTTTCTTTCACATTCGTCTGTCAGGCAAACAAAAAAAAAACATCAACTTATTTAAGTAAATAGATTTTTCTAACTTGGAAATATTATTATAATTACTAACTTCAAACTTTACTAACAGTTCTTCACTCCTTTGTTCAGTAGTAAAGCATACAGTCATTTATTATAACAAGAACAACAACAAGAAAAACATTTGGAATAACTTTTTTATTTACATTCATTTAGAAATAAAAAACAACATCATTCAAATACTTTCAAATACATTCAAATTATACCCAATTTTATTGATTTCCAGGTTATACCCCATTCATTTAAAATAAAAAATTTTATTTACGTTACAATCATTAAAATATGAATACTTTCAAATTATCCGTTTTATTATCAATCTTGGCTGTCTCTGAAGCAGCAGTTAAAATTGTCACTGACGTTAAAATTGAAACTGTTTACGCCAATGGTGATGCAGTTTCTTCATCAAGTTATGAAAGTAGTTATGAAAGTAGTTCAGTTTACAATTCAACTTTAAATTCAACTTCAAGTGATTACAGTACTTCTTCATTAGATACTTTTACTACTGTTGATGTTCCACCGGTTTTCACTAGTTTTGAAGCTCCAGTTGCTGATACTACTACCACTCCAGTTTACACTCCTCCAACTACTTCAACTCCAACTACTACTTCAACTCCTACAACTACTAAAAGCCCAACTACTTTAGTTACCAAAAGTTCTTCAACTGCTCAATCTCAACCAACTACTTCTTCAGGTTCAAGTTCAGGTTCAGTTAGTGGTTCAGATACTTCATTTGCTAAAGCTATCTTAGATGCTCACAATCAAAAGAGATCTCAACATCAAGCTGATGCATTATCTTGGGATGATAAATTATACCAATATGCTGCTGATTATGCTTCTAAATATGATTGCTCAGGTAGTTTAACTCATTCTGGTGGTCCATATGGTGAAAACTTAGCTGTTGGTTATTCAAGCGGTCCATCAGCTCTTGATGCTTGGTATGATGAAGGTACTAACTACAATTACGCTTCTTCATCATCATTTGATCATTTCACTCAAGTTATTTGGAAATCTACTACTAAATTAGGTTGTGCTTACAAAGATTGCTCAGCTGAAAATTGGGGTAAATATATTATTTGTTCTTATGACCCAGCTGGTAATATGATTGGAGCTGGTAAAGCTAACCTTGCCAGTTAAGTTATTTAACTAATAAAAAGTACGGGAAAAGATATATAAAGAAAATAAAAAACTATAAAAAAAGAGAAATCCTTGAAAGAAGAGAGAGGTTAACAAATAAGGTTGAGGTTATAGCGTTTTTAAAAGATATAGGTTGGTTTGATTTGTTAAAAAATATATTGTTTTACATAGTTTCGCCTCTTTCTCATTACCTTCGGCCCTAGTCCCTCTTGTAATTTAGTCTTTTAATTTACTGATTAATCAAATAATGATTCTTTTAAATCAGCATCACAATCACAATCAATTTCTAAATCAGTTAATATATCTACTTTTTCCAAAGTTAATTGCTTTATATCAGGACTACTGAAATGAAATTTAGTTAATTTTGTAAATTTAGTAAGATTTAATTCAATTGATTCAACTAAATCTCTATTAGAATTATTAACCATAAAATAATTCATTGTTAAACTTTCTAAGCTTTTTGGAAATTGTTCAATATCTTCTGGTTCAAAATAGTCAATATCAAATCCACTAATATCTAAATGTGAAAGATCTTCAGGTAAATCAAAATCATAAAAGTTCTTAAATGGATTAGCTTCTAAATTTAGTTTATTTAAATTCGACGGTATATGATTTTCATAAAGATCTAATTTAGTTAATAAATTAGAACATAAATCTAAATTTATTAAATTATCACCAAAATTAACTCTTTTAATACTCGAGATAAAATTATGACCTAAATTCAAAGTTTTCAATGAATTAGGAAATGAAATATTTTCTAATGTCATTAACCCAGTGGCATTCATTGATAAATATGTTAAATTAGAATGTAAAATATTTGATATATTAGCATAATTAATTTCATTACCATCTAAAACTAAATGTTCAATTGAATTAGGTAATGTACCTAAATCATCTAAATCATTAATTTCATTACTATCTAAATATAAAGTATTTAATTTAGGACAATTTGAAAAAAAACCTTCAGGGAATTCTCTTAATTGATTAGTACTTAATACAAGTTTCTTCATGGTAGGTGGTAATTGTAAATTATCTAAATTAGTGAAAACATTATTTGATAAATCTAATTCTTCTAATTTATTGGGTAATTTAAAACCTAATCCAACTGATTCTAATCTATTATACGATAATTTAAGAACTCTTAAATGAGAAGGTAAACTTACATTATTTAGTGTAGTCAACGCATTAACTGATATTTCTAACCAATTTAAATTTGGATATTTCATTAAATCATTGGGTTCATCACTTTCTTGTCGCCTATTAAAAATATTTAATCTTGAACTTCTTGGAGCAGGTGAATTTAAATTTGTTAAAGAATTGGCATTTAAAATTAATTTATTTAAAGTTTTTGATTTAGGTAAATTACTAATACTAGATATCGAATTACCTGTAAGATCTATAGTTTTTAAACTTTTTAATTCTGATAAATATGATAATGTTCGTAATTGTCTTTCAGTTATATCATCATTATACAATCTTAACTCATCAAGTGCTCTCAAATTTTTTAATTCTATAAATGGTTTACCATTGCCATGACCTAAATTATGCCTCTTTTGAACTAAAAGTTTTTTGATCTTTGGTGAAAGACCATTTATTCGTTGTTGCACTTTAGCGATATCAGCATCAATTGAATTGGGCCAATGCATATCAAATATAAACAATGTTAAAAATTTAATTTCATTTCTATAATAACTATCCACTGCTAAAGATTCTATAACATGTAACAAGTATTTAATTTGATATTTCAAAAAAAAATCTGTTTGAGTGGCTTTGTAATGGAAATATATCACAACTTCTTTAAAAACTGATTGTTTAATTACTGCATTTTGGGACAACACCAGCTTTATAAAAACATATGCCTCTTTATAATCTGTTATCTCTAACATGTTCTTCAATTCTGATCGACTATAAAAATGAATTAAAGGATCATACAGCTTATCTTTAGCACCATTTCTTACCACTAATATTTTTCCAATTATCTCAATCACTAATAATTGATATTCGTTATATTTACTTGCGGTATACGGCTTAATTAATTTATCATATAATTCTGTGGGAGGTATAAGTTTAAAAATACCACCAATTAATTCTGGTGGTAATTTGGATATTGAGTTAATTGTCATTTTTTAAACCTTACCACTATAATTTTTAAAGGGGGTTCCCTAAAGACTGAAAACTGGTGCGAACTTAACCTTATCAAAAGGAAAAAAAACAGTCATCGGGATCAACAGTTTAAGTTCTTATACAACATGTCAGCTTCATTGCCTGAAGGGTCTGTACCTATGGCAGTTAATGATTCCCAACTATCGTCAGTAAATTCAACAAATTCGAACTCAAATTCGAATGAGGGGTCAGAAGATGATAAGAAAAAGCCTCAGAAGAAAAGAACAGTGATGGCATGTATTAGATGTAGATCCAGACATATACGGTGTCCTGGAGGTAATCCTTGTAAGAAATGTCAATTAGCTAGAACTAAATGTGAATATGTTGAAGCTGATAAAAAAATCGTGGTTTCAATGAAATATATGAGTAAATTGCATGATGATATCGCTAGACTTAAAAAGGAAAATGCCACATTAAGAACTAATTTAAGAGAAGAAGAAAATAAAAGAATTAAAGGTAGTCCTAAATTATCTAATTCATTTGAATATAACAGTAAAACGCCTCATAATCAACATTTATTTAACGAAACTTCAAATTCAAGATTTAATACTGGTGAAGTAATTCAACCATCATTAGATAAATATGGTAGATTAATTCAATCAAGAACAGGTGAAAGACTTTATGTTGGATCTTCTTCAATGACTTTATTTGGTTTGGAAATTCAAAATATGGTACCACCCAAATATCAAACTACTCCTTTGCCGTCTCCTCAAACATATATCAGTCCACAACCTAATGTGGAGATAAAATCACCTAGTTTATCTAACAGAGAAGCTGAAATTATGGAGAAGGAGGGTAATGCATATCAAATTGTTTTAGCTAAAACAAACACTAGACCAGGATTGTCAATTAATTTCCAATTACCTTCATATTCTTATGCAATGTTATTAGTTGATAATTTTATAAATTATAATGATGGTTGTTTCTATTTTTTCAATGAAGGTTTAGTTAAAAGATATATAATGAATTTATACCAAGGTAACACTGAAGAAAATAAGAAAATAATGAAACGTAATGTTCAAAATTATAAACGTTTTGATTATGATGAAAATTCTATAAAGAAAGATAGAGATGATGAAACTATTTTAGAGACTATGTGGTTTTGTAAGATATTGTTAATTTTTGCAACAGGTGAAATGTACCTTGGGACTGAATCAGATGTTCATTTAAGACAACTGGTAAGTCGATATAAAGAAGAAAATAAATTGAAAAGGGAAGAAAGACAACGGGAGAAAGAAAGAGAAAAAGAGAGAGAAAAGGATAAAAAGAGGGATAAGAAGAAAGAAAAATTAAATGATCAAAATGAGGATAGTGATAAAGGGACTGATAGTGATAGTACTAATAATAGAAAAGATCCATTAAATGGAGCTTACAAGTTTCCTAAAAATACTTTACCAGGTTCAGGATATTTTTACCAAGCTTCTGAATTATTCACTGGGTTGTTTGCTTCCGGTGCTATTGATAATATTACCAAAGACGGTGGTATAGAAGTTATGTTACTTTATGCATTTTTCTTGCAGGTGGCAGACTGTACTATTGCTTCATATTTTTATTTTGGATTAGCGTTAAGATCAACTTTAATTTTAGGATGGCATGTGGATGCTGAAAAAAATTCAATTGATAGATTTGAATTAGAGCATCGTAGAAGACTTTGGTGGACAGTTTATATGTATGAAAGAATGTTGTCATCAAAGGCTGGGTTACCATTAAGTTTTTCTGATGATAGTGTTTCTACTGAATTACCTAAAGACGTAGATATGACGTTAGATGATTTCCCTAAGAATGATAATGATATTAGGGGATTTTTCATTTTCCCATCAGCAGAATATATTAATAATTGTGTAACCATTACCCAAATCAATGCAATTATTTTATCATGTCTATATACTAAACAACCAACTATTAATATTTTACCAGTGGTTTCTGATTTGGTTCATAGATTAATGAGTTGGAAAAATAATTTACCTGAATTCTTAAAAATTGATTTCCTGGCTGAAGATTTAAAAATTTCAAGATTAATTGTTAATTTAATGACTGAATATTTCCAAGGTATAAATTTAGCAGTGAGACCATTATTGTTTCATTTTGCTACTAAGAAATTAAGGGAATTACAAACTTCAAATAATACTAATAAATATGTGGATTTAACTAAATATTCTAAGAATGTGTTAACATTATTGAATGCTTCATTCCAAGCATCAATTAATACAGTTAGATCAATCTGGGGTTTATTACCAGAGAACATGGTTGCATTATTTGGATGGATGGATAGAGAATATTTATTTACTTCTTCCTTAACATTAATATTGTTTAATTCATCATTTGGACTACATGATGCTACAAAAGAACATCTTGATCATGCATTAACACTTTTCACAAGAATGAAGAAACTTGGTAATTATCCAGCTGCTGTTAGAAGAGCCCAATTACTTAAATTAATTAGTGTTTTAGATTTTAATGGGGTTATGCATGATTTATTGGTAAAACATGACGATGATGGAATTTATAAAGATAAACAGCCAATAATTAAACAAGATGATGATATAGAAATGGATAACTTTGCAAGTGAAACAAACGATCCATCAAGAAATACCGGAGTTGATATGAATATTGAAATTCCAACCGAAAATATCCCTGGTTTAGCAGATGATGAAGATTTTGCTTCAAAACTTAATTTGGCTTTTAATCCTGATGATGTCCAAGATTTATCAAATGTTTATAGTCATGGAACTGATCTTGGAATCGAAGGATTTAGTCATTTGAATGAAGAGCAACAATTATGGAATGAAATCACTAATGACGCTGTTTGGCTAAACCCTTCGTCAAATAATAGAATGTCCAATCAAGAACAAACTCTTCACGAGACTTTGGCAACCTCTAATGATGGTTTAGATATGTTAAATATGGCAAGGGATATGGGTACAGGTAGTACACCTGGAGGAGTTTATGGTGATATAATTAATCTGGAATTCCATGAAATGGATAACTTGGAGAACTAAGGGAGAAAACATAGCATTTATATATAGAGAAATATAGAAGTTGTTCAATATATTTTATTAATATCTATACAACACTATATAATACAAAAATTATTATTACTCTCCCCTTTCTTTTTTGTAAGAAAGAGGTAAGAACAAATCAATTTTAACTGAGGAAATCTAACATGTTATTATTTGGCGACGCAACAAACACATCTTGAGGCAGGATAGCTGATCCAGCAACGGATCCCAGCTGCTGCTGTTGATGATGGTAGTGTTGTTGCTGCTGCTGTTGCTGTTGTTGCTGTTGTTGTTGCTGCATTAAATTCATATTTGCCATACCCATATTTTTATTAGTATATTGATTATTATATTGACGATTCATTTGATTAGGCGGCATGCTATTATTCATCATAGGAGAATTAGCCATAGGAGAATTAGTCATGGGTGAATTATTCATTGGGGAATTCATCATGGACATTTGAGGCATTGATTGAGGGACACTAGATTGTGAAACATTTGATTGACTCATCATATTTCCTTGTTGATATTGTTGACTTGCATTTCTTTGTTGTTGCTCCTTTATTTGTTGCATTCTTAATTTTATCATTTGAACGGCTTCCGGGTATAAATCTTGTAATTTAACATATAATTGAATTAATTCTGGCATTTCAGGTGGGGGTGCAATTATCACCGGGAATGAACTTTTATTTGTCAGGGTTGGTTGATCCGAATGATATTTCTCATGTAAATAATTTAATACTTGTAAATTACAATGGATTCTTTTAGTAACATTCTGGTACATATCAATAAACTTCTGTCTGTCAGAACCTTGTAAATTACTCAAAGCTTGTTGATTAACTAATATAGTATTGTACATGTTTATTGCTCTCTTTATAAGTTGAGTATTTATTAACAAGAGGCAGGTTACCCTTTCTCTATCTAAGACCAACGGGGACTTTTGTGGTTTAGCCCCATTCATTCTGTTTATTCTCAAGTTTTTTTAGCTGCGCTTATCTTGATGAGTTGAATTCGCGGATGATTTTTCAACTTTTTCAAATGCCAAGTCGTGTACTGGTGAATTGGAATTTTGACAGGAAGATTTGGATTTTGCAACAAATCCAATTTAGGAGTTAAAAGATATAAAATAAAATATAACAATAACAGAGAAGATTATATTATTTTCAAATGTAGTAGGTAACTACCAAACTTGGGGCAGAACCATATATATATGTATAAGATGTATAAGAATTATTGTTCATACTTTAAAAAAGTTATATTATGATGTAAGTGATTATAATTTTTCAATCAATTCAGGAACAGCTTCTTCAACATCTGCAACTAAACCAAGATCTGCAACATTAAAGATGGCTGCATCTGGATCTTTGTTAATTGCAACAATAGTTTGAGAATCAGTCATACCAGCTAAATGTTGGATGGCTCCAGAGATACCAACAGCAATATATAATTCAGGAGCTACAATTTTACCAGTTTGACCAATTTGTAAAGAATTATCACAGAAACCTGAATCAACTGCTGCCCTTGATGCACCAATTGCACCATTTAATTTTTCAGCTAATGGGTTAATTAATTTTTCAAAAGTTTCTTTATTCTTTAAACCTCTACCACCTGAAACAATAGTTTTAGCAGTACCTAATTCTGGTCTATCTGAAGTTGATAAATCTTCAGAAACAAATTCAGTTCTATTACCAGATTCAATACCATTGAATTCTTCTATTGCAACATCACTTCCAGTACCAATTTCTATAGGAGGGAATGCAGAAGCTCTAATTGAACCTAAAATAATCTTTTCATTTGATTTAACAGTTGCCAATGCATTACCAGCATAAATCGGTCTAACAAAAGTAGTTTCATCTTCAATTTTGATGATATCAGAAATTGGTTGACTATCAATTAAAGCACCTAATCTAGGTAAAAAGTTTTTACCAACAGCTGAAGAACTAGTTAAAACATGAGTGAATGAATTTTCAGTTATAATTTTTTGAATCAATGGTGATAATTCTTCAGGTAAATAATGATCATATTGACTTCCTTTAACCTGAATTATTTTATTAAGTCCATCAATCTTGGCAACTTCATCTGCAATTGATTCTCCTCCAGGACCTACAATTAATGCTGTTATTGGTTTGCCAATTTGCTTAGCAGCAGTTAAAGCTGACAATGAAGCGGGTGATACTTTAGAACCAGAAGATTCAATAAAAGTTAAAGTATTAAGTTTACTTAATGTTGTACTGAAACTTCTTTTAAACATATTTTGGTGAATTTTCCAATTTCGCATTAGTTGCAAAAATGAGTCAATTGGTTCCTTCTACTATAATTTAAACAGCTCTCACACCCCGGACTCAATTTCTTAATATCAATATATCTGCAGAAATTGCTTAAATGTATAAGAGTAATTATACGTCGAATGATGTAAGTAAATTAAGAGTGTAAATTAAGTTGAAATTTTTGGCAAACTTTGATTTGGAACCTTATTTTCAGCCTTTTAATTGATTAAAATAACTCATTATAATGAAATTTATTTATAAAATCTCTCAAAATCATATATATTAACTTCTTTAATCATATTATTCATTAATAATAACTATTAGGAACCTAATCTAAGTTCCAGTGAATTTTTTTTTTAATTTTGGTTGATAATCATTTCATGAACCCTGCGATACTGAAGCGGTCGAATTTCTCACAGAACTCAAGAATGACAGGCCGTAAAAAGACTCTATCACAAAATGATAGGCTAAGTGAACGTAGAATGGAAAGCCCAAGCCCGAGTCTAAGACATATTTCACATACTAGAGTTAATAATTTTGAAAGGAAAAGATTAACTGGGAATAGCAAAGTTGAATATAATTCAGTATATGAGGGTGATAATCAACCATTATATATTGGTAGACAAAGAGATATGAATGAATCAGATTCTATATTGTATAAACCAACTGATATGATGCTCGAAGATTCACAAAGATCATCAAACTTATTTGTTGAAAGTTTAAGAGAAATGGAAGATGAAACAAACAGTCATCATTCACATAGTAGTGGGCTTAATATAATTGATGGTGAGAGTACTGAATTAAATGGGCCAAATAATCAAGGTGGTAATTTTGTAACAGAAGATAATCAATATCAACCTATTAAAGACAATCACGCAGATAATCTAGTCTGGGGTGATATTCTACCTTATTATTTACCAATAATGTCATGGATTAATCAATATTCATTTGAATTCCTCGTTGGTGATTTAATTGGTGGTCTTTCACTAGTTTTTTTCCAATTACCACTTTCATTATCATACGCTACAACTTTAGCTCATGTTCCTGTTTTATCAGGGTTATTATCACTTGCAATCTCACCTTTGATTTACATGGTATTTGGAAGTGTTCCTCAAATGATAGTTGGTCCAGAATCAGCTATTAGTCTTGTTGCTGGTCAGCTGATTGGTGTTATTTTACATCATCAAAAGGATATAAATCCAATTGATTTAGTTGTTTCAATTTCATTTATTTCTGGTGCTACACTTTTAGGGTTTGGATTAGGTAGATTTGGATTCTTAGATAATGTTTTAAGTGGATCACTTTTAAAAGGTTTTATTAGCGGTGTTGGTATTGTTATGGTTATTGGAGCACTGATTGAAATGTTAGGTTTAGGTGAATTAATGAAAAAGATTAGCGATGATCCAAGTCAAGTTGATATTCATTCACCTTTCGATAAATTTATGTTTTTAATTGAACATTTTAGAGAATATGATCCATTAACTTTTAAGATTTCAATTATTGGATTTTTATTTTTAATGACATTAACTTATTTTAAAAAATTTGGAGCTAGACTGAAATATAAGTACCTGGAAAAATTAATTTATATTCCAGATATTTTAATTATGGTTATAATAGCAACCTACTGTTGTCACATATATAGATGGGATAAACAAGGTATTGAAATAGTTGGTAAAGTTAAAAGTCATACTGGTGGTGGTCTCAGTATTTATAATCCAATATCAATCCATCTGTTCAAGTTAATGAAACAAGTTAGTACAGCTGGATTTTTATGTGCAATGTTGGGTTTCTTTGAAAGTACCACTGCTCTGAAATCATTAGGATCGAGATATAATTTACCAATATCATCCAATAGGGAATTAGTAGCATTAGGATTTATAAATATTATTGCTTCATTATTTGGAGCATTACCAGCTTTTGGGGGATATGGTAGAAGTAAAATCAATGCTATTTCAGCAAAAACGACTATGCTGGGATGTTTTATGGGTATATTTACATTTTTGGCAATTTTTTTCTTACTTGATACTTTAAGATTTATTCCAAAATGTATTTTAAGTGTTATTACTTGTAAAATTGGTATTCTGTTAGTTGAAGAGGCTCCCTATGAAGTATCGTTCCATTGGAGAAGTAGAGGTTATAATGAATTAATTACTTTCTTCGTTACTGTTTTAACAACATTATTCTTTTCGATGGAAGCGGGAATCGCTGTTGGGTTAGTATATCTGTTAATAAGAGTTATTAAACATTCAGCTATGTCACGTATTCAAATTTTAGGTCGTATTCCTGGCACTAACACTTTCGTTGATGCTGATATTAATGAAAATTTATTAACTATTCATGATACCAATCTTTATGAAACTCCAAAGGATAAACTTCATATTAATCAGTTAAGGGGTAAAACACCATTACAATCACAATTAAATTTATTTACTGATGATTATTTCACTAGTGTTAATACCGGGGTTTTAGAAGAAATTGAGGGATGTTTAATCGTTAAAATCCCTGAACCTTTAACTTTCACCAATTGTAGTGATATGAAGGGTAGATTGAAAAGGGTTGAAATGTATGGATCAACCAAGGCACATCCAGGTCTGAAACGTAGTAGAGATGCATCAATGACTCAATATGTTATTTTTGATCTTAGAGGTATGTCCGAACTAGATTCTTCTGCAGCTCAAATATTAAGAGAATTAATAATAAGTTATCAAGAAAGAGATATTGCTATCTTTTTTATACGTGTTTCAAAACATCATAAAGTTAGAGAAAGATTAAATAAAACTGGTATAACTCCATTACTTATTAATGATTTAATCAAAGTTAGGTATTATGAAGCTCAAAATCAAACTATGAGTTTAATTGATGGAAATTCAGCTATTGAAATTCTTGATTTAATTGAAAATAATGAAGCTCCATATTTTGGACATATTAGTGATGCCTTAAAAGTTATTGATCATTATGAAGCTTTAAAAGAGAAATATGTGGGTGTAACTGCATAAGAAAGTAAATTCACTTCACCTATTTCCATATTCTCACTTCATTCCTTCCTTACTAAAATTCTTTTTTACCATTCTTTTGGTATTATAATCGTTTGCTTTAATTCTATTTATTATATTTATTTAAAAGAAAAAATGGTTAATGCATATTTATTTTTTACTGACGCGACTCTTTAAATTTTTCAAACTAATTTCTACCACATCAGACATGTCAGATATTGATCAACTTCAGGAAGAAGCTAATACAGAAAACACCATCAAGGATGAATATAAATTATGGAGAGAAAACTGTAGATATATGTATGAGTTTGTTAGCGAAACAGCTTTAAAATGGCCATCTATTACGGTGCAATGGATGCCTGAAAAGACGATACATTCAGACCAAAATTTAATTGATGCTAGTTTATTATTAGGTACCCATACTGAAGGTGCCGAAACAAATTATTTGAAAGTTGCTAATACACAATTACCATTATCTAAAGATGGTGCAAAAGTTAATTCAAAAATTAAAATTGCTAAAAAATTTGAAAATAATTTTGAAATAAATAGAGCTAGACATATGCCACAAGAAAGTAATATCATAAGCACGATTAATGGTAATGGTGAAATTGATATTTATAAATTAGATAATGATAATAAGAAACTGATTCTTCATATCTCAGATCATACTGATAATGGTTATGGGTTATCATGGAATCCATTTGTTAAAGGTAAATTAGCTACTGGATCTGATGATAAAAGTATTTTTATTTATGATATTCAAAATCTGGACTATAAACAATTGAATAAATTAGAATATCATGAAAGTGGTGTTAATGATGTTCAATGGCATACTTTTAATGAAAATCTATTAGGATCAGTTTCTGATGATAATTATTTAAATTTATATGATGTTAGAGATTCTTCTAAACCAATTCATCAATATTTTAATCCAGGAAATGATGGAATGAATGCATTATCGTTTTCACCATTTTCAACTAATTTAATTTCAATTGGAAATGGTAATTCAAATATTAATTTACTAGATTTAAGAAACTTAAATCAATCTAAAAATGGTGGTTTACTTCATACAATGATGGGTCATTCTGATGGTGTTACTTGTTTAGAATTTTCTCCTCTTCATGATGGTATAATTGCTAGTGGATCACAAGATAGAAGATTAATGATTTGGGATTTATCTAAAATCGGGGAAGAACAAGTACAAGAAGATGCAGAAGATGGATGTCCTGAATTATTTATGATGCACGCTGGTCATACAGGTGGTGTTACAGATTTGAGTTGGTGTCCATATAAAGATTGGACATTAGCATCGGTTGCTGATGATAATATCGTACATCTTTGGCAAATTTCAAATAATTTATTAAATGAAACTGTTGAAGATGTTGATCCAAATGAATTAGAGTAGGTGGTTTAAAATATAAAAAATACTTGGTTATATATAGTTAATCTTGTTTCCCCTCTCCCGTTCTCTATATGTTTATATTATTAATTAACCATCCCTTGATGGTACCTTTGATAGAGAGCATTTCAAGTACTACAATCTGGAAAGCTTAAAGTTGATGACGCGCGAAGAAAAAGTTGAAGGATATTTTCATTCAATTTACTCAACATGTCTGAGTTCCCACCAAATTTATCTATTCGACCTTTAACTATTGAAGATTTACAACAATGTGTTGAATTAGAATCTAAAGGTTTCGATGAACATGAAAGAGCAAGCTTAGAAAAATTAAAATATAGATTAACTGTTTGTCCAGAATTATGTTCAGGACTATTTATTAGAGAATATGGTTATAAATATAATGCTATAAATTTACCAGAAGTAGCTGAAAAATTAGATAAAGAACATAAAGATGCATTAAATTCCGGTTCTGCTAAAGAAGATGAAGATAATGATGATGATTTAGAAACTTTACCAATAAAATCATCGGTTACTAAAGAAACTTTAATTGGTCATATTATTGGTACTAAAATGCCAAGTTCTAAAGTTACTATGGGTTCAATGAGTTTACCAGATTCTAAAGAACCAGAAGGAACTACTGGTCATATTGAACATTCTAGGTTTATTGGAATTCATTCACTCGTAATTGATCCAGCTTATCAACATAAAAATTTAGGTACTTTATTAATTCATGATTATATTCAAAAATTATCAAATCAAGATTTAGGTGATAAGGTTTCTTTAATCGCTAAAGATAAATTGATACCATTTTATGAAAAAATTGGTTTTGATAATTTAGGTGAAAGTGATTGTAAATTTGCTGGTACTAAATGGAATGATTTAACAATGGAATTAGTCCCTGAAGAAGAAGATTAATTTTTCTATAGTTATATGATTTTAACAGTTAAACCCAATAACCAATTTGCTTTTTTATTATTTGGGAGTCTAGAGTAAATAGTTGAAATATAAGATCTGAAATTAATTCTCTTTTAACTTTTATTTTTCAAATATTTGGTATTTTTAATTCAGCTGTTTCAGTAGTTGTATATCGGTTACCCTGAAATATGAATCTAGTCTACTCAATAGAAAACAAAGTAAGTAAACTAAAATTTGGTGTGGAAAGAATATACCAGAGTTATAAACTGAAAAATAATTTAGTGCGAGATAAAGTAACAGAGATGGTACCACAGTTTGTGAAGAATGTATTTGATAATTTCCCATTAAAAGAATATCCACCTATTCCTAATTCTACAACACAATCATTGGAATCATTAGAAACCCGTAAATTTTATTTTAGTGGTGGTGAAGGTAAAGGATTTTCATTAGGTGTATTTAATGTTTTTGAATATGAAGGTAAATTTTTACCAACTGATCCAATATCCCTTTCAGAATGTATGATTCTTTCACGCAATCATCAATTATCTTTACCTGTTATTAATGATCATAAAAAGAATAAAGGACCAAACTGTCTTGTGAAGCTTTCTTACACTGCATCTCCAGATAATAGATTACCAGTCCTCATAGATGAACAAATTAGAATTTGTGATGAGTTAATAGAGTCAGTAAATAAGAATTTAAAGGGTAATTCCAAATTAATAAATGAATTATTAGATGTGATTATTTTAGATTTATGGATAATGTGTTTAATATTAGATAAAGTTGATTTGAATCCTATTTTTGATATGCCATTAATTGAAATTACAAAACATGATTTATTTGAAAGTATTAAAACCTGGAATGGATTTGATGTACGATACCCAAATTTACATGAAAATATTTATGACTCTAAATTAAAAGATTTTGAAAAAGTTTTAACACTTGCTAAAGGTCAAGAAATAGATGAAGTGGTAATGATTAAGATTAATGCATTTATTATACATATTCAAAATTTACTTAAAGCTACAAAATTGTATGAGGTAGTAAAAGATATAAAAGTTTAACATGGTATATAGTAGCATATAGTAGTCGTTTATATGTATATTTACAGATATATTTTATTTAGTCAATTGATTAATTTCTAATTCTTTTGACTTGATTGGGTAAGTCATCATTTGACCAATCCATTAATCTCTTTGAATTAGTTAATTCAATCTTATATGCAATTTGTGGATTTAATTCAGCTTGATGTAAGAATGCTAATGATGCATATTTTGTTACTAAAGTATTAGTACCATCTTCAATTTCAGGTAATTTGAAAAGAATCATTTCAATTTTTTGTTTCAATGAAGCATTTATTTTCATATTAGTTAAATTCATTAACCATTCTAAGAATTTATTCTTATTCAATACTTTTAAATCTTCTGATGTTAATTTTTCAAAATTACTTAAATATGAGTCAATTGATTTTAATGTATCTAATTTAATTTTATTGAAATTTGGTAATTCTAAAGGTTTAATAATTGGATTTGAAAGAACATATTTATAAGTAAGTTCATATAAATAATGACCAGGATTGGATAATATAGGAACAAAACTTCCATATAATTTCAATTGAATTGGAGTCAACGTATGTAATCTATAAGTATGACATAAATTTGATAAATAAATTTTAAATAAATTAGCATCTTTAAAATCAGTAGGAGTATTATGAAGGATTGAAGTTATTATTGTTTGTGAAATTTTTGAATTAAAATTTTGAACAAGCAATTGTAGAATATGATAATTAATAAAATTAGTTATATTAATTGAAATTGAAGATTCTTGTTTATAATTAAAAAATTCAGAATTATGAAGTATCAATAAGATTAAAAATTCATAATCATAAGCAGTTGAGTTATAAGTATAATCAAGGGTGAAAATATTATTATTAATATAATCAATCATATCACAATAATTTGATTGTAATGATTTAGTAGTTGAGGGTAATAATGAATATTGATTTGATTGTAAACAATTATAAATGAACTTTTTATTGAGTGAAATTAATTTACCAGCTACAAGTTTTTGATCACCAATTAATTCTAAATCTAATTCATTAAATTCATTAATTTCCCAATTTTCAATTAAATTAATCCAATTAATATTTGATTTACTTTCAATATCAATTAAAATATTTTTAATTATTAAATCTTCAAAATGATTAGTTCCTGAATAAATATTAATTAATTGTGATAAGATTGATGGTGATGGATGAATCTTATATAAATTATAAATTACTAAACTTGATTCAATACGACGGTAAACAATTTCGTTTTCAACTTTTAATGGATATTGTGAATTAAGTGGATTGTTTTGATTATTTAAGAAAATTTGAAGAATTTTTGAACCATTTATACCACTGTTATATGATAAAATTACATTATTAACATAACGTAAATATGTATAATCCATATATGAAGAACTAAGAATTACTTCTAATTGAGTATTTACAATATCCATATTTGATTGAAGATAGTTTGAAAATAATGACAGGGTTTCAATTATGAAATTATTAAAATTTTTGGAGAAATTTGATTCTGCAAATGATTTAGTTATATTAATCAATATTTGATTAAATCTTGGTTGATTAGGATAAAATTTCATTATTGGTAAAATATCAATTGTTGAATCGGTTTGTTTTTCATATATTTGATCAATCATTGATTGAGTTACCACTGAAGGATTAAATTTTATACAATTTACAATTAATTTCAAATATCTAGCTGATGAAGAAGATGATGCATTAGATGGTTCAATTTTTTCAAAATAATTTGATAAATATGGATTTGAACTTGTGATGCAAGATGCTAATATACTATTAACCGGGAGTTTATCAATTACAATATCAGATAATTCAATATCTTCAATTAAACAATAATATTCTTCATTTTCAGTAATAATATTAATATAATCAATTATGTTTTCAGAATTTAATTTTGATTTTATAATTTTGAGTTTATCAATATTTTCAAATTTAAATAATTGTTCAATAGTTATATTTGGAATTTTACCTAATTCAATTAAATATAAATAATTAATAATTTGAATTGATTCATTAAATTCTGAAGAATTAAGTTGATCAAATGAAAGAAGGACATTATATTCAACTAATTTACCCAATTTCATTTGATTGAATACATAATTGATTATTTTATTATTGGTAATACCAATAGATGATATAGTTTCAGGCACTTCAGGAAAATCAACAATTAGTTTAAAGTAATCAAAATTATTAATATGCCTTGAATTTAAATAATTTATAATCTTTTCAAGAATTGACGGTTTAGGATTATTTTGATAATTTCTTGTTGCAAGCATTAATTCAAAATCATTTGTAATAATTTTAATATTAAACTGAGGTAATTCAAATTTAACATTTAAATTAAAATGGTTTAAACATTTTATTAACTCATCCCAATTATCACCAATAACATAAAATTGATTAATTAATTTATTAAACCAATCATCAAATTCAGTCTCGTTTGAATTTTTATTTTTATAAATTGAATATTGTTCAATAAATATCTTGGAAACTAAATGAATATTAAATGGTAAATCTATATATTTATAAGGACCATTATTAATTCTTTGGGTTATTTCTGTAAGTAAAGGTAATAATTTTTCAGGAAATTCTAAATTTAAAAAACTCCAGAAGGGGGTTAATAAATTTGATTGATCAATTGAAACCAATTGATTTATCAAAGAATAAAATTTCCAATGTTCATTATCAGAAACTAAATTTGAATTTGAAATTGAAATAATATTTGGTAAATAATTTGTTGATTTAATTGTAAAATTTTTATTTAAATTAATATGAATTTGCATTAAATAATTAAATTTATAATTATAAGTATTTGATAAATTAGCATTTAAATATTTTATTAATGAATTATTTAATTCATGATTTGATAATTTAATTAAAATTTTTAATTTTAATGTAGTTATAATTTTATTTGAATTTTCTTCATCAATTAATAAAATATCACTTATGGATGGGATATTATTTAAAATTGTATTTATTTCAATTTGATTAAGATATTGAAACTTATCTAAAATAAGATAAATAAGTGTCATATTTAAATATTTTGTATAATTATCAGAAGATAAATTTTTAACTAATGAATTTTTAGTTATTGGTCTTAATAAAACTTGTGAAATTTTATAATTAACCAAGTTTAATTTTAAAATATTTGTAAATAATAAAACATAAATATAATTTGAAGTTAATGAGTTACCATGTTGAAACAGTAAATAATTCATATAAGGATCAATTAAATTTGGATCAGTTGATAAAATATGAACAATTAAATCAATTGAATTAACCGAATCAACTTTTATAAATGTAAGTAAATTATAAATTACTTTATTATTTATTTTAAAATTAGTTGAATTGATTGAAATAGTTGAATTTGGTGGATCATTAAAAGCAATACCAGATTTAATATTAATAATTTTCTTTAAAAGTTCAATTGCAAATGGTTTATCAATAACTTGTAAATTGAAAAGACAAGTTTCATTACAAAATTTAAGTTTGGTAAATTTATTAAAATTTGGTTCATTAATAATTTTAACTTGAATAAATTCACTAATTATTTTTTGAATTTCTTCATCATCTTTATTTAAATTTTTAAAAATATTTAACCATATTTTGGAATTTACAATATAATTTTTCCTATGTAAAAAATTCATTGAAGATAATAATGTTATCCAAAATATTATAAAATTTTTTCTAATATTATCATTTTTAATAGTTAATTTATTTAAAAATCCTAATTCTAAATTAAAAAAATTTAAAAATGTTGTAACTTGACCATTTTTTATTAAATTTGTTAAAATTTTAAGTACTTGAATAGTTATATTTTGTTTCTGTTGATTTAAAGATCTATATAATATTTTTAAATTATCTTGATTTTCAACAAATTCTTTATAAAATGGTATTGATTTTGATTTATCAAATTTATATAAATGATCTGAAATATCCGAAAGATTTGTATTTAATTTTGAAAATTGTTGATGATTATTAGTTTTACCATAATAATGCCATCTATTAATTAACCTTATATGCTGATCAGACTCAATGAATTGTGATAATTTTTCATTATCAGATAATATTGAATTATCAAAATCTGTCATAGATGAGATGGAGTTGAGATGGAGTGAGATAGATGGAGCGATGAGATTTTTTAGTATCACCAGAAAATCACCAGAAACGCATCAGAAAACACGGTAAGAATTACACGCACCCACATAAATTGAATCAAGAAGATTGACACTTTAATTACCGTCCTACATTACTTAGCAAAACTTGAAACTTGTTTAATGTTCATCTTTTTTTTTTTCTCTTTTCATGGAAAAACACCATTGAGAGTAGAGATGTTATTAGAAAATTACAAGGTGCCTGATGCTACACTACACTATAAGTTCTCATTCACTAGATATGGGATCCTCTTTAAAACGCCAAACATATTCTGTGACCTAATTATAAAATTAAATCACTAATAAGGATAGAACTTAGTTTAAACATTAGAGAACCTAGTTACTTAGTTACGTCTAAAGATTTCATGTAGGTTAAGAGTTGTAACGACAATTGCAGATCCTTTAGGATTTATTGAATCATCCTATATCATCCTATATCATCCTGTGTCATCTTATGTCATCCTATGTCATTCTCATGTTCCCACGTCATCTAACTCACCCTATACCACCTCGGCAACCCCTATATAGACTAATGACAGTTGAATAACCGTATTATATTTTCTTATACGTTAAATCGGTGAATAACACTGAGTTTATTACCTCAATCCGTTTACTTACAGTAAAACCTGAAACGATCAGATAATTTAGTGCGACCATTTGAGGCTCATATTTCGGATATTCGGTTTTAACTGGTTTTTTTGGGAAATAATCGAAACAATTCTAGTTTCCACAAACAAGAAGAATCACAAAGTTGTGGTGGTTGCAATATAGTTCAAACCTTACTAATAAAGTTTGAGGTTATTTATATTCAAAAGTTTTTATACTTTCTTTTGGGTTTACATTTTTTTTTTAAGTTGGAAAAGTTTTTAAGGTTTATTTAACACCGAAGTACCGCTTTGTTTCGATCATCTAGTTTATATTCACTGATTAAAAGATGTCAGAACCACAAATGTCAGAACCGCAACCAAGAAAGAGGAATAGATTATCATTGTCTTGTAATTATTGTAAGAAAAGGAAAGTTAAATGTGACAGAGGTAGACCATGTTCATCATGTGTAAAATATAACGTCGGAGATTTATGTGAATATTCATTTTTCTCTAAATCTGTAAATGAAGTTAATGAATCAACTAGTAATACTAATCCTAATCAATATAATGAAAAAAATCCAAAAATTGGTTCACAACCTACATTTTCAATTACTAGAGTTGACAAGGATAAAGCGAAAACTGGAGTTTTAAATGAACTTGAAATGTTAAAGGCTAGAATTATGCAATTAGAATCTGATTATGATCCTGATAAAAATAGAGAATCTTCACCATTTGTTAATCAATCAAGAATTAATAATAATAGTGGTAGTAGTACGGTCAATATAATGCCGAAACCTAATGATTTTGAAAGAGAGAAATTATCACCATCTAGAATGGGTAATCTTTCAAGACCTGGAAGTTTTTCATTCCAAACTCCAAATCCTTTCCAAACTCCATTCAATCCATCAGCAGCACCTACTCCTTCAAATATTCAATTACCTCCGTTAATTTGGACACCAAATGCTTCTGATACTACTGGTGGTCAAAATCAACAAAATCAACCGCATAATCATAATAGTAATAGTAATATTGATACAAATTTAAGAGTTAATCTGTTAACTTCAGGTGTTTCCCCCAATATACCTATTGATACTACATCATATACAACTAATTCTTCCAAAGATTATGAAGAACAATTTATTGGATCATCATCAAAATATTCATTAACACCTTGTTCATATGCATTTAATCAAAAAAAGGCATATTTAGCAGTTAATCCATATGATGATGCAAATACAGTTGTTAATTTTTTTCAAAATACTGATTTATGTTATACTCGTGAAACAATTTTTAGACAAAATAATGGATTATTTTCATGGTTAACATTTATAAGAAAAGATTGGGGATTGAAAAGGATTTGGGACTATTTATTAGATCCTAAAAAGGAAAGTCAGTCAACGACAACTAATACAAAACAAGGTCCTAGTTCTGGAATGATGACAGTGCCATTATTGAATGAAATTCATACTCCTAGTAAGGATAAAGACCAAGGTCAGAGTCAAGGTGAAGGGGGGCAAGAAGGGGGAACAAAAAAGAAAGGTGAACTTGGAACTAAAGAGATTGAATTTCAAGAAAAAGTATTACAAAATAATGGAGTTCCTGATATGAAACCATACAGTGAAATGTCAGATTCTGAAGCATCATCAGTTAAACAAAATTTTAAAATATTTGAAGAAACTGGAATGCTTACAGGGATTGTTTTACCGAAAAGTAAAATTGATAGAGAATTAGAATTAGCTGATAAAATATTAATGTTATTACCCAATAAAAAGGTTATTTGGACATTAATTAATAGATTTTTCCGTAAAATTTATCCATATATGCCATTTTTTGATGAAGAAACATTTAAATTAGACATAATTAAAATTATTGGACCAGAAGATTATATTGATGAACCATTTGAAAAATTAAATGTTGAAAAAAGATTAGACTTTGCAAATTTAGGTATAATGTTATTAATGTTAAGATTTTCATATTTATCACTTTTTTCAAATAAAACTGAAATTAATGAACAAAATTTAAAATCTGAAAGTACTGAAGAATCAGCATTAACATTAAAATATTTATTATCAAATCCAATTACTATTCAAGTAATTGAAGCTGCGCAACTATGTGTTAATCAATTTGATTTATTAAGGAAAAGTTGTGTTACAGTATTACAATTAGTATTTTTATTAAGATTATATTATTTATTTGGACCTGAAGAAGGTGATGGATCAGATGGTTGTACCGGACAAATTAGTAATGGTATGATTGTTCAAATGGCATGTAGTATGGCTGTTAATAGAGAACCTGAACAAATTAATGATATTGAAAGAAATGAAAAATTTAATAATATGATTAGAAAATTATGGTTTTTTATTGTTATAACTGATTTAATTCAAGGTTATCAATATGGTGATCCATTAACTGTTGAACCAAAATATTTTGATACAAGATTACCGTTTTATAGAAAGGGTAATGAAAATACAATTGATATTAATATGGAAAAAGATGTTATTTCATCATTTGCCTATTTTGATAAATTTTATAAAAAAGTTAAAAATTTATTAGATTTAACTTTAGATGTTAACGGGACAACATCAATTAAACAATTAGTTGATTTAATGGGAGATTTTGAAAGAATGATTTATAATACTTATGGAACAATGGAAGATTATTTAGTACCTTTTTCTGAAGAATATTATTCACTTTCGTTTGTTAAAGTAATGAAATGTAAAACATTTATTAATTTAAATACTTTTATTGTTTCCCTTTTTACACATTTACATTATTTTTTTGAAGGTAAAAATAATGTTAAAATTTCAGTATTTTATTTTAAAAAATTATTAATTTTTGGTTGTTTAAATATGGTACCATATTATAATGAATTACTTGGTAGAAATCATGTTAATTTTGGTGAAGTTGCTGATATGATTTTAAATCCGTCATTTATTAAATCAATTCATAAAACTAATCAAATGAATATATCAATGTTTGCCAAAGTTAATGCGGTAATTCATAGTTTAAAAAATAATGCAAGTCATCAAACAGATTTAAAAAATTATGAATATCAAATTAGATTTCAAAAATACTGTCAAGTTTCGAGATCAATTCAAAAAGTAATTAAATATGGTATTGCAACATTATCAAGATTAAGTACAAGATATTATTATGCTTGGAGAATTACAAAAGCTCATAATTTTTTATTAAAATTATTAAGTACAAATGAATATTTTAGTAAAACTGATAATTATAATTTAGTTGAATTTAGTAGTAAAATTGATATTTCTGATATTGATGAAATTTTAACAATTTATGATCAAACTTTACAAGCAATTACTGAAAGGAAAGAAAAAATTGTTAAAGAATTTGGTCAAGAAATGGATAATGTACCTTATTCAGTTAATAAATCAGGTAAATTTAAAGATTTATCAGTTGTAAATGATTTTATTTTACCAACTCAAACAAATGATGAATTACCAAATTCTGAGATTTTATCAAATAAAACTGGTAATAGAAGTGCAAATCCAATACCATTACCTTATCCACATACAAATTTCTTAATGAATATAAATAGTCCAATTTCAGATTTAAAAGAATCAATTGGTGAACTTTCCAATATAAATACTGAAACTGATGATGCTGTTGCTGTTGGTGCTACAGGTACTGCTGCTACCACTGATAAAAATAAATCACCAGTTAATCCTGAATCAATTAAATCTAATGATACACCAACAACATTAAATTCTGATAAAGATTTCCATGAATTAGTTAATAATAAAGATATTGATGATTTTTGGATTCAATTGAATGGAGAGAATAGAATAAATCATGAAGAACAAATGATTTTCGATCCAGCTGCAAAAGATTTTTCAAATATTTTTAAAGCAGTGGAATCTTATTTAGATTATATGGAATAGGAAATTAGGAAATTAGTGTATTGTATATTAATGTATTATTTTTTTTATTTTTTTATTTTTTTCTATTTATTATCGTTACCCGCATTTCATGTGGTATAAATTTTGGATGTGAGAGATGAGAAAAATTTTTCAAGTTTTAAATATATTTTAATTTGTATGTGCTTATTTTAATATCTTTTAAAAATTCAATTATATGACGACAAAACGCTGTGCACCAGTCTGATGTACTCATTGCATGATAGATCAAGTATATACCCAAATTTCTGATAATTGAAAATATTTTTAATGTTAAAATAATTCTTACTAACAATATTTAGATAGAGAAAGATTGTGAAAAATAAATGATTATGAAAACATGATTATGACAAAATGATAATGAAAACATTATTATGAAAAATGATTCCTATAATGATTACTAAAAATAATTCATTGTTGGATAGATTTCTCTGATCTCTGTAGATTATAGTTGAATATTTGAATCAAGACGACTATTTTCAATTTAACCTAAATTGAACTATTTTAAATTTACATAAAGAAAATTTGTTGATTGAAAATTCTCGCTAGTTTAATATAAGCGAATAGAAGAAGATTATCTGAAAAGAGGAATAATCTTGAATATTCACGAAAACAGTTAAAGAATTTTTAAAGAATTTATAGAATTTATAGAATTTTTTAAAGAATTTAATGATTTTTTAAAAGAATTTTGAAAAATAGCCGAGTTAATGATCATTTTAACATCTTACAATTGTGTAAAAATTATTGAGCTACTGAATAGTTAAGTGTAAATAGTTATGTGTCAATTATTGTACGTGTCAAATGAATTATGGCTGTTAAAAAAAAAGGAGTGAAATGACTTCGATTGTTAATTATAGAATCAGTATTAAAATAGAATTAAAGTAAATTTTTTCAGTCTTCAAAGGCTTCCAACTGGAAAAAAAAAAAACACCAAAATGAAAAAGTATAATCAGCTAATGTCTTTTTGCAAGGACAACCTTCTCTCAAGGCTGTAAAAATGAGATAGGCTTAAATTAATCTAAAAGTAGAAATAATGCTAAAAACAGTATGTATCAGAAAACAGTTAAATTAAAAATTTTATACCATTTAACAGGAACTTAAGGGTTATTCTTTTCAATATATATTCAATTGTTCAATTTTCCAATTTTCCAATTGTTTAATTGTTCAATTGTTCAATTGTTATAATCTAATTGTCTGGGTCTTAAATAAGGATAAATTATTACGTAAATTTGTTACCCTATTATTACCCCTTAGAAAATATCTTTTGCATCCACCAATTTATTTAACCTTAACGCGAATGTTTGGTAAGATTTTTAACTAAAATCAGTAAAATAAGGAGACCATAGTTTTAAAACGTTATTTATCTTAGATAATTAATATATGCAAAAAAAAAGAAATCAATAGATTTAAAGTATTGTTACGATTGTAAAATTATTTTAATTTAACCCTTTTTTGAGTATTTTCCCTTTTTCAATTAATATGCCTAATTTCTTTAGGTCCCATATTGAACGCGTTCCAATTAATCCCTTTAAAAATTTGAACAGGTTTGTTAAAAATATTTATATAAAAGATCTTTTATCTTCCCTTCAGTACTTACTTTAATATATTTCATATTTATTTGTATTGTTTATACTATAGATTATTAAGAGATTTTTATATCTTCCCGTATTGATACTCCATATTCAATTAACCATATTCAATTCACACATTCCATTCATTTTTTTTTGAGGATCATATAAAAATTATACTTTCATTTTGTCTTTTGCATCCAAATTTTTCACTTCATTTTTTTCTTTTTTTTTTTTTGTTTTACAAAAACTTCATATTTTTTATACATTTCTTATAAATACTTTTAACTAACAGGGTTATATTATTTCAAGATGGAATCAATCGAATCAAAATCTATTGAACTTTTCATTAAAAGTAAAATTGATCAAGATTTAGTTCATAAATTAATTGTTAAAACTTTACAAATAATTCCTTGTCCAAATGAAACTAAAGAATTTATTAAAGAAAATAAAAGATTACCATCATTACAAAAATTTCTTAATAAATTAATTGAATCATTAAATTTAAATAATGGTATTTTAATGTTTACAATGATTTATTTAAATAGATTAAAATTAAAATTACCAAATAATTGTAAAGGTTTACCTTCAACAAGACACAGAATTTTATTATCTTGTCTTATATTATCAATTAAATTTAATAATGATTTCAGTTTAAAAAACCATGATTGGTTAAAATTAACAAATAGATTATTTAATTTAAAAGATATTAATTTAATGGAAAGACAATTATTATATTTATTAAATTGGAATTTATTTATTAACGAACAAGAATTATTTGTTAATTTTAATAAATTCTTAACTCCAATCAAAGAAAAATTAATTAATAATTATAGAATGAAAAAATATTTACAACAACAAGCTCAACAACAAGCTCAAAGATTATCATCATCTCCAAGAAGTGTTTCATCATCTTCAGACTCAGACTCATTATCATCACCAGCTACTCCAGTTTCAGATATAAGTAGATCTCATTCTCCACTTAATTCACCTGCTTCAAATTATTCACCATCAACTCCAATTAAAACTAATATTTTAAGTTTAAATCAAAATTTATCAACTAATTATTCAAATGAACCAAGAAGAAAATCTTCTTCTTCTTCAATTTCAACCGTTTCTTCAATTGATTCTTTTGAATTTTATAATAATAAAAATTCAAATTTACCAATTGGTAATAATAAAAATTTAGAAATTTCTAGTAAAATAAATCCAATTTTTGAATTAACTGCATTAAATGAACAATATGAGTTAAATAAATTATTAGAAAGTTTTAAAACTACCAATATTTAATGATTAATGAACGTACCTTTTTTTTTTGTCTAGATTTCTTTTGGTCTTATACCTTTCTTTTTGTCTGATTCGATTCTCTTTACTCGTTACTCTTCTTTACATTTTACAATCTTTATGCTTAAGTCTTCTTAAAATGCGGCTCGGGATTTAGAGACAGAGAAAAGAGTATGTGCAAAAAAATCTCATAATAATTCATCTAACTCAAGCATTTCCATCCTAATACTTTTCCTCTCATTATCCTTTGGTAATCTATAATTATAAACCCTTTTATAATCTCTGGAATTAAAAGGTTTTACATAAATTGGTTGACCATTTTTAATTAATTTTAAATCATTAATTGAATAAAATAAATTAATTAATTTAAATTTAATTATATTTGAAATTTTTAAATTTAAATTATTTATAAAAACTGGTTTTTTATTAGAATATTTAATTCTTAATAAAGTTTCAATTTGATCATTTAAATTAATTAAAAATAATTTAAAAATATGATTGAATAATTTTTTCTTTGATCTTTTAGTTTTATTTAAAAGAAATTGATATGGTATTAAATTAAATTCTTGAATATTATAACTTATTATAACCATTTTTGATTTCTCTAAATTACCAGTACTAGTAGTACTACCATTATTACCCTTTTCATTTTTAATTATATCACATAATTTAAATTGATTAGTTTTAAAAAATTGATGATTAAATAATAATAAATTTTTTGATTGATTATTTGAAGATAATAATAATTCAATCTCTTTTTGTAATGAACTTTTTAATGTATTTATTTCAGTTTCTAGAATTGAATTAAATTTATTTAAAAATTTAAATTTTAAAATTTTATAATCATGTACATCATTAACCATTATAAAATTTTTTGGTACATCTAATTCATTATAAATCATATCAATAACTTTATTTATTGAACCCTTTTCATCATTATTATAATTATTAATCATACTATTATTATTATTATTTCCATTTATATTATCGTTGTTATTATTTATATCATCATTTTCATCTCTCTTCTTACCAGTTATATAACTATCATTTAAATTGTTTGGATTAACAGATAATGAATTTTCATTATATTCAACAAAATCTAAATCTTTTTTATGAATTTTAATTTTCTTTTGAAACATTTGTAAATCTTGTATAAATTCTTGTGGATAATTTATATCAGTTATTTTATTTTTACCAGTTCTTAATGGGAATCCACTAATTGATCTATCAAATCCAATAACATTATATGGTAAATTAAATAAATTTTCTTTATATAAATAAGAATTTGGATTAAGACTTAAATTATCAATTTCATTCCTTCTTAATAATTTAAATTTTTCATCTATACCATTAAATTCTTGTAATAATAAAATTATTGGATCAGAATAATTATTTAAATATCTTTTATAATATTTTAATTGAACAGTTTTATCTTTATCTAATTTACTTAAATTTTCATAAGTTTTTTCAATTTCAGGTAAAGGTGTTTCAAAAATATCAATTTCATTTGGTAAATCTTTGGTTAATTTCTTTCTATCAAGGTAATGTTCAGAATCAAATGAATTAAATTGTTTTCCTTCATCTAAATTTTGTTGAATCATTAAATCTTCTGCTGTCATATAAGCAATACTATCATAATAATCTTTTACTTTATCAAATTTTATTGATTTATCATCTTCATTTGTTTCCGATGATTCTTTGGAATCCTTCTTTATTGAAACTCCTAAATTCTTAAGAATCCCCTTATATTGATCTTTGGATTTATAACTTATAAATGATTTATGGAAATACCTACGAAGTATCATTCTCGTGATTCCTTTTCTCACCTTTTCTTACCTTTTCTTCCTACTCACTTTAGTACACCGCGAACTCCAAAAAATTTACAGAGACAAAAAAAATTTTCATCAAAAATGGCATTTAAGAAAGTTCAAACAACTTCTTCATTGCCTCCATTACCAAAAGTAAGAGTCAAAAGGCCAATCTTAAATAAGTCAAATAACAAATGTTTAGTTATTATGTCATCTTTATTAAATTGTTGGGCAGCAAATGGTGATGGTGCATCAGCTTGTATAAATTTTGAAAAAGAATTAAAAGATTGTATGGAAACTTTTAAACCTGAAAAGGAACAATTATCAACTATCAATTATCATGCTACTAGATTATATTCTGAGTTTAATGGTACTGTTAGAGATTAGAAGGGTTTGAAGAAAATGAGTATAAAGAGAATGGAAAGAGGGTGAATAAAGGATGAAAAAAGAAACGTAAGTTGTTTCAAAAGAGATGAATGGTAGTTAAAGATAGATTTACTGATTTATTCAGTTATTGCATGTATAGTATTGTAAATAGTAATATCATACGATTGATGAGTTTCTAATTTCTCTCGCTCTTTGATCTGATAATAGTTTCCGGGGGTCAATTCCTAGCTATTGATTAATCTGTAAAATTGCTAATGCTAACCAGTGTTTTTGTTTATGCTTCGCCGTACGTAAAATCTATTTAATATTGCTATTTATCAGCATAATTCACAATAATTCACTGATGATATATAGATATGTTAAATAGTTCTTAATAGTTTTGTTTTTTTAGTGATTTTTACATATTTTTCATTGGAGACTTTAGAAACTATTAAGAGAATTTTGATTACTACTTTAAACATCAAAAGCCGGGTTATTCCAACTATAAGCAATATCATTTACAAACTTCTACAACTTCTCTTATTTTCCTATAATTTTAAAGAGAAATTACATATTTATATCTGAAAAATCACATAATTCCGACGCTCAAAGAGGCTTAATAATTAAAACAACATATATCTTACTCCTTTTATTAATAGCCACCCCACAGCCTAACAAATTATTTTTTGCAATTGAATCAAACTAAATTTTAAACCTCTACATAATAAAATTTCATAATAAAGGTAGAGACTTAAAATTGTCTTGTGACCCAGAATTTGAGGTGAAAATTTTTTTTCTTTTAGCAAGTGCGATTCAATCTGAGACACTTTTTTTATTACTCAAGTTACATTCCCGTTAATTGATAGAAGTTATTGACAATATTTCAAATCAACCTTGTTCTTTTAAAGTCATTTAAATAAAGTAAACAAGGTTTAGATAACGTTAATATATTCATATTTATTGATTTTAATAGTATCATCTATTTGAAATTAATATAAATAGGTATTTTTTATGCCAAAGAAAGCATCTCGACAGTTGATTTTAGGTTATAATAGATTAATTGATCCTGGATAACACCCGCTATTCATTAAGAAGAAAGCATAAAAACAAACTAATAAGCAGATAAAAGTTTGACATTAAAAAAGAAAAAATAAAAAAAATTCAATTTATTTTTTTAAAGTCATCAATTATATTACAAAAGGAAAAAAATTATTTTTAAAGACCCTATTTTGTTGGTACTTGGGATAAATTATTAAAAGTTTTTGCAACGTTTTTATATTTTTCACTAGGTTGATACTCCCCATCACTAGTGTTTAATAATTTTTGGTTATAAAAAAAAAATCTAACTTATTTATATTGAAACGTTTCTTGTTACTTCTCTCTTCGTTTCAAGTTAATTTGTTAGATAATTTTATTTACTAAGAGTAAGTTTCAATCCACCTCCTAAACAAAGGAAAGAAAAGGAAAGAAAAGCTAAAAGAAAGCTCAAGAAAAGAAAGCTAAAGAAAGGAAAGCTAAAGAAAAGAAAGCTAAAGAAAAGCTAAAGAAAAGGAAAAAGATTTAAAAGAAAAGAAAGATGGTCGCTCCAGCAGTTATTGATTATGTTGATCATGAATTAAGTGCAAACTTAGATTCGACTTTTGCATTTGAAGGTCCTGAAAAATTATTAGAAATTTGGTGTTGGCCAAATGAAGATCATGAAGTTGTTAAGAATTCAATTAGTTTTAATGATGATATTGAATTACATGGTTTAAGAACTATTCCATTTAAAGATTGGGTTAAAGTTTTAGACTTAGTTAATTGTAAAGTTTTATCAATGAAATCAACTCAACATATGGATAGTTTTTTATTATCTGAATCATCATTATTTGTTTTCCCACATAAGTTGATTTTAAAAACTTGTGGTACAACAACAACTTTATTTTGTATTGATAAATTATTTGATTTAATTAAAAATTATATTTTAAATAATTTTGGTACTAAAGAGATTCATAAAATTTTTTATTCTAGAAGAAGTTTTATGTTTCCTGAAAAACAACAACATGTTCATAAAGATTGGAAAAATGAAGTTAAATTATTAAATCAATATTTTATTAATGGTAAATCTTATGTTGTTGGTAATTCAAATAGTGATGATCATTGGTATTTATATACTGGTGGTCAAATTAATTCTGAAGATGATGATATTGATGATAATCATGATAGAAATAATAAAAGATCAGATTCAACTTTTGAAATTTTAATGACAAAATTAGATCCAATTAAAGCTCAACAGTTTGTTACTAGTAGAACTCCGGGTTATCAATCATTAATTAATGATGGGTTTAAAGAAGATGATTTAGGTCATGAATTTGGTTTAAAAACTATGATTCAAACCAATTTGGATGAAATTTTTAATGATAATTATAATTTTAATAATTTACCTTCACCAAAGGAATCATTAAATTTGTCATCTGATTCATCATCATTAATTTTTAATCATGATGCATTTTCATTTTCACCTTGTGGTTATTCATCAAATTCAATTACTTCGAATGGTGATTATTACTATACTTTACATATTACTCCCGAATCTGGCTGGTCTTATGCGTCATTTGAAACTAATTATCCATTTAATGAATCAATTAAAATTAATCAAGTTTTATTAAAAATTTTAAAAATTTTTAAACCTGGTAAATTTTCAATTACTTTAATTGGTGATAATAATGAAAATGATTTTAATCAATTATTTAATTGTGATAAAGAATTGAAAAAAATTAATTATAAAAAACACGAAAGAATTATTTATGATTTAAATAATGATTATAAATTATTATATTTAAATTTTGAAAAATTATATTAAATTTGAAAGGAAAATAATTTAATAATTGGGGGATATTAATATTTCTAATATTTTTTTTATTGTTAAAAAATAATATTATGCGTTAGGGTGGTCTTAATATTAGTTAGTTTATTAATACAATTATTAAATATCTTTAGTTCTCTATTTTTCTCAAAGATTCGTTTTGTTCTGTTGAGGAAGTATACAATATATGTTGCTTCAATCATAGATTTACAGTTGAAGTTGGCCAATTATCAATTCTTGGTTAGGCTCCAATTGAACATCCTATTCATTTGATATGATCCCACAAGTTTCAAACAAGTGTATAGGTGATTGATAGATGAGCAGCAGATGTACATTGACTGGTAATAATAATGAGACTGATTTAAGTCAACTATTTAATGGCAACAAAGAATTACAATAATTCTTAAAAGAGGGCCCGGAGGAGCTATCAACGTATTAATATGATCACAGATTATTAGATTTTAATTTAAAAAAATTACATTAAGAAGAAAAGAGTGAAAAGAAAAAGCTAAAGTATGTTTTATAAATAGTAGAAGAAACACCACTAGCCTAAGGTTGAGTTAGTATACAAGCTTCGTTTGATTTAATGAAGAAATGGTTGAAATCTCTAAACAAGGATAACTTTTTTGACCAATATTTAAAACTAAATTATATATCAACTACTATGAAGCTATTTTGATCAAAATAGATCATTATTGAATCCATTAGACATTAACGAGATCTTGGTTTAGTTGAATTTAAGTATGCTGATGGAATACCCCCGAATTCAAGATTAAATACAAAAGGCATTAGGAATAAAAATTCTAATTTATTAATGATTGATAATCTTCATTTTTATTTGGAGGCTCTAATTATAATGCGTCTTAATGGTAATATAAAAAATTAAATTGCGAATAGCCGCGTTACATATTTACGACAATACTCAAAATCAGTAAAACTTTGGATAATTAAATTTGTTATACTAGCTCTTTTTTTATATAATAATAAAGTTCCAATTCAACCACCCACCCAATTGTACTATCATGATGGGGTCCAAATTTACTATTTATATGCGTCAAAGAAAATGAAATAAAAATAGATAGCAAACAAATAAATACAATGGTGTTTATTCAATCACATTAATAAACTATAAAAAATTCTATATAAAATTAATAAATAATTGTAACTATAATTTACTAAACATTCAAAAGATTGAACAACATTCCTTTAATATTCTCTAGACTAGTTTATTGAGGGTAAACTTATAATTTTTTACCAACTAATAAAACTTGTAATTGATCATATAATGAAATAACACCAGCACCGGCAATACCTCTTAAGATGTTAGCACCACAACCTCTGAATAATGAACCAACACCTTCAGCAGCAACAATTTTACCGAAAGCATCAAAAGCACCATTATATTTAACAGCTTGACCAGAAGTCATCATCATTCTTCTTCTAACGGTATCTAATGGATATGAAGCGGTAGAAGCAGCAGTAGTAACAACCCAACCTAATAAGAAAGAAGCTAAAAAGTTACCTTGTAATGAACCGACTAAAACAACAGGTTTTAAAGAATCGTAAAGACCGAAGTAAAGACCTCTATAAGCGATAATACCGACAACAGAGATACCAAAACCTCTGTAAAGACCAGCAACACCTTCAGCAGCTACTTTTGTTAGTATTTAAATGGTCATAAACTAATTGAAATTGATGATTTTTTCTCTGAAATTGTAACTCAGATCAACAACCGGGTGAGCCATATTCATTAAAAAAATCTAAAAAAATCATAGATAAATAAGTACATACCAATAGTTTTTTTATAAACATCGAATAAACCTTTGAATTCTCTTTCACCACCATCAGCAGATTTAGCATCGTTAGCTAATCTAGTTCTAGCAAAATCTAATGAGTAAACGAAAGCTAATGAAGTGGCACCAGCTAAACCACCTGAAGCTAAATTACCACCGAACCAAGCCCAGTAACCTTCTTCTTTTTTGAAACCAAACATTTTTTTAAATCTATCTTTGAAAGCAAAATTTAAAGCTTGAGTTGGGAAATATCTAATAACATTAGCAGTGTTACCTCTCCAGAATGAGATTAAACCTTCATTTCTGTAGGTTCTTGAGAAACAATCAACAATACCTTTGTCTAAATAAGATGGTTAGTAATAATTCAGTATATGAAAAGAAAAACACTGTGTTAAACGATGCTTTTTATAAAAATGCTAAAAAAATCAAGACGAGTTTCTTTTTTCGCGATCAAAAAAATTGAGGGAAAATCCAAAATCTGAACTATTTTTAAACACTTTTTTAGATACTTATGAATTACATACATGGTGAGTCTAATCTTCCAGCTTTGATCATAGCTTCTTGATTTTGTAAAAGTAATTTAACTCTTTCAACTGGTGAAGCAGCAGTTTTAGAAATAGCAGCGGAAACACCACCAGCCTAATTTTTAGTTAGTATACAAGCTTCGTTTGATTTGATGAAAAAATGGATGAATTCTCTAAACGAGGATAACTTTTTTGAAATTAACCAATATTGGGAATTAAAATTATTCATCAAATACTATGGATTTATTTTGATGAAAATAGATCATAATTGAATCCATAATATGATAATACAATTCAAAGAATATGAAAAGTCAAAAAAAAAAAAAGAAAAAAGAATTTCATCATTTTCAAATTCCAAAAAAATGTATTATTAGTGCAATAAAAAATCTATTTCAAGCCAACTTCTCATCATTATACTTAATTGGATGTATACATACTAAGAAATCGACGATAAATTGTTGATCCATCTTTGAATATTTAATTTAATTAATTTGAAATGTGAAATTAATCTGAAAAATTTTCACTGAGAAAGTCCAAACTTTTATAATTTTTTCCAAGGAGTGTGTCGGAAAAAAAAATAGACATTTGATTGGATGAAAACCATTTCAACGGGATCAAAAGAAAAAAAAAAGAAAACATAATATGCTACTAAAATGACATTTTATTGTTTTACTATATAAATATTTCATATTTCTAAGAGTTTAGAAGATATATTAATATTATTTAGCTTTAAAACGTAAATAATTGGGTTATTTTATGACTTATTAGAAACAATTATTTAATAGCTACTATGTTCATCTTATTGTCTTGCTATCTTCTGCGATAATAGGCTAAAAATATGATAAATCCTTATCTACAGTTATACATACTCTTAATATTGACCTTAATTGATGAGTCAAGTGAAAAAAAGTAATTAATTTCAGAGAGTATAGTTAGCGGTGGACAATATACCAACCATAGAATGTTGATTTTTTTTTTAAAATCGTATAATTAATGTAGAAGGAAGTGATAACACATAAAATCGTAATAAAGAAGGACCATAATTGCTTGCAAATTACGTCAATACCTGAAACGATCAAATACATATTACTAGCTGAAATTACTCTTTGTTTCATTTCTGTAAAATAGTAACCACCTAAAATTTGTTTATCAAAGAGGAAAATGGAAAAGCGATTTAATCAAAATAACATGATCCGTCAAATACAGTCAAGACTGGCTCCAACAACCATTCAGTATATGATTAATTGCAGTCTTTTGTTTCTATCTTTTTTTTTTTCAATTGTTTCTAAGACTTGGATAAAACTGAAAACACGTAAAAGTGACGCTCTGATCTTAGTTAATAAATTATGCCCCGAACAGAAATGAAAACAGATGAAAAAAAGAGATAACTTAGTAAGCCGATAGATCTTCAGAGATACATCCATAAGTCATATTTTTACAATAAAGGTGTTGGAAATAGAGGATATAATCTTATCATAGTTTTCGAATTAAGCATCTGTGTCAAACAAATACTCAAGTACAAATTCACCCTTAGAAAGTAGTTTAAGACTGAAAAGGCTGAACAGAAATTATTGGTGATAAATTCTAAACATATACCTACTAAAATAGGTAAGGAAAGTTCTTTTTTGATAGCCAAATATTACTTGAAGTAATTAGGAAGCAAAATGCGATTCCATTACTAAAAGTATTGGTTGATTACACAATTTAAAATTATCCAAAAGCTCTTAAAAATTCAACCATGAATAGACAGTACACCAATAAGTCCAAATGTGTCCTAAAAATTATGTTTTGCAAAATGGAAGTTTTTTGCAGCCGTTCCTGCGTCAAACTCGTATTTTTTTCTTATCTTTTTTGTCAACAATTCAATCACTCTTTCCCCAGGGAAAGCAACTGTGGTATTTAGGAATCGTACATACAGAAAGGTTCAACGTAATTGCAAAAAAGGTTTCATCAATTTTTAGGTATTTTATAGCAAGGAAGAGAATATAATTTCAAAATAGTGCATTCGAGAGATAATCTAAACATCATTGAAGTAGTTTAAAACAAAATTTAGATTCACAATCCCAACCTGAAGATATTTATATTACTTGAACTAATTGTAAAATAATAAACAGCTGAATACAAGCGAACGAAAAATTATTAGTTTGTTCAACGTGTTAAGTTCATGGGATTTAAGACAATTGGGTTAGGTGGTATCAGTAATTTTTTGTTGTACAACTTATAATTCGAGATTAATTTTATTACCCCCATCTAATTATGGTATATTTAAAACCCCGAATGTACCCCAATGTTGATTAAATTAAGTAGAACAATGTTCAATTCTAATTAAACTGAGTGTCGTGGTTTTACCTTGCTTCATTTTCACTTAATACAGTTTTTTGAAATGATTGACTTGAATTTACCAAATTCTTTTATAAACACACACCATTACTACTTCAACTCGTACTTGTTAATTTTATAACGTTGTAACCACCTTGAAATATAAACATTGATGATGATCTTGGATGATACATATCACTTGTCCCTTGATTTTAAAATCTAGCTATGTCTCGTACTTAAGGGAATTAAAAAAAAAAAGCCTCAAGCCACCAAAATTGACATTTACTAACAGTATATACAATTGATACCTTCGAACCAAATAAGTCAATTCGTTAATGATGAACTTTATAATAATGTGTTACTCACTTTATTATGTGGAGTGGTTTTAACTATGTTACTTTATTCTTTCCTGCGAGATCGCCAAAAGTCGCATTCTCCACAATGTCTCGATGCAGATAATTAATGTCTCTAAGAAATGTTAAGGAACCAAAGGAAGAGTGTTGGCTAATTAAAAAACCAGAAAAGAACAAAGATAAGATCAATACGATCAAAAGAAATGGCTAGTCATGTGAAGTTGGTGAAATTTATCAATTATATTGGTGCGCAATTGAACTAATAGATATGTTTCCAGTTAATTCTTTTAAAATTTTTTACCAAAAGCATAAACTTGTAATTGATCATACATTGAAATGACTCCAGCACTAGCAACACCTCTTAAGATATTAGCACCACACCCTTTGAATAATGAACCAACACCTTCAGCAGCAACAATTTTACCGAATGCATCGAATGAATTCTTATATTTAACAGCTTGACCGGAAGTCATCATCATTCTTCTTCTAACGGTGTCCAAGGGATAGGCAATTGAGGAAGCAGTAGTAGTAACAGCCCAACCTAATAAGAAAGAAGCTAAAAAGTTACCTTGCAATGAACCAACTAAAACAACCGGCTTTAAAGAATCGTAAAGCCCGAAGTAAAATCCACGATAAACAATGATTCCAGCAAGTGAAGGCATAAATCCACGATAAAGACCTATGATTCCATCAGATTCTAAGGGGCGTGTTAGTTTATTATTATTAAATTTTAAATTAATTAAATATGATTTATTTGAGATAGATAAACTTCATTTGTTGTAGTGCTGAGTCCTCTTCACAAGTGAGCGGCGCTCTGAAATTTGTGGCACGTGACTAAAGTTTTAAAAAGAAACCCAAATAAAGTAAGAAAATATACATACTAAGTGTCTTTTTATAGACATCGATTAAGCCTTTAAATTCTCTTTCCCCACCATCAGTAGATTTAGCATCATTAGCTAATCTTGTTCTAGCAAAATCTAATGAATAAACAAAACAAGATGATAAAGCACCAGCAGCACCACCAGAAGCTAAATTACCAGCGAACCAGGTCCAATAACCGTCTTCCTTTTTCAATGCAAACATTGCTTTAATTTGATCCTTAAACGCAAAATTTAAAGCTTGAGTTGGGAAATATCTAATAACATTAGCAGTATTACCCCTCCAAAAAGAAATCATACCTTCTTTTGAAGTTCTTCTAAAACAATCAATGACACCTTCATATCTTCGATCTAACCTTCCTTGCTTAATCATTTCGTCCTGATTCTGAATTAACAACTTAACCTTCTCTAGAGGAGCCAGTAAAGTTTTACTTACAGCTGCAGAAACACCTCCCATCCTTATATTGTTAGTAAGTGTTACAAAGCATTATAAATTATAATTAAAAAATTTAACTGTACATACATGAAATTAATAAAGAATGTTGAGTCCATTTTGATTTAATAAATACTTAATAAGTTTGAATAGATTTTTAATATTGAAAATTGTTTTTTATTACCTTTTACTTGGGGGAAACCCTGCAATTTATATACTTTTTTCTCTTTTGCAACCAAGATTAGTGAGAGCCTTATGAGAGCCTTATGAGAGCCTTATCTCTGTACGTTTTTCCGCTCTATTTTTGCAATATTTTAAAAAAGATCAATTAATTTTTAAAAAACTTAATATTATGATATTATACTTTATAGAAAACTAAACTCTACTAGTAGTAGTAGAGTAGTATTTAACCTCTTCTATAAGAAATAGAAGATGAAAAAATGGATACAACTTCAAAAAATGATACGGTGATGAGACGGCGGCCAATAACTCCCGAATAGTAATCGGACTTCTTTATGCTAGAATTTAATACAAGAGTTTCAATAGGTTCAAAAGATAGGAAAATAACGGGCAGTCATAACAATAATATACATATTCTTTTTTGTTCTATACAGTATAAAAAAACTCTAACCTTCCCTTGAAATTTGCTTCGTTAAAGATTCTACAGTTGATAATTCCGGTAAATCTAATGAAGTTCTAACTTTACTATTATTCACTGAAAATCTATTATAATCATTTGAAATTCTTTTATTATCACTTGAAATTCTTGAAGCCCTTCTTTGATTACTATCAAAATCTTGTAATGCAATTTCCTCGGTTTTAAAACTTTCATTTGTATGATTTCTATGATTATAAATATCAATAAATGAATTATTATCAAAATATGATTTACCTTGAGATTTTCTTTTAAAAATATCAATAAACAGTTTCCTTTCATTAACTAAATGATTTGGATTAGTTATTTCTTTTTCTGGTGAATGTAAAGTTGATGAAGAAGTATTTGGAATATCTTCAGCTAATTTATCATTAACTATATTTGGAGTTGAAGTTGATGATGATGAAGTTGATGACAGCAGGGGTGGAGCATTGACATTTTTAATTTGACTACTACTATATTGACTAATTTTAATTTTATTTGGATCAGTTGGATCATAATCTTCAGGGTAAACATCAAAATCACCATTTTGAACACATTCCCTAATAATATCAACATCTTTTGGCCAATAGAGTCTTTGCAAAATATCATAAAAGAATCTTGGTAAAATACAAATAACAGTACCAACAATTAAACATGCCCAGAAATCAAGATTACCAAACATTTGTGCAGCACCTTTATAAAATTCAGCACTATAAGTGGCTGAAGTCCAAACACCAGTCCAAAAGAAAAATACAATAATTGATAAAAATATAAATAAACTTGACCACCAATCCCATCTATATTGATGGAATAACATGTATAAATTACAAGCAACAACACAAATAGCAGTAACAACTACACCAATTAAATATCTATGATCTAATGTTAAACCACCTTTATCAATAAAACCTTTATAATATAATAAATAAGGGAAAAAAAATGCAATCACTGATTGATAAATACCATCAATCATATAAACCCAAAACTTTGATTCAGGAAATTCTAATCTTAAAATTCCTGATCTATATAATTCAGGGACCAATAATGAAACTTTTGCTGAAACATCTTGATCTAATATACCTAAAAATATAACTGGTAATGAAGTAAATGCTAAATTATAAAACGTTAAATAAGTATACTCAAATAAATATGAACCATCAAAATTATCATAAAGTCCATACCAAAATAATGCAATTGTATAAATGACATTTTTATAAAAAAATAATGGGATCATTTCACTAAATTTCTTATAAGACCATCTACCATGAGTTAATAATAATCTTGTTAAAAATCTGAATTGCCCAATAGCATAATCTGATGACATAACAGCTTGTCTACCTTCTTCACCAGCAATACCAATACCAATATCAGCAGCTTGAATCATTGCAACATCATTTGAACCATCACCAATAGCTAAAGTCATAACATCTAAAGTATCTTTAACTAATTTAACAACATCAGCCTTTTGACTTGGAGAAACTCTACAACATAAAACAGCTTTACAATTTTTACATAATAATAAAAATTTTTGTTTTACTTCTTTATCATTTAAAACTAATTTTAATGCATCACCATCAATAATAACACCAAATTTATCATTTGGTGGACTATGATCATCTTTAGCATTTTCTAATTCTTCAAAACTACCTTCCATTTGGAAGAAAATATTTAAATAATTTTTAATTAAATTATCAACTAATTTTGCACCTGACAAATTTTCAGGTAAACCAAATTTAATTTTTTCTTCAGAATTTAAATCAGTTTTGATTATTAATAATTCCATGTCATTACCTAATAAATTACATGAAAACCCAATATTAATTGCAGTTTCAACTTTATCACCAGTTAAAACCCATAATTTTATACCGGCTTGAGCTAAAATTGAAATTGAATCAGGTACTCCATCCTGTAATCTATCTTCAATTGCTGTACCACCTAATAAAATTAATTCTCTTTCGATTGAATCTGCCACCATTTCCATTTTATCTTCTCTATTTTCTAATGATGAAGCAGCCTCCATATGACGTTTATTCCATTCTAAATATTGACTCCAATTAATTTCTCTTTGAGCAATACATAAAGTTCTTAAACCTTCAGTTGCATATTGTTCTAAATTTAATGAAGTTGTTTCTAATAATTTTTTATCATTATCAGCTTTACTTAATCTATTATAAATAACTGAATCAGCTCCTTTACAAATTAATAAAACTTTTGAATCTTGATCACTTTTACCTGGAATTTTAATTAATGCACTCATTCTTTTCCTTGTCGAATTAAATTCTAAAACATTTAAAATTTGATATTCTTTTGTTTCACCATGAAGATTTATTAGTAAACCTTTTTTAGTTGTACCAAAAAATTCAAAACCTAAACTACGAGCAGTACCAACTAATGCAGCTTCATCAGGTGATTGAGCTTTTAATAATTTTTTACCAGGATTTTTTTCATCATCTTCAATTAAAACTGAGTGACATAAAGCTAAAGCTAACATGAAGTGTTCATTTGATTTTTGCTGTAATTTATTTGAATCATCTTTAAGATCTTTGATAAATTCACTTGA
The DNA here is from genome assembly GCA_030581595.1 of Yamadazyma blattariae. NCBI lineage: Eukaryota > Fungi > Ascomycota > Pichiomycetes > Serinales > Debaryomycetaceae > Yamadazyma > Yamadazyma blattariae. The sequence continues at coordinate 307,185 of JAKTTU010000009.1, read as the reverse complement.
AACAAAACTTAAATCTTCGACATATTTATTTTCAGGATACCAATTTTTTAATAAATTTTTCATTTCAATTTTGTCTTTTGCAATTATTTCATTTTCAACGTTTGATTCATTTTCAACATCAAATCCTTGACGTTTTCTTAAACCCGCTAATGCTTCGGTATAAGCTCTACCATAACTAACACCATTTATAGTACATTTTTTAAATTCCATTAAATTTTGTGTTAATGTACCAGTCTTATCGCTAAAAACATATTCAATTTGTCCTAAATCATCAGAAATACTCCAAGATTTTGGCGTGCAAGGGAAATCTAATCTTTCATAATACATTCCAATATCTGAAAAAATGAAAAATGCTTGAGCTGACTTTATTAATTCAATTGTAATATATAAAGAAATTGGAACTAATGATTGAAATAAAATAAGCCCAACAAAAAAACCAATTACACCATTAGTTGCAGGCGATCCACCAATTGTACCAAATTCAAAATAATCTCTTGAAACATTATTTTGAGTATAATAAAATCCATTTACAATACCTGATACAAAACATAAAATAAATAATAATATAAAATTAATAATAACATAATAATTTAATTCTCTTGACATTCTTGATTGTTTAGTTGGTGTTATACCAGCATTAATCATAATTTTTGAATCATCACCAGTGAAAATTACTATACCAACAACCCATTTAGTATTTCTTAAACTGCAACCTCTTAATAAAGTATTATTAATTGTAATTGATTCTTCCTTTTCTTCACCAGTTATCTCATCTTCATAAATTAAATTACCTTGATAAGAGTATAAATTTGGATGAGGACCTTCACTATCAATTTGAAATTTTTTAGACTTTATATCATCAGCTCTTTGAATTCTATTATCAAGAGTATATTTTAATGCTTGTCTAACTTTTAAATTAGTTTCACCATCTAAATTTTTGGTTTCAACATAACAACCGTTATCTTCTTCACTTGTTGATAAAATTATAACATCTGCAGGAATTTCTTCATTATTATAAATTCTAACAATATCACCAACTCTAACACTTTTCCAATAACTTCTTTGAAATTTTAAACTTTTTGTTGATGATCTTTTAATTTGAGTACTTTTACGGAATGGATTTTCTAATGCTTCATTAGTTGTCTCATAAGCCATTGATGGTCTAGCACTTATAATATCACTTTCAAAACTTTTTCGACCACTAATCATCCCACCACTATCAAATTCTTCTTTACCTTGGATTTTTTCTCTTGCCTTTTGGGCTCTACCCTTTTTAGTTAAATTACGTTTACTTGAACCAATAAATCTAAATAGAAGTCTTGAATTTAATTTTTTAAATCTTCTCCATAATGAAATTTGTTCATCTGCAACATTTAAATTTTCATAACGATAATCATCATTTATTTCTAAATCGGTTAAAATATGAGTTGGTTGATTATTAACTTCTAAATCTGTTGCCGTTCTTCTTGAATCTTCAATTGCATCTCTTACAGCAGTCAATACAATAATTACAATTAAAGGAACAGCACCTAATGCAGGATTTGGAACTCCAAATATACTGAAAAAACCTAAAATAATACATGCTAAAAAATAAATATTTGCAACATTATGGAAAAATTGATGATATAAATTTTTTGGAATAAAACTTAAAGGAGTATATTTAGTAGTTCTAATTTTATTTCTTGGATAAATTATAGTTGGTTTGCCGGTGTTAGGATCTAATAAATCTGATGGTAATTGTCTATTCACCACTATACTTCTTTTTTCATCTTTCCTATCTTTTGGATCTTTTGGTTCATTGTCATCCTGATCATGACTACCATATCTATCATCATCACTATCAGATTCATAAGCAGAAATAATTGCACTATCAGTATTACCTCTAATAATACTATTTGATCTTGAATTTCCTCTTGAATTTGATCTTGAATTATTTCTTGAATTTTTAGCAGTCGATAATGATCTCATAACACCTTGAGGTGTTAATATACCTTTTAAAGTTTTAGACCTATTAACGTTTTCCTTTTTAGGTTTACCATGTTTATTTCTTGTCGTACCCCATCTATGTCTTTTCATTCCTTCATTTTCATTATAATATTCTTCATCACTAAGATTAACAGTTTCAAACTGTAAATTATTAGTCTGATCATTAAATGGAGAATTTGGTTGTTGAAAAGCAAATGCTTCATTCTCCATTATTGGAATCCTTTTAAAATTATCCCTTTCTTTATCTTTAGCATTATTATTATTATTATCAGTTATTGAAGACTTTGGTAATTTAAATCTTAATGATGGTTTCCTACTATACAGAGGACTATTTACCTGGGGTTGTGAATAATTTGGACTCATTGGAGAATTTGAATTTGAAATAAATTTACCATCAGATTGAAGATTAGGGGTAGGTAAAACACTATTAATACTATTCTCATCAATTTCATTACTATTATCTTCAAATGAATAATCTGTTGGCAGTTTTATAGTTTTGAAACTTTCATCGCTGAAAACTCTATTCCCACTTCCACTATTATTGTTATTATTAATACTATTGATATTATTATTATTATTTAAGTTTAAATTTTTAATATTCCTTGAATTTTGACTTTTTTGATTACTAAAACTTGAATCATTTGAACGAATCAGATCATATGATTGGTCTACAAACGGACTTTTCGGTTCATTATCATCAGACATGATTGATTATAAACCGTTGAAGTAGTCAAAATTATCTATAAAATAAAGTCAAAAAGAATTGAATAAATCTAATTTTTTTTTTTCAAAAGTCAAATTTTTTTTTTCAAAAGTCCTATATCTCAATGATCAACGGTAACTATGGGACCAAATAACACCGAAAAAAGTAATAAACAAAAACAGATAATATAATAACCTAGCGAGTTGTCTAATACCTTGGATAGTACTTAAAATCAAACCAAACCAATCTAATTTAACTAATAAAACAATAAGCAGCGTCTAATAAAAAAAAAATGCAAGTTTATTTAAAACTTTTCTCTAAAGAAAAAAATGTGGTAATTTCTCTCACAGGAGTGTACGCGATTGTTTCGATCTGAATCGGAAACGGATTCAGATTAAGGGACTCCCCTAATAGTTTAAATTAGAGGAACACAACCATTGGCTTATAGATCATTTATAGTAACCCCCAATGTATGGGTTATTATATTGATAGTGAAGGGCTGTATCCGTCAAAAGAGGTATGTGTGGATTATTAAGAAATCATTTCTCTATTGGACATTCATTAATTTTTATTAAACTACATAAACCCATATATTCCTTCCTTAGGACAAGAAATTTTTACAATAAGCTAAAAAATATCATTCTTTTATCTATGATTCCTATCACAAATTATAATAAATTTTTACTTAATATGTATTCTTAGTACCATACTATTATTAGTATATTTATAAAATTTCAGTTCATTTCATAATAATATCAAAAAATAAGAAAATACTTTAGAAATATCTAAAATTAATATGAAAACTCTTAAAAATTTATTATCAGCATTTTGTCAATATTTGTCAAGAGACTAACTGGTTAATAAAATCTTAGTATTTTAATTTTTTGATTTTGCATAATTTTCTGTCCATTGTTTTGCAACTTCAATAGCCTTTTGTTCATCTTTTTTCCAATCATCAGCAACATCATTAGCCAATGGATCATCAGGATTGGGTGATGCTAATAATGCTTGAATTGATAATAAAATCGTACGAATTTGTAAAGCGGGTGACCAATTATCTTTTAAAACATCTAAACAAATTCTACCTAATTTATCAATATTGGGATGATAAATTTTTGTTAAAAATCTAACTTTTGGAGGACACATTGGGTAATCATCAGGTAAATATAATTCTAAATCAAATATACCCTTTTCATATGGTGATTGATCAGGTCCATCCATTGTAACTGTAAATGCTCTAAGATTAGTTTCATCAGGATAAGCAGTGATACCTGGTACTGGATCAGATATAAGTCTTTCAGTTTCTTTGATGATTCTTTTAGGTAATGCTGCCATGATGCTATATGTGTTTCAATCCTTTTATGATATATATAAATTGTATTTCTCTATAATAATGTTAGAAAATCTGTCTTATCCTTTTTCTCCAAGGTGCCTTTTGAGGATTTTCAACGTGAGCACACGACGTAGAATCTCACTCAACAAAGCCACTGAAGATCCAAAACTCCAGTACACCGTTTGCATCCTACTCTGCTCACATGATTATCACATTTTTTTTTTTACCAAAAAGCAAAATAGGGGAGGGAATTAAAATACGGAATTATCGTAAAAATAGAATAAAATTAACTAAAAAATTTGACCTTTCCCTGATAGATCTGAGAAAAATCAAATTTGGAAAAGTAATTAAACAAATAGTAGTGTAAGATATATTTTTTATCTAATTTTTTCACCAAAAATTTAAAATAGACAACTGAAGAATTGAAATTTAGGCGTTAATTATCAAATAAAGATTTATAGATTTTAAAAAGATTTACTATAATTCTAGGAGATCAAACAACTAAGTTTTTAAAAATTTTAATGCATTTATCGGATTCAATTCGTTTTTAGTAAATCCCTCTTTTAAGATCTATTTCTTTTTCCTTCAATGACTCTAATCTGAAAAGCAAATTTCAAACTAAACTTGATTCAATGAAATTAACTACCCTTTAACATTCTCTATGTAAGTTGATCGACAATACAAATTTTTTTTTTTTTTCTTTTTTTAAGGTTAGCTTATTCTCATGAATTTTAAGTTAGAGTTAGGGTTGAGTTGTAAAGACAAGAATAATTAAGTTAACATTTAACAAGTTTAACAAATGAAAGAATGAAAAAATTACAATTAAATAATGTTTAAATGCAACAACAGGGTTAGCATGGTTAGAAAAGTTAGGCGAGAGCCTATAAAAGAGGGTTAAAAAAACAGTCGTTTAAAATTTACATTCTCAATTGAATCTTCGTGACAAACCAAAAATGAAAAAGTATAAATGGTAGAAAACCAAAAAGTACAAAACCAAAAATCTAAAAGGTAAAAAAGTAAGAGTTAAAAAGTAAAAAAGTTACAAATAAGGTTTAATCCAATTATTAACTTGCCTTTATTGTAACCTGAAACCTAGTTAGTCAATGCTTCCTTTAGCCAAGTCCCCAATTGATAAATTGGAGAAAAAATATTTTGCAGCATAAGAACAACAGTAAAATTTAGTGTGAAAAAATTAATCCAGTCTCTTGATTATGAAGGAGTTCTTGTATATCCCCCCAATTAACTGAATTATTGAATTGTATACTGTTAATATAAGTAGAATCGAAAGTAATGTTTGTTGGAGTATGTTTTCAGTGAAAGTTTGTACAGTTCATCTCTCTTGTGGCATTAACTGCTCGTCTTATATTAATTTTGTATTTCTATTGTTTTAGTTGATAACAAGATAAAAGATAATTAACAGTAGATGTAAAGATAAGAGTTTGTAGTTCATTCGTCTGTCTAATGAAGCCAATATCTACTATCAAAGCTAATTTATTCTCCTGTATCTTCGATTATTACCTTCTTAAAGTGCTTTATAAAACCATAAAATTCATAATCATAGTGAATTTTACACTCAGATTCTATTAATTGATATTATCCCTACTAAACTAACAGTTTATATAACCATTTATCTAACCTGGTGACTATTGATGATCATAAAGCGATTGTAATGAATATGAGACCAATGAAACTGTGAATAGAAGACGATTGAGTCTAATGATCACCAAAGACTTTCAGAATCCTGTAACTTAAACAAAACCTAAGTAATAAGTAATAAGATTAACTTGACGTCCTTTATTTCGAACAAAATCAAATGATAGTTTCACTGTTAAAAGTAGTATTAGAATTACTGATAACACACAATTCCCCCAACTAAAACAACGGTAATCATTTGAACCATCTTCTGTAGTAGAACAACTAATTTTCAACAAAATAAGACCCTTACTTGAAGCTCTACTGTCAAGTGAATTACAACCCTTAGTTTTTCCAAGTTTTTAGAGTAGAAAACAACAACTCCAGAGTGAAGAGACAGTGAAAGGATAACACCGCATCGTAAAACTAGAACCATGGTCCAATGTCATGGGAAGAAGGAAGAACAAATAAGATTCACCACTTTTAATATTTCAAAGATGGGGTAGAGTTTTTTTCACTAATTGTGAACCTGCGAAATGAAAAGTTTCAAGAAATTAATAGTTTAAGGTTACTGTTTCTTTTAGACACATATCGGCACTCCCAGTTAACAGTTTTAAAATAAATTTTGTAAAGTAGTTAGTAGGACGTAATAATCGGTCGGTAATGTAAATCATCTCAACCCTGATCCCTAATTAGGCAAGGGTTAGATCTCAACATTCTCGGTGCCTAACAGAAAACTGAAAATTTTGGAGAAAATTTTTTTCTGAATCTCCTGTTGCTCACAGGAACTAGTATTAAGCAAAGGTACAGAGTTAGGAAGGAATTTTTCCTTTTGGCTATTTTTGATTTCCTATTGATCTTTGGTTCAAAATCAATTCCCTTTTTTTTTATACAAGAATATTTCACTTCAGTAGTAGTAGTGTATTATAATAATTATCACGGCTCTCTAAGATTTTTTTCCAACGTAATAAACTTTTTGTGGAGAACCAAATTAGTATCTTATGAATTTTATTATCCATACCTAATACGTCTAATTAATCCCAATTAGTCAATTTAAAGAAATTTCAAGATTTTATTTTTTAATTACTAATCTTAGATTTATAGGATTTATCAAACAGAAGCAAAAAAATAAAGCATTTGCATTAAACCAAATGAAACAGTATGGCAATAAAATTAAAACTAAAATTACAATTTAAAAATAAAAATTTGTTGCAGTGATGTAACTAGGGCGTTAGTAGATGGGTTTTGTCAAGTCAGTTATTTCACTCAACAATTTTTACGTTTATTGTGTCAAAAACAAAAACCTTCTAAAGGTTTAGTCAAAGTACGGCTTCATTGATTAAAATAGAATTTATGGTATAGGACACACACTCACACAATATAAGTGTTCCATTGCGAATTTGAACAGTGCAAAAAAAATTTTCAGTGATTTTTTCCCACTACTCTTTTTTTGCTCAAACTCTCAATCAGTTTTTTATAACTTTCTATCTATCCCGTTGTCTATGTTCACTGTTTATCTATAATGATCAGCATAAATTTGAAATCTATAAAGATTGCTAATGCGGAATATATGGATAAATCCATTAACTCCTAAATATTTTTAGTCATTTAATTTAAGTAGTTGGTATTAATTGTACAAAAAATCCCCAACATTTCACCTGTGAGCCTAATTAGGCCATTTTTATGTATAATGTATCAAATCAATGCATTAAATTGGCCTAATTAGGTCACCGGAAATTAATTAGGCTACAATTTAATTTTTAAGGCAATCTACATTAATGATGACAATAAAGGAGTGGGAAACTACAAAAAGAAAAATCAATAATATTTTTAGCAAATAAACCATTATCATAAAATTTAATTGATATTGTCAAATATGAAGTATCTAAATTGATATTTCAACTCCTTTTTTTGATGAAAAAAACTTTGCTCTCTCTGTCTCAATTGTCTCATTTTGTTCTATTTCATCTGATAGAGTTTTTTTAAAATTGTTCATCAACGCACTTAGGCAATAGTAGAGGATTTTACCAATTCTATAATTGCCAATCTCTCTGTTAAAGGAAGGGCAAACCCGATGTAACCTAACTAACAACTTACGACCCTTTAATCCATTTGGTAATAATTATTTTTTTGTTGATGTAACTACAACTTTTGAAAATACCATAAAGTTTTGTGTCTCACACACACTCACACATTTTATTTTTGATTCTCCACTAACTAAGAAAGCATCTGAAAAGGCGAAACATTATACGAGAATAACTAGTCTATTTTTTATAACAGCATAATTATAAGATTCTAATAGTATAGTTGGGTAATTTATAATCTATGGGTTATCCCAACATTATTATGGACTTATAATTCAACTCAAAAAAACGGTATATGTGCTTAAGCGTGAAAAAATAACTCTTATTCTTTATATAGTGAGAGTGTTTTGACAAAAATTCTCAAACAATCATTCGGAGTTCATAGTGGTAACACTGCAGAGCATCTTTAAACTTCAAGCTTAGCGTGGAAATCATATGACTAATCAGGAAGTGGGTTATAACTTATCCTATATAGGAAATTTTTATATACAAGTAATATAACCTTTTTAGGATAGTTAATCACTTGCAGGAGTTAACTTCACATATGGATTTGTTAAATACCATTAAAAAAAATTTTAAATGATTCAATTCTTTTAATCCATCCCCCATAATTCAAATGAATGAAAAATCAACAATATTTTTGCATTTTTGCATTTTATGTTTTCACAATTTTAAAATTTTTAAAATGAAGAATTTTTATTCTTAACTCTTTTGTCTTTCTAGTCCCTATTTACTAAATTTACTGTCTGTTTATCTATTTATAACTAATTGCTACAGTTAATTAATGTATGTTAAAGCAGACTTCTTGTCTCAAATCAACAGTTTTTTTGCTCAGTACTAATTTTTTTTGTAAATATTTATTTCTCCTGTACGTTGCGCGTCCTGTATAGATTATGGTTGAAAAAACTGCAAAAAAATTGAATAAAATATTGGAAAGACTAAATTTTATGGTAATTGATGGGAAAGAATTAAGTGCCTTAACTCTAGAATTGTAGGGGGGGTTATTGTATATCCTTATGATATTGTTTCCTATAGAAAAAAAACTATAAATGTAGGAAATTTCCTTGTTTTTAAAAATATTAAAACTTTTATACCCAAAAAAATAATACCCATCGTTATGATAACTAAGTATGTATAAATTATCAAGTGTATTATAAAAAATATTTATACTATAAATAAATATTATTCGTAGTAGTAATATTATTAGTGTTTAATAACTAGTACTAACCATCTATAGAATTCAACCACCAGCTAATGGTAAAAAATTATGGAGAGTTAAAAATAAGAGTGCTTCAGCTCATGAATCAAATACTGTTGCTTGTCTTAAAAATTCATTAAAGATAACATCATCAGGTCAAAAATTTACTGTTAAAAAACCACAATTAAAAAGACCAAAAAATAAACCAGGTTGTAAAAAATCATTTGTTTTCGTTGATTTAAGTCCTGTTAAAACTGAACAAGAACAACCAAAGGAAGAAATAATTGAAATTTTACCAAAAAATATGAATATCCCACCATCACCAGTTAGTTCGATTCATTCAGATGATTCTTTTATAACTGAAGGTTCAAATTCTGATGTTTCTTCAATTTTTGAAAGTAATCAACAATATCAACTCGCGGAAGGTTTTCAATTTGATGATTCTCAATTAGATGTTAGTATTGATGAATTAATTAATGAAATTCCATTAGATTTTTCACCAGTTTCCAATAATACCCCAATGCAAACTGAATACCATCAAAATCAATATCAATATCAACAAGTTCCTTCTACTCCAATTCAATCACATTCAAATCAATTTGAAACTCCAGTTAATCAAATTTTAAGAACTCCTGAAATTATGAGAACAAAATCTGATAATCAAGTTAAATTTAAATCATTTACTCCAAAATCATTATCAAATAATACCCCAAATACTAAACCAATTATTAATAGAAGTGTAAGTGAACCAATTAAATCTGGATATTTAGATACTTTTATGAATTTGAATAATCAATTTGAAAGTTCATTTGATAATAATAAATTAATTGGTACTGATGATTTAATTTATAATATCAATTTTGATGAAGAAGAGTTTACTTATTTACATTAAGTTCCTTAGATTTATTTGTATATTATGGTTTTATTTATTTCGAACAGTTTTTTCAATTCACTGGTTCAATTTTTTTTTATTTCAATTCTTAAATTTTTTTATTAATTATTTTGCAAAAGGTTAGGTTTATTCGTCCAATGGTTTTTGGTCACAAAAAGAACAGGTTAGTTTTTCTCCCATTGAAGTAGATGGTTTTATTTATTCGTACTGATGCTTTTTTTCAATCAGTTTTATTATTCGGTCTTATTCCCCAGTTAAGGGAACGTTTTATTCGTGCTAATAAGGTTATTAGCTTTCACTATTCGTGCTTTTTAATAAGCAAAATTATTCGCCCATTTAGTTGGTTTATAGAGTCTTTTGACATTACGATTTATGATACACGTTATTCTTACTTGTTTCTCTCTTCTATATTCTCTCTTCTATATTCTCTCATCTATATCCTCTCATCTGTTTTCTCTTATCTTCTCTCATTTTTTTGCTCTTCTCTCATTTAGTTTAGTTTTCCCTGTCTATCTCTTTTGATTGCCTAATTAATTTCAACTCTATTGTTTGGCAAAAAATTATAATTACCAATTTACTAATTAGTCAAATTGCTCTTTACCAAATTTCTTATTTTTGCCCTTTATGAAAAATATAAATTACAGTATTTACAAAAGTCATAAAAATTTCACTTCTCCACAAAAAATAGAAACACAATAAAATAGAAAGAAGAAAATAAAATAATTATTTTAAACTTTTTCCTTTCCACTCTTTCATTTCGCCAATTCATTCTCATCTCTGATAAACTTTTTTTCCTCACTCTGAGTGAGTCTAAGTCTCACAATTTAAAATTTCCCCAGATTTTGAAGATATCTCCTGCATACAAGCGATCAAAATATTTTGTGAGTCAAATAAAATTTCAGAATTTTTAGGTAAGAAATTTCTTAGTCACTTATCCCTTTAGCGAGCGTTTTAAAAAGGATTTAATTAATTTTTGAGGGGCATTAACGATGGTGATTATCGTTAAAATTAATTCTTTCACGCACTTAACGGAGGATTTAATTGATCAGCTAAATGTAAAGAGTGGTAAAGACTAAATAATGATTTTAAATTAAAAGAAATTTGTAATTCTAGTTTTAGCTGCCCCAATAATTATTTTAAAAATTAAAAATTAAAAATTATATCCCAGTTTAAGGTTGGGCGATAAGTGAATAAAATTGAAAAGGTTGAAGGGTTATTGTTTTAACCAAAACTGTAAGAATTATTAATAGTACAATAATATATTAAACTTTTATATAGCAATCCTATTTAGTGCAGATGAACCTAATTAGGTAAAAATTGAATTGCCTAAAAAAAACTCCTCAATTATTGTGATTTTTCACTTTAACGCATCTTGTGAGAATTATGAATTCTATCACGGGAAGAAGATTTTTTTTTAGAATGAATTGATTTCCCACTTTTAATTGAATTTGAATTAATATTTGATTTAATTCCTTCAGAATTATCAATTTCAACTTCAAAATCATCTTCTGGCTCATCTTCTTTTGATTCAGGTTCGTCTTTCTTATTATCATCATTAAAATCTTTCAATGGTTCTTGATTACCATAATAAAAATTTTCTTCCTCCAGATTAGGATTTGGTAAAGTATATAATTCATATTCGGGTGGTTCATATGGTTTAATAATTGGTATCAAAGTTTTTGATTCTTTGGGTTCAACATAATCATCTTGATCATTAGTTAACATACATTGTTTCCTATCACTAACTGAAAAACTTGTAACAATACAATAATTATCATTTTCTAAAATTTCTTTATCAGTTAAATTATTATAATTATTTGGATCATATGGTGAGTATCTATATTGGAAGGAATTAAATAATTTATTTATATTTGGTAAATCTCTAATTTTTTCACCAACATGATGCCAAAATTCTTTATCTAAATTTCTTTCCATTGACCATAAATTTTCTGGATCATAAGCTTCTCTTGCCAGATATTCAAATTCCCAAATTGGTTCAGCTCCACTATTAATAAATGTATAATTTAATTTTGTATAATAAGTAAATGAATTTACAATTTCAAAAGATTCAGAATCAACACTGTAATATCTCCATGATGGATTGTTACCCTTTAAAGGTGAAATTGATGGACCAATTAATGCATAATTAATTAAATTTTCTAAATTTTTATCAGTACCATCACCTCCATAAATTAAATTAAATTGATCATGTAAATTATTACCAAAAAAAATTGCAGCAATAACTTTGGGACTGAATCTATCAATAATTTCTTTAAAAATTTTTGTTGGTATTGGTAAAGAATTTTTTGATGGTGGCAAATGTGAAATAATCCAAACTCTTTGTTCATTAATTTCACTATCAATTAATTCATCAATTAAAAATTGCCAAATTCCAAATGGATCAAAATTTAATGTATCAATAAAGCTAAATAAATTTTCATTATTCCAAACATTTGAATTTAATGAAATAATTTTTAAACCTCCTTCAGTTATCATACTATAACCAATTTTATTATATCTAATTTGTTTTGATGCTCTTAAATCAATCCAACCTAATTCTGTCCAAATATCTGAAATAAAATCAAATTGCCATTGATAATTTAAATTTGTTTGAATATCAATTGAATTCATTGGTAATTGATTTAGAGGGAAATTATCTCTTATACCAAAAGTTGGATAAATTGGGAAATGATTTAAATAATTATATAAATCTGAGTAACCTTTTACTTGACTTGATAAAATTTTATATTTATTAATTGAAATTTTATCACCGTTATCAGTCATACCACCAGTAAATATACCAAATTCAAAATTTAAATGATTTTCATGGAAATCTCTAATCATTTGTAATGTATTATTAATTAATAATTCTGGCAGATCACAACTATATGAACCAAATTCATGACAAGGTAACCAATTTTGTTTAATATCACTTTCAATTTTTTTAAAACCTTTATTTGAATAACCATTATGATAAATTTTCTCATTATACATATCTAAATATTGACCCTTTTGGAAGTGGCCACTTTCATAACTACTGTCATAAAAACTTAAACCAATATCAGGATCTTGTAATGAAGAATAATCATAATAAGGTGGAGGTTCAAAATCATTAAAACTTGATGGAGAACAACAAATAGGTTGAGAACAATTTGATTCACTTAAAGTGGTATAATCAATTTGTAAATTAAAATCTGATAAATGTAAAACATTGAAAGTATCGCCACCATTTTTAATTGAATCATATAATCTTGGTTTGGGGGGCCATAAATTGGAAAGTTTTCTAGTTTCTGGAATTTCAGGTAAAATATGACAAGTATTATCATGATAATAACAAAATAAATCACCATCATAACCTTCAGGATTCATTAATTGAATCATTTTAGTAAATTCATTACCATTGGAACTATAATTAATTGATGGGAATCCATAATTCATATGACATTGAACTTCATTAAAACCAATTTCAATACACCATTTACTAAAAATTAATGGTATTAAATCAGGTCTTGTTAATGATAAAAATTTACCAACAATTAATCTCATTTTACAAGCAATACATTCATTTAAATCAGTAGCATTGGAAATACTATGTAATGATTTAATTGTTTCAGAAATTAAAAAATCATCATCAATAAAAGGTTTAGTGAATGAAGATAATTTATCATTAAGTGATCCATAATTTAATTCTAAACTAAAACAATAAGTTAACCAGGTAACGATTAATAACAATAACTTCATACTGTAGTTGGATGATCAGTTGGTTTGAAATCAAAATGATAAAATAACAAAAGATGAACCTGATAAAAATTGATATTAACCGCCAAAAGAGTTTTATAATTTGTGGTTTCTACAGATAATTTTCCTTTGGTTGCAAAAAGTTACCAAGACACGATCTTATCTTGTAAATCAAACTCACCCGGACAAACACCAATAACGATCACGTGCCAGGGAAAACGGGATAATTCTCTCTTAAAATATCCGTGTTTTGAAAGAGACATCTTCAAAAGTTGTCAGACAGAAATAATTTTGAGACATAAAGATGTTTGAGGATAATGTCCCATGTCGCGTAGGGTTAGGAATCCCTTTTCAGATTTGTTCCAACGGGTGGTGCTGAGCAGACTTTTGAAACCTCCCACCACGACATTGTACAAAAAATATAAAGATACCTTAATATAAACTAAATAAAAATAAAAGATGCTAAAGGAATCAAAACCATAATTATTTGAAGGAAAAAATAATTTACCATAACAATTACAATTTATAGAATTTGTAAAATATATGGGAGTTCAGGGGGAGAGGGAACGTAATCATCTCTAAAACAATAATAATTGATGCGCACTAACCTAGCTAGAATAAGAATCAGATTATCTATTTTCTCTGTTTCCTCTCAGACTTCATTTCTCTTCCCTTTTCATTCTTTTCTTACAATCTTCATTTCAAGATAGATTTACGATTTAAATTAAGGTTAGTTAAGAATTAAGTTGTAACTATAATGTTTAGTTAAAAGATGTTTAATATGTCTCGCTCTCACTTCTTATTAGACTTCTATTAGACTTCTATTAGAATTCTATTAGACTTCTATTCATATCATTCTAGGTTTAGTTGATTCCTTTTCCACTATTTTTTTCTTACTAATTTAAGAGGGGAATTAAATTATTAATAATAAACTAATCAGAAATTTCAAAGATTGAAAGGACAGAAAAAAACTAAATGAAATTGCAACCAAAAAACTAAACGTTTAAAAAAATAAATAAGATGACTTCATTATAACAACATCAACTTAATGCAATAAATGTTAAAAATTGAAAGGATAATTGAATAGCAGAGAACCTCCAAAGAAAAAAAAATAAAAAATAAAAAGGTCTTAGAACAGTAGTAAAGCAATCAAAAAAGCTGGAAAAAAATAATGGAAATGAACGACAGAAAATAAAAAAAAAAAGAATTAATCTGAAATTAAGACTTTATTGAGATAAGGGAAGACAGGAATGCGCCTTTTTAAAAATATTTTAATTATGCGGTTAGATAGAGTTATTTTGTTGATCTCAGTTAATGTTTTATATAAGATCTTCTTATCACTGGATGATAGTTGAAATGAACTTATCGTGATCCATTTAGTGTTTTTGTTTGGAAAAGAAAAATTACTTCCCAAAAAGAAAAATCACTCTCCCTTTGACCTAAGAGACTTTGGAGTGAAACACAAAAAAATGAAATCTGTTAGTGCATATATGACAAATTGTCAATGCAAGTTGTGTAGATAAATAAGGTAATTAAGGGTTATACGGAATATAAAACCGGCAATGTCTACTTTTGAAAATAACTATTTTTTGAAAGGAGGGAAAAGACTGAAGAGACATAGAACAGACAAAATGTTTTTTTTTTGTATTAGATTGTTGTGATTTAGTAAAATAATTTCTGTTTCAAATTTTCACTACACAGAACTTTTTTACTACACCGAATTTTTTCACTACAAAGAATTCTTAACTATCACTTTTCTTTTATTTTTTTTCATTTTTTATTTTTTAACTCTACATTTTCAATTCTTTTTAGTTTTTATAAATTTATTTTATATCATAAGATATTTTTTATCATTTTGCCCAACTGCTGAAATAATGGAAGGAGAGATTATCATTTGTTTCGTTTAATCAAGTTGAAAACAAGCGAAATTTTTTTTTTAATAAATTGTACATAAGAATTATAATTTGGTGTAATTGGGCAACGAAAAATGTTGTTTGTTTTTGTTCAAAATATTGATGTTATTCTTGTTTTGGTCTGGTTGTTTTAGGTTGTTATTATTTTTATACCAATATCAACAATTTTAAATAATTTTTATTTTTAGTTAGCTCTATTCGATGTGATCTAGTTTAGTTGAAAAGAAAAACATCCACAGGGAACATTCACAGAAAGAGAAGGAAATAAAGAAAAAAAAAACAAATTTGGGAAAACCAACACTGCTAAAAAATTTAAGTAAAGTATAAGAGAAAGAAGGGGCCAATAATTTAGATTTTGCTGTCTTTTTTAAAGTTTTTTATTTATTCTGAAATTTTCTTAAACTAGCCATTAAATTTATATTTAGATTTTTGTAATTCTAATTCCAATACATCAGAGATGAGATCATCAAGTTTTACTATATATTAAGATTATTATTATACAATATGATGATACAATAAACTTAGTCTATTGTTTATGCAAAATGAAATTAAATAATTATGAAGACTTGGATGGGTAGACTATTAACAACAAAAATATTAATACAAAATTATTAGTACAACGAAAACAACAACAAAAAAAAACCCCAACTAACCATATTTAACTTACTTTTTTACCAACGTTTTTACCAACATTTTCACCCAAACAACTGAAAACCAACTGAAACAGGCTGTAATAATTATAAAGTAACAACTAGGTACCTAATGAGATAAATCAACAAATAAAATTTTGAACAATCAATTGAATTTTAAAAATTTGTCCCTTAAAATCCTAGGAACCAATAAATGATGATCATTCAATCTATTATTATTGATAATCTTGTTGTTTTAAAACAAAATTTAACGAATTTATTAATAATTTAAACTTTTTGGAAGCTATCTGGATGAAATAAAGATTTAAATGAATTGCACTTGAACTTGAACTTGAACTACTATGATAACCATGACCCAAGACCCATGTCCAGAACCAAAACCCATAATTAGTCGAATTATAATTAGATTTTTAACCAGATACCATAAATATAGTTATGACTAAATGTTATACAAAACGGATAATGTAATGAAGTTTACCGTAACATAACAAGTGTTAAAAATTTCCGGAAAATATTTAGGCTAACATTCTCTCATTGTATACCTGAAATTACTCTTGAACCAAAACAACCTCATTGGAATCATCAATTCTTTTAAAACTTCAAACTTTAAACTTCAAACTTCAAATACCAATAGATCACCACACCAATACAATTTTAAAAAACTAATATTCAATCTCACTTTAAAGTTGATAAATATTCTTCAATTAATTTTAATTCATTTTCATTACCATTTGATTTTAAATGTGATAAAACCTTTTCAATTAATAAATTATTTAACATTAATTGATTATAATTAAATTTTTCAATTTTTTTATGAAATTCATTTAATTTATCCCATTCTTTTAATTTTAAATTTCCAAAGTTTATATTTAAATTTTTAATTAACTGTAAAATTGATATTGAATTGGAAGTTTTATCATCATTTGGATCTAAATTAGAATTTGAATTCAAATTAAGATAAGATTTAATTAATTCTCTTGAATTATTTAATTCTTTTAAATTGTCTAAATTTGTATTTAAAATTTCTTGTGGTAAATCTTCAATTAGTTCATTATTTGTTTGAATTGATAATAATCTATTATTTTGAGATATTGGCAGATTATTGTTACTTTCAGGCGAATGAACTACTGAATTAACAGTTGATGGAGCAGTTGATGGTACAGTTGACATTGAATTGGTTCGATTGGACGTTAAAAGTTTATCCAGTTGATTCAGTTGATTCAGGATTTGACTCAGTTGTGAGGGTCTATGATGGGATGGAAGATTATGTACAGTGGGTAAGATTGGTTGAATAACTGGTAATGGTGGTAAATTTGATGAAATTAATGGGATATTAGATGACGAACCAGAACGTGAATTGGAATGTGAAATCATATTTGAATTTGATCCTGTCTGAACTAATGGTATATGAATATTAGTTAAATTTGGACTATGTAAATTTTGTGATTGAAAATTTGGACTACTAAAATTTTGAAAACTTGGATTATTGAAATTGGGATTATTGTAATTTGAATTATTATCAATTGGTTTATTTGTACCAGACAAATTTAGATCAATTGGTAATGATGGTGTCATTGGTAATCCTGGAGTAACTGGTATACCTTGATTTGAGCCAGCAGTTTGAATTTGACTATTTGGAGTTGGAGGTGGTAATATTGTTCCAATACCAATACCTCTATTTGAATTATATAAACTATTATTAACTTCTAAAGAATGTTCTAATAATGAACTATTTGCAATTTTACCATTTTTTAAAGTTTCACTTAGTTCAAATAATTCTAAAACTGCCAATTGTAAATCATTTAATGAACTATTTTCATTAATTTTAGTAAACAATGGTTCTTTATTTGGTAGTAATGCTGGACTTGTCTTTTGTCTAAATTTTGTCTTTTTAATTGCTGATGATAATTGTCTTTGTAAAGTTCTAACAGTAGGTATTATAAATGAATTGGCATGGGACTGACTCTGAGTACCAGTATTATTAGTTGAACTGGAATTGGAATTAGAGGTGGAATTGGAATTATTATTATCATTTTGAGCATCTGGTAAATTTGAAGTGTCAGTCTCAATCGATTTATTCTTTAAATCACTAAATTTTTTTTGAATTAATTCCCATTTTTTAGTTTGACTTAAATTTCTATCACCAATATGTTTAAATGGTTTAATTGAAATAATTAAATATAATATTAGCTTAATATCTTGAATAGTTAATTTACCTCTTGAACTATTACCACTAGAACCAGCACCAACACGAGAACTATTATTATTACCAATATTAGTAGTCTTATCATCAGTATTAGTATTTTCAGAATTACTTTCAGTATCAGCATTTTCAACATTACTTTCAGAATTAGCATATCCAACATTACTTCCAACATTACTATTAGTATTACTACCACTCTCTCTTTCAGCCTTTTCAGTTATATCACTATCTTCAAAATTTGACGGAGTCGAATTCAAATTATAATCAATTTTATTTGTAAAACTATCATTTGAATCATTTGATAATTTCCTTGAATCTGGCAAATGTTTAACTAATTTAGATTTTGCATTTTCTTTAGTTGATTCATTGGACATAATAAGTTTAAACCATAAATTTAGTTATTAAACAATATTAAAAATACAGTAAAAATTAGAGTAAAAAAATATGAAATACAACAGATAAAAAAATAATAAAGCAAAAAAACGAAAAACCCTAAAACCCCAAAAATTAATCGTGTAACTTTAAAAAGCAAAAATACCAAAAAAACCGACTTTAGTTTCAGAAAAGAAATAAGTTCCTCCTAATATGTGTCTTATTGGAAAGTGTATGTGTAGGATTTAATACGTACAATTAATTGAAAATAATTGATTTAGTATATGTAAATTCTTATTTTGTGTTTCCTTCTTGTAAATTATTCCTTCCACTGGAATTGCCTATCAATTACTCTGTATAATTAATTAATGTGTATTAATTCTTTGCTAATTGTTTATTAATTTCAATTCTATTAATTTTCAATATATAATTCCTCCCTCTAGATATCTTTCTCTAATCAGGGTACGTTTTCAGTACGGGATTTCCACACACTCACTTACTTAAATAGAAACCTAGAAAATCAAACAAGTGACAAAAAGGACAAATTTTAAAACAATAAAAAGAATTCAATTTGAATTTTTACCACAATAACCTATTTTCCAAAAAAATAATTAAACTATGTACAATTATGTGGAATTATAACAACTAACCCAAAAATAATAAAAAGGAAAAGGAAAAGGAAAGGAAATGAAAATGAAAGACACAACCAAAATG
Source organism: Yamadazyma blattariae (assembly GCA_030581595.1). NCBI lineage: Eukaryota > Fungi > Ascomycota > Pichiomycetes > Serinales > Debaryomycetaceae > Yamadazyma > Yamadazyma blattariae. Next base: position 287,767 of record JAKTTU010000009.1, on the reverse strand, counting down.
ATTTTTAGTGAAAAACTTATTGTCAGAAAATTGTATGTAAATTCAGTGTGTGTCTGCTTTAAAATGGACAAAACTATTTTATTGTCTCCCACTGGAAATACTGTTTACTACAAATATGAACTGGATATACAAAAGTAATATAATATACTTTTGGAACAAAAAAGTAGAAAAAAAAAGTCCCAAAAAAGAATAACTTTACTTTATATAATTTATATTGAATTTATGTTTTCCTTGAATTTTTTGTTCTAAAATACTTTTTTTGGTTTTTGGTAAATGGTTAGGTATAAAAAAGTAATTAATTAAATGTACTTTTAAATGAAAACAAACCACCAAAAAAAAAAAGAAAGAAAAATTAACCACCAACAAAAAAAATGTGGTTAAAATGTTATGTATGTCTCTTCAGCTAAAAGTATAATTTTTACTGTTTTCAGAATTGAGGAAAAAATACGAGTTTTTTGTGGAAGGAACCACCTATTTACAAAAGAGATAGGGATTTTATTTTTTTTTTCCTTCATTTTCGTTGTTTGCAGACATTTAAAATATGACATCTAGAGTATTATTTTTTCTGTTTCCTTTTCCTATTAATTGGGGGTTGATAAAATAAAAATATACGGCGAATATTAAGAGAGAAGGGAAAATTAATGATTAGCAGTTATAAGTTTATCCATAAAATATATCTTTCAAACCAATTTTTTATGATTTTTTGGTAAATCCTATTTTTATGTGGTTCTTTTCTAGTGTGTCTCTGTCTGGTGGAAAATTTTTAAAATATTTTTGGTTTGAAGTATTTATGTCCCAGATACATGTAAAGTTAAAAAAGATTATTCACATTCCATTGGACGATAAGATTACTCGAAAGTGAAACAAATTACTATTACATCAGAAAAACTAATTATTGGAAAAATGCAAAACTAATTATAAAACTAATTATAATACTAATTATAATACAAATAGAGAAACTAATAAAGAAATTGTAAAACTAAATTATGCAAAGGAAATTATAGTTTAAAATAACCTGATAAATGATCTGAAGTTAATGATAATTATTCATAATCCCATCTACAAACCTTTTGAAAAATAATTTATAGCACTACATTTCTGTTTTCTGATTTTTAAATGCGTTTCCCATTAAAGTGACATTTCACACAATGGAAAAAGCCATCAATGGGAAAAGCCAAAAGAATATATAAACTAAATTAAAAAAAAAATAAAAAAATAAAAAAAATAAAATAAAAACTCTACCATTGAAACAAATGATTAGTTATAGCATTGACTAACGTTTCAAGTCAAAACCAATTCTTTCAAGTCAAAACAAATTTAACTTTCCCAATAACCTTAAATTTGTCTGTATAACTAGAAGTGTCTGCGTCTTGCATTACACTTTCCTCATTTTGTTGCTCACTTTTTTTTTTTCACTTTTTGTAGTGTTTGAGGTATAGTTACGACTCGGTTAAAATTACTTAAATTTTAAGTCCTAAAATTCCAATTTCATTTTATTTTCACCATAGACAAAAAAATAATATTAAATGTAAAGCGTACTAATATAATTTCAGAGACAACTCTTTTTTTGAAGAAAGGGCGAAAACAAATAATCAATTAAGGCATATTAAGAAAAACCCTTTTCCATCGGTATATGACAAACTTATAGTGATAGTTGGGTTAAAGTTGGCTTTTTATAATTTTTTCAAAGTCTTTATTAATTAGAAATTTATTTGCTCTTTCTTAATGCCTTTTTTTTTGTCCGTTGGTTTGTTGTTCTTTTTGCAATTTTTTATTTTTTCAAATTCAACAATTTTGTCCAACCTTTCCAAGAACATTTTATTTTTCTACTTTTTCATTGATTTCTTTTTACCGTTACCTGTATATGTCAATGTATATGTGTGTTTATGTATTTTTTTAATTTTTTAAGTTTTAGTTTTGGTAAATTAAGTTTTTTGATTTTAATTTACTATTGTAAATAATTGGGATTTTCATACTTTATTCCTTCTCATTATAATTTTATTATTTTAAAGCTTGATAACCCCGTTTACATTGAATTCAATGATAAACGGAGAAAACAACGAAAAGTATGGGGACGTAAAAACAAAGTTTTAACCTTACTTTTGATTATCTCCCAACTAAAATTAAATTTACAAAATGGTAAAAGGAAAATTAGAGAAAAACCTAAAAATTCAAGGCAAGATAAAACTGCTCAGGGCAGGACAAAACTGCAACATACAACCAGGGATAAAAAAAAATCTCTGGAAAAATCTTTAAAATCTAAAACGCCAGCAAAAAAGATCCAGAAATAGATCCATAGGAATCCATAGGACGCAAAAAAAAGTCTTAAAAGTCTTCATAGTTCTTTAATTATATCCTCTCTTTGGATAACATATTAATTTCCCCGAAATTTTAGTTGGTTAAGAACCATTAGAACTTTTTAAATGCAGATAATCTTATTATTTATGAACAAATGAAAATTATCATTTCGCACATAATTAATCTGCACAAAAAAGGGATAGTTTTCCAATTAACCAAATTAATTGATCTATCAAATGTTTCAAATTACTAATATTAACGAGTTTACAAATATATTTTATTCCATGATTCTTAAGATTCCTAAATTTTCACACACTGGTATTATTTTTATACCAGAGCTGCAACATTTTTAAAATTTTCTATTTGTCTCTCTCAACACTTTCAGTCCCACTCAGTCAAATTTGTATTAGCTCATTTTCTCACTATTTTCATATAACCTATTCTCCTTTACTCGCTTAAATTCCTTAATCATAGAGGTTATAACTTCTTAATTGATCTCAATATATTATTCCAGTCTTCAATCTATATACTACCGTAAATTTACTACACTCAAATTCATGCAGTTGCTAAAAAATTCCATTACCACTTCTGAATCTTCACTAAACTTAAACTTTACCCTAGGTTTTAGTGATTAATTTTAGGTGAAACATCTTCAAACAAACACCTCAAATACCTTTTTCTTTTTTTTTTGTCAACTTTAACTTATGTCTCTAACTTATGTCTTTTTACTGTTTAAACGATTTAAGTTCATATTTTCTTAACTAGCCAGTTTATCCAATTATGTGTGTCTCTCATTCTGTCTCGTTTCTCGTTACTTCATTGACCCATAATTTTAACCCCTTTGTTAATCTCGATTAATATGTGAAGTAAGATTCTTTTCAAGATTCTTGGTTTTTCAATTATATTTTCCTTTCATTTTCTTTTTGGCCCTTTTTCTTTTAATTTTACCATTTTAATGACTCTCTTCCGTTTATTCATACGGATAGTCAAATTTCATGTTTCTTTATATTGAAATTGGATATAACCGATTGCTCTGTTATTATATTAATATTTTTTAAATCTAACAATTAAAAAGAAATAAAACAATAGACGAGACGGGAAAAAAAAAAAAATAGACAAATAATGCAGCAAAAAAAAGTAGAGGTAAAACAGTGTAGAACATAAAAAGGACAGAGAGAAGACAAATTAAAGAGAGGAGAGGTCTAGAATCTAGAAATAATTGAAATAAAGACAATGTTTAAAACTCCCCTATAAGCCAACAATAAATAAAATTTATAGTATTACAAATATCGAAACAGATTCCTTCCCTTCTTTTTTTTTTTTTGGTAGTTGTCCTATTCTAACTTAAATTAAAACCAGCTGCAAATGAACTGGTAATACTTTTAATATCATCTTCATTCATTTTTTTATTATTTGTCTTTTCATTATAATCTTGGTTTAATTGTGATAATTTTGAATAAAAATTTGAATTAATTGCTTTAGATTTTGGAGTTTTACCTAATTCTGGCCAATTTTCACTTAATAATTCATTTGTATTAAAAGATTTTAAACTACTATCATTAGTATCACTTGCTGCTCCTAAACCTCTGCGCTTAGAATTAAAATTATTATTCCCATTGTTATTTAAATTATTATTAAACGATTTAATATTTGTTAATTTTGATAATTGAACTTGTGATAATTTTAAATTTTCTAATGGTCCATCAACTAAACATCCCTTTTCACGGAAATGAAGTAATAAATGATTCCATAAATTATTTTTACTTAACGATCTTGAATTACCTAATATAATTAAACCATATTTTGCTCTTGTTAATGCAACATTTAATCTTCTTGGATCTCTTAAAAATCCAATAATTTGTTGTTCATTTGCTCTAACACAACTTAATATAATAAAATCTTTTTCTCTACCTTGGAAACCATCAACACTTGTAACTTCAATTTGTAAATAATCATCTTTTTTATCAAAAAGTGTACCATTTAAATTCATATATTGTGAAATAAATGCTCTTTGGCCTTCATAAGGTGTTATAACTCCAATTTGTTCAGGTTTAATACCATCTTTAAATAATCTGGTTATAATTTTTTCAACATTCATCGCTTCAACTCTATTAAGGAATGATACTCCAGTTGAACTAATTTCTTCTTTACCAAAATTCCCCCAAAAAAACATTGGAATATTATTTATTGGCCACGGGAATGTTGAATTTTCAATTAATCTATCTTCAACTGTTACACCATCTTGTAATGAACCTTCATAAAACATATTTGATGGGAATTCACTTAAAAATGGATTCATTCTATACTGAACTTCTAATCTAATTGGTACATGTTCTAAAGTAATAAATCTTTCAAATAATGATATATTTAATCCACAATCTCCAGCCTGTTTATTTAATATAACTGGTCCTAATTGTTGATGATCACCAACTAATATAACTTGTTTACTACCTTTAACAATAGGTATTAAAAGTTCAGGTTCAGCAGCTTGAGTACTTTCATCAATTAAAACACTTCTAAATTTATATTTTGATAATCTTGCATCACCAGCTCCAACACATGTACAACAAATTATATCAGCTTGATCAATAATTAAATTTTCTTGATTTCTAATTAATTTATAATAAATTTTTGAATCTTCTGCTGATAATTCACCAATTTCATTTTTTAACTTAATTAATTTTTTTAATTGGCCTTTTGCAGTTGCGGATACTCTATTATGTAATGATAAATGTTCAATTGAACTTTCAACGTCTTCTTTAGATTTTGCTAAAATTCTAACAATATTTAATCCTAAATAATTTAATTTTTCAGCTAAATGATCAACTGCAATATTTGATGGGGCACAAACTAAAATTTTTGATCCAGGATTTAAATTTTTTAAATGATAAATAATTGTTGCTGATGTAACTGTTTTACCAGTACCTGGAGGACCTTGAATTAATGATAATGGTCTTTCTAACACTGTTTCAACAGCATTTAATTGTGATTGATTTAATTGAGCTAATTTATCGATACTTAACTTTTTTGGTAAATTTATATCAAATTTAATTGGTTTAACTTCATGACCTAAAATTTTATGATATAAATATGAACTAATACATTCTTCTTGAGTTGCAAATTTTTTTAATGATTCTTGCATTCTATTATATGAAACACCTTTCCAAATAAATTCAGCAATGAAACCTGAAGTTTTACTGATTGGTGGAGGTTCTTTTGATTTTTCTAATTCTAATGTAAAATATTCTTGATATGAATTTGGTAATTTAATTATAAAACCTTTACTTTCCCATGGTATTTCATTTAATCCTTGATATCTTAAATGAATTTCATCACCAACTGCAACTTTTAAATCACTTGATTCATATGAACTTAATGTAAACATTACTAAAAATTTATCATTTAATCCAATTGACCATTTAACATCAATATGTTCTAATGCTTGACTTTCCTTCATCTGTTTATCATAATCAGATTCTAATTTTATTAATGGTCCAAAAGATTTTTGATATTCAAAACCATCTTTATATCTTAATAATGTTGGTAATGCTTCCACTTCAATCAGTTCTTCATTTTTATTACCTATTTCATTAATTTCATTAATATTAGTATCTCTATTCAATCTCCATTCTTTCTCCAATGTTAATATTTGTTGGTATGTTATACTTGTAATTTGATCTTCTTCTTCATCAGTTGATGCAATCCATGATAAAAATTGTCTTTCTTCAATTAATGGTTTCCAATTATTTGAATCCCAACTTGCATCTTTTAATTGAGAACAAGGTAATCTACATAATATAACAACAACTTGATCTTGTTTAGCACTAATATATCCTAAATTAAATACATTTACTTTACCACAACTATAACATTCTAATGTTGTATCACCTAAATGACTATCTTCATGTAATGATACACTACTATGTTTTGATAAAATTAAATGTGTTACTATATGACTACTAGTTGATCCGGTTGATTTATTATTACAAAACCATTTGTTACAGGTATTACATTTAACTAAACAATCAGTTGTTTCATTACTACAATATTGACATGAAATTTCTTTAAATTTATTATTATTCACATTTTCAAAATCATGTTGTAAATGTTCTAAATCATTTAAATCTTGACCTAATAAATCTGTTGCATCACTACCAATTTCACTAGAATTTGAGGATATACCAGCCCTACTAGATCCTAAATCACTACTTGGTTCATAATTGAATAATAATCCACTCATACCCGCCGTTTAAAAGCAGAAAAAAAAAAAATTCTCTCTCTGTGTCTCACTCTATTTCTCACTCCCTTTTTCTTCACTGAAGTTTCTCACTAAAACTTCTCAATATATGAGATGACGAGTGTTTATTACATTATTTTACTTATCTTTACTTGAAGAAATCTTAAGTACGTAGCAAATACAAATTTTAGGTGGTTTGACAGTTTTTGAGATATAGGTATCATCGAAAGAACTATCATTCGAAGAACTATCATTTAAGACTAAATTTCAAGCTGAATTTTTAATAGGGTTTGGGTGGTTTAATTTTTCAATATGGGTGTTGAGATGAAAGATAAGATATAGGATCAGTTATATGGACCACAAAGATACTCGTGCCATTTCAGAAAGATTAGTTTAAAAAGTGGTTAATAATTTTAATCAGAACTTAATTGACTTGTACACTGTTTCATTTTGAACGTTCAACCATCTAAGACATAATCTTCAATTATCATTCACTTCTGTAACTAATCTCCATTCTTGCACTTACAGGTAAACAAGGATCAACAACGTTTCTAACATCTGGGTAAAATCACATTCCAAAATTTAAACCATATTAATTTAAGGATTAACCCTGTTAAATTTCTCTTTTACGTCATTACTTTTCAATGTTCCTTCCTTCCCTTTATTGAACACCTGTTTACCTTGTAAACTCTAAATGTGTCAATTTCAACAGCCAGACCCCAAAGTTAGGTACCGCTCGACATTTCCCTAACAGCTGCGACATAACGCGTAAATTGTCGCACTGGATTTAACTAAATCAAGAATTATGAATTATCGTCAAAAGGTAAAATAGAACCACCTAATACTTTTAAAAAATTTGATAGGTTAAAGGAAACGCAATTGATCTAATTGTTTAATTTTAATATTGAATAGTATAGGGTTGATTGAACATTTTGTGGGTGGAGATTATTACATTCATACAGTTATCTGCGAAGTTTTCAGAATTTTTTTACCTGGTTGTTTGGAGAAGTTGAAAAAGGACTTCTATTGTTCATTGTAACCAATTATTTAAACAATTTTCCCATTATTTGAATCCAAAGAAACTTGGAAAGTTTTTTTTTCACAATTTCCAATACAGTTGAACCAATTTGTTGGCATCATTAATTAGACATTGATATAGTTAGCTTTTTTTTTATTATTATTATTATTGATTATTATTATTTTCTTATATTTGTATATCTAAAAGGACTGGGGCTTTTTTATTTTTTTAATTTTTTATTTTTATAATCTGTAATAATATTCATTTAGTATGCCAACACAAACTCAATTTCATAGATTGGTATTAAGAGATAAAGGGATCTTCAATGGTAAGAATTTCCAAATTTCAACTGATTCAATAAGTTGGATTCCTGCTTATGCATTGTATATAACGAATGAAGGACAGTTGTTCTCATCAGATGAAAATGATAATAATTATTTATTATTACAATTTTTACAAAGTTGTTATTTACAAATAATTCCAAATATTAATAATAACAATCAATCAACTAGAAGTAAAAGAAGTAAAAAAATTGATAATGATAATAATACAAATTCACCACCAGTAATTTATATTAAAACTTTTGATAATGAAAGATTATATATTAAAGTACCATCAAAAAATAATTTTGGTAATTTAATTAGTAGTTTAGTTGTTTGGCAAAATTTAAAGCCAAAATCATTAGTTAAAAAATGGTATTGTCAAAATAAATTTATTATTTCAAATAATGATTTTGAACATGAAGTTTTAGTTTGTAGATTTAAAGTTTATGGTCCATTAGTAAATAAGGGTAAAAATTTTAAAATTGTTAAAGGTCCAAATGTACCAAAATTAAAAAAATTAGATGATAGTTTAGCTGGTCAAGCTTCATCAAGTATTGAATTAAATTCTCAACTGTCAATTAATGAAGGTTGGTTTTATACTATGGGTGCATTAAAATCTAATGGTATTTTAAATTTAATTACTGAATTAGATGGTACTCTACTTTATTCAATTGATATTAAAGAAGTTTTAACTAGTGAAATTAGAGAAATGCATCATTCAATTTTTGAAAATTCAAATGTTTTATACATCGGTAAATTAAAAGAATTAAGATGGAATAATTTAATTAAATCAACTACAAGTGCTAAATACGATCAAATTTATTCCCCATTTATTGTTAAAGATGGTAAATCAATTGTTTCAAATAATAGAATATTAATTGAATTCCCATTACATATTGATTTAGAAGATTGGTTTGTTGGTTTAAATTATTTTGCTAAAAGAGAATATATTGGTTCATTTGATCCAAAATCAAGTTTTAATAAATCCAATTCTGTTAATGAAATTATTAATAAACTGGAAGATTTAACATTAGTTGACCAAGATGAATCGTTTAATATTGATCAAACCATTAATTCAATCAACACTAATAATAATCATAATAATCATATTAATAATAATAACAATTCAAATATTGATTCACAACAACAACTTAATTATGAAAAGGAATCTTTTAGAGTATCTAAAAAGTTATCAATTGATATAATAGAAGCTAAATTTGATGATTTAAATGATTCAAGATCAAAAATTTATGCAGAAGTTGTTATGTGGGGAGTTCCTTGGTCAAGAACTGCTATTGTTAATTTTACTTCAAACCCATTTTGGAAAGAAGAATTTTCAACTGATTTACCAATTTCAACTCAAATTATCCATATTATGATTAAAAAACCAATTAATGAGAATGGTTATCTGGATAATGATCATATTGTTGGTACTGTTTTTATTACTCCCGATATTTTAAGTAGACATCTTGGTTCTTCGTCAACTATAATGATTGATGGCGCTAATAATAATAATGGCAATGGTCCAATATCACCTCAAAAGGATGAGAATGGTAATGCAACCAATGATATTGTCAAATTACCAATTTATGATTATTCTAATGTACCAATTGGTAAATTATTAGTGAATGTAAAACTAAGAGAATATCATATTTTATCAGCAAAAAATTTCAAACCATTAGAAAATATGTTGTATAATGCACCAATGAAAGATTTAATTGAATTTTGTAATAGTAATGTAACATCATCAGATTTTGAAAATGTTAGTTTAATTATGTTAGATATTTTCCAAAGTTTAGGTATTGAAGATAAATGGTTTAAAGAATTAATGGATTTTGAATTAGTTAATGTTGATAAAGTTACAAGACAAAATTATTCATCAACGGTTAAATCATCATCAAATAATAATGTTTTCAATACATTATTTAGAGGGTCGTCAATTTTTTCAAAATCTTTAGAAAAATATAATTTAAGAATTGGTCAAGAATATTTAGAAAAAGTTTTCGGTAATTTTTTTGCTGTAATTAGTAAGGAAAAGAAAGATTGTGAAGTCGATCCAAGATACCTTAAATCTCAAATTAAAGCTGAGTTCAAACAGCGTAATGGTGGCGGTGTTGGTGGTAATGATGATGATTCAGATTCAGATGAAGGTTATGATTCTGATGAAGAGAAAGAAATAGATAAGTTAACCAAAGAGAAAGTTGAACAAAATTATAAAAATTTATATAATTATTCTGAAGAAATTTGGAATAAAATTTATATAACAAGTAATGATTTACCAAATCAAATTAAAAATCAATTAAAGAATTTTAGAACAAAAGTAGAATTGGCTTGTGATCCAAATGATAAAATTACTGCTTTAAATTGTTTATCTGCTTTTATATTTTTAAGATTTTTCTGTCCAGCTATATTAAACCCAAAATTATTTTATTTAACTAAAGATCATCAAACTGGTAGATCACAAAGGACATTAACATTAATTGCTAAGATTTTATTAAATTTAGCAAATAGGCAAGATTTTTCACCACATAAAGAACCTCATTTAGTTAGAATGAATGAATTTTTAGAGAAACATAAATCTGAAGTTTTAGATTATTTTGATAAAATAACTGGTAGAAAAAATGATTTTAATGAAAAGATTTTAGATTTAAGTCACGAAGTTAAAAGATTTGATTTAGGTTTATCTGGTGACTCAACTTCAAGCGAATTACCTACTACACCTTATCTTATCGATAAATATTTAAGGTTAACTGAATTAATTTATTTATTGGATACTAAAGATGTTGATGAATTATCAGATGATGATTTTTATGATGATGATGAAGAACAAATTGAGGAGGAAGAAGATGGAGAAACTGATGATATTGCTGAAGAAGAGGAGGAAGAAGAAGACCAAGAAGATTTGGATTTAGAAGAAGGAATGGCAGCTGCATTAATTGCAAATGGTCGTGAAAGTGAGACTGAACAATACGATAAATTTGATAAAGAAGGATTAAATGCAAGGAAGAAAAAATTAAAATCAACAACTATTAAAGACGGAGATATTAAATTTAAAAATAATGTTTATAAAATTGGATCGTTGGAATTTGAAAAATCAGAATTTTTAGATTTAGCAGGCGATGATGATACTGAAGATTTTATTAAAAGTTTATGTAAAAGTGATGAAAATATATTTTCATTTATTACTTCTAATATAACATTGAAAGATTTACAGAAAAGAAGTAATAATTTGAAGAAGAAAATAGTTGAATTAGAAAGTTTCTTGCAAAGTTATGAATATCCAACAAATTATCAACTGGATCAAATGATGTGGTCCAATTTTTCAAATGAAATATTAAATCATACTTATATCGATTTTGGTCGTAATAGTTTAGTTCAATTAACTGATTATGATAATATTATACCCCCAAATTATAAGAGATTAATTGATAATGGTTTGAATCAATTGAAATTAAAGTTTACTGATGAATCAAACGGATTAAATGATTCAGTTAACAATAGTAATGTTAAAACTTTCCCACAATCAAGTAGTCAGGATACGTTTAATACTGTTATTAAATCATCATCAGCTACAAAAAATCCATTTAAAAAATGGTTTAATAAAAATTAAGAACAATGTGATTAAAAAAAAACATAAATCACAGTTTTGTACTATATATGGAATGTTTGATACCTTGTAATATTTACAATTTTTTTAAAGTGTTTTTATCTCTGTAACTCTCGTCTAAATCAAAGAATTTTTTTTCCAATGTTTTTGTTTTAAAATTTCAGTGTATTATAACCAATTGGTTTATCGATATTATTGTTAATAATTTACGACGTACTTTTCTAATCGTGTGAGAAATTGACTTCTTTTCATATGTGAGAAGACATAAATTTTTCTCAATTTTGGTATTCCCTGCCGTTATTAGATTGCCATTGGTGAATAGTTTAGCAATCTGAATAAATTTGATGACTTTATAGATTTTATTCACATACCATTTGACATTAATTAATTGTTATTATTAGATTTATAGATTTAGAAACCAAAAAAATAAAATTTGACCTAAAATATGACAACTGAACAGGAAATTTTAGCCTCATTCCCACAAATCACCAAACCAACAGATCAAACTGGTTATACCTCAAATTTAACTGAAGATCAAAGAAAAAAATTGAAGTTATTATATGAGGAATTAAAAGAATTAGGATATAAGAAAAGATTAGATGATGCTTCATTGTTAAGATTTTTAAGAGCAAGAAAATTTGATGTTGCAAAAGCAAAACAAATGTTTATTGATTGTGAAAGATGGAGGAAAGAATGGGGAGCTGATAACATATTAACTGATTTTGTTTATAAAGAAAAACCAGAAGTTGCAAGTTTATATCCACAATATTATCATAAAGTAGATAAAGAAGGTAGACCAGTATATTTTGAAGAATTAGGTAAAGTTAATTTAAATAAAATGTTAAAAATTACAACTCAAGAAAGAATGTTGAAAAATTTAGTTTGGGAATATGAATTATTTACGAATTATAGATTACCTGCTTGTTCCAGACAAACCGGTTATTTAGTTGAAACTTCATGTACAATTTTAGATTTAAAAGGTATCTCAATTTCATCTGCTTATCAAGTTGTTGGCTATGTAAAGGAAGCTTCTAAAATTAGTCAAGATAACTACCCAGAAAGGATGGGAAAATTCTACTGTATAAATGCACCATTTGGATTTTCAACTGCATTTAAGGTTTTTAAAGCCTTTTTAGACCCAGTTACTGTTTCAAAAATTTTTATTTTAGGTAGTGGCTACAAGAAAGAGTTATTAAAACAAATTCCAGTAGAAAATTTACCAAAGAAATATGGTGGCACTTCTGATGTTACTGATGAACAATTGTACCTTCATGATCTTGGGCCATGGAGGGATCCTAAATATATTGGTCCAGAAGGTGAAGCTCCTGTTAGTATTTAAGTCTAATTACACTAAACTAACCAGTGGTAAAATAAAAAAGGAAGAATGATCAACTTTAATGTAAAAATAATGTCTCAGCTGTATATTATGTAACAAAGTCAATTAATAAATACCCTGTGCTTCCTAAATTCTCTTTCCCTTATCGCAAATGAGCCATCCTTTGTTCGTTTTAGATAGAAAAACCCTATACTAACATTGTAAACTTTAAAATGGGTTAATTGTAGATAATTTTAAAGTTTGGATAATGCAGAGAATATAATCAGTAGAATGAAAACATTGTGAGTAGAAATTGATCTTCAATTTTACAACCCTTCACTTCTGCCAATGCGCTATGCATATTTCAGCATAATTCTGTATGAACCAGTTGCCAACTTTTAAGTATACTATATTACTAATTATAGGTTTTGGTTATTACTTCTCCAATTCTTGAAACCAATATGGAAATTTAATACTTTCTTTTTTGTGAATCAATTTAGGCAATGATAATATGATTTTTTTTTTTTGCTGTAAAACTAACTCTTCTCATCAGAAACATATATATTTGGAAATTATTGTTGAAAAGGTTCAATTATTGGGTTTTTAGTTTTATTAGTTTATCAAAATTGTTTATTTTTTTTCTTGATTTTTCTTATCATTTACTCGTTATCTAGTTTTCAGAATGACAGATAAAACTCGCCAATCAGTTGATCTTTCTGAATTATCAGAAGCTTTAGAAAGGCCAAACATTAAGAGAGAGGGTTCATCCAATGTACCTTCTAATTTATCATCCAATATATCATCCAATGCAAACCTGTTTGTTTCCATTAAACCAAAAGATATTCCTCCAGCTCATCCATTAACTAACTCAAGTAATAATTCTATGATTGAGTTAAATTTCCATGGCCGATCAAAATCAAATACAACTTATAATAATAATAGAGCATTAGATAATAATTCCAGTGATATTACCAATCAAACACCACCGCCAGCTAGCTGTGGAACTCTAGAACATCATCATCAACATAACATTAGTATAGATAGTGAAGTTTCATATAATTCATTTGAGAGACACCCTAATTTTCATAAACAGAATGCAAGGTTAAAGCTTACTGATAGCGAATTGAAGTTTGCAGCCAGAGCTCAAAAAAATTCTAGATACTTTTTAAAAAATTCAAACTCATATAAACATTTAGATAACTTTGATGATCCACATTATTATTATCAAGTTATGTCATTATCAAAATCTACTTCAAATACTACAAATACTTCAAATTCAAATTCTGACACTGAGAATGCAAGTTGTGTTACAGCTAAGAACTCAATTTATAATCCAGATAATTTGATTCATTTACCAAACTCAATACTTCAAGAGAAAGATTTAATATTGACTCCAGAGGAATATGCTAATATTGAAAATGAATTCCCTGACCCCCCAAGTCCATTTAAAGCTAAATGGGATTATTTCAATCCTAAAATATATTATCATAATTTCTATTTAAGTAGATTGATTGCAGTAATTGTTTTATTTAGTGTGTTAATTTTTGGATCATTTGGATATTTAATAACTGTTGCTAAACAATATTATACCCCAATTCCACCTGAAGTTTATGAAGTTTTATCACCTTATAAATACCCTCATTTATCAGCAATTAGAACACTGTTGGTTGATCCAGATACTCCAAAAGAATTCTTACAGAAAAAAACGTTGGAAACTAATGAAACTTGGGATTTGGTTTTCTCTGATGAGTTTAATGCTGATGGTAGAACTTTTTTCGATGGAGATGATCAATTTTTCCAAAGTGTAGACATTCATTATGCCGCTACTAATGATTTAGAATATTATTTACCTGAAATGGCAGAAACTAGAAATGGGAGTTTAAGAATTACATTGGATGCATTTCCTACAAATGGGTTATTATATAGATCAGCAATGTTACAAAGTTGGAATAGATTTTGTTTTAGTAAAAGAGCAATTGTTGAAGCAAGTATTAAATTACCAGGTTTCCCACAAGAAAATGGACTTTGGCCAGCTATTTGGAGTTTAGGAAATTTAGCTAGACCAGGATACCAAGCTACCACCGATGGAGTTTGGCCCTACGCTTATGATGAATGTGATTTTGGAATTACTCCTAACCAATCATCACCAGATGGTATTTCATTTTTGCCAGGTCAAAGATTAAGTAAATGTACATGTTATGGTGAGGATCATCCTAATTTAGGTGTTGGAAGAGGAGCTCCAGAAATTGATTTAATTGAAGGGTTCCATAATCCTAATGATAAGAAATTCTTAGGTCTACAAACTTTACAAGTTGCACCATTTGATCCTTGGTATAGACCTGATTATGATTATATCGAAATTCATAACTCAAATATTACTTCAATGAAGTCTGATACTGGTTCTCCTACGCAAGAAGCTATCGCTGCTGGAACTATTTTAAATGATACTTGGTTTCATAGTATGAGAAACGATAGTGATCATTCCAAGATACTTAATGAGTCAACAAACTTTCAAATTTTTGGTTTTGAATATGATAGTTCCAAGACTCATGAAAGGGATAGTTATATTCATTTTACTTTAGGTGGTGAAAAAACTGTTAGTTTAAGAGGTGATGCGTTACATCCTAACGATAATAATATTGGATGGAGAGAAATTTCCAAAGAACCAATGTCACTCATTTTCAACTTAGGTCTTTCTGAAGCTTGGCTGACAATTGATTATCCATCATTAGAATTTCCTGCAATATTTGAAATAGATTATATAAGAATTTATCAACCTAAAGATGATGAGGGTGATTTTCTTACTTGTGATCCATATGGATATCCAACAACTGAATATATTCAAGAACATTATGCTGCTTATCAAAATGTTAATTTTACAACTTGGGAACAAGCTGGTTATACAAGACCTAAAAATAGTATTATGGACAATTGTCGTCCTCCTTATAATGTTGCATCAAAATTTGGTCAAAGATAGTAGTTCTTAAACTTGCACTTAAACTTGCACTTTTTTTTATTGTCACGTGAGGGATTATTTTAGCAAGACGTCGCGTTGTTAGTATATTTTTATTTAATACTCGCGTTTTACTTTTTAGAAATATATAAAGTTTATATGATATTGTAGTATGGAGGATCCGATTAATTTTTCATTGACTGAATCTCCCTTGTTCAATCAAGAACCCTCATCGTCTAAAATGCATGATAAATCTGGTGATGATGAAATGAATCTAACTGGATCATTATTATTCGGTGGTTCAGAACCTGAAAACCCCATGGAAGTTGATCTGAAAGATGAAACTGAAAATGAGTTAATGGAACTTACTTATGGGGATTATCAACAAAAACAAGTTAAGTTATTTAGTGGTAGAACTATTGCATTAAAACCTAGGGTAAGAAAATCGATTAGTGAGAATGAAATAAAATCATCTGAAGAAATGGACCTTATAGATATGGATTTCTTATTCATGAAAGCTAAAGAAAGAAAGATATTTAAAGAAAATCAAGATGAATTAGACAAGGATAATCAAAACAGAAATGAAACTACTCATAAACAACATAAGAAATCATCCAAAATACAGCAAGTTTGGACCGAAAAATATCGTCCTAAAAGGTTCTTACAATTATGTTCAGCTGGTAATGATAAACAATATAGAATGATTTCCCATTGGTTGCAAAATTGGTCAGGAGTGGTATTTAATACTGAATATGAATATCATTCAGTAAATTCAAATCAAAATAGTATTATGAATCATGTTGATCAGTTAGGACGTCCATATAGGAAAATATTATTAGTCACTGGTCCACCAGGTATTGGTAAAACTACTGCTGTTCATTTAATTGCTAAACAATTAGGTTATAAAGTTGAAGAATTAAATGCTGCTAATAGTATGGATACTTTACCTTCTGCAAGTTCGGCACCTGTAGGTTCAAGTAATTATGGTAATGTTAGTTCAGCATTAAAATTAAAGATTCAAAATGCTTTAACCTCAAATTCAATTCAATCTGAAGGATCTAAAATAATATCAAACGGTAAACCAACGTGTTTAGTTATAGATGAAATAGATACTGCGGGTAATCTGAGTGATATAATTAGAGTTTTAAATGAATTAGTCCAATCTGATCAAAGAGCTTTAAATAATAAAATATCTGGAAATAATAATCAAATGAATCAAAAGAGGAAGAAAAATAGTTTATTGAATAGACCAATTATATGTATAGCCAATGACGCATATTCAACCAGTTCAAGAACTTGGGGTGGTTTTACCATGGATAAATTAAGATCAATTTCTGAATTGATTAGTTTCCAAAAACCTGCATTTATTAAGAGATCATCAGGTATTAAAACTGGTGGACAA
This sequence comes from Yamadazyma blattariae, assembly GCA_030581595.1. NCBI lineage: Eukaryota > Fungi > Ascomycota > Pichiomycetes > Serinales > Debaryomycetaceae > Yamadazyma > Yamadazyma blattariae. The sequence goes on along the minus strand of JAKTTU010000009.1, from coordinate 270,614 downwards.
GCTCTTAATTCAGTTAAAGAATTTATTAAAGAAATTAGTGAGCAAGAAAACTTAGCTTTAGAATATAAAGATATAAATGAAATTGTAGAAATTTGTGAAGGTGACATACGAGCATCAATTAACCATTTACAATTTAATGGTAGAAAATTAGAAAATTTTATTGGTAGTTCGACTATGGGACTTAAAAATAATAAGGATTTGCAATTATCATGGTTTAAACTAACTGAAATGTTATTTAAAAGGGATCCGCAATTATCTAAGGAACAAGATTTTGATCACTTAATGGAACTAATATTAAATGGAGGTGGTAATTCAATTAATAATTCTAGTGGTACCTTAGATAAAGTCATTAAAGCATGTTTTAATAGATATTTAGATACTGTTTTTTATCAGGATGATTCATTAGTTAAACCATGTGAATTAAGTGAATGGCTAAATTTTTATGATGCTATTGGTTATAATAATAATGAAACTCAACAATATTCAAATTTAGTATTGATGAAAATTTGGCAATTATTTAGTGAAATAATTCCTAAAAGAGTGACCAAGAGTCTTTTACCTGATATTAAAAATATTGAATTTGAAAGTAATGAATTAAAGAAACAAAATAAAACATTAATTAAAAAGTTCATTGATAATATACCAACATCATTGAAAGTATCACTTGGTGGAGGATTCGATAATAATGATTCAATGCCACTTTTCATTTTACCCTATATGCATAAATTATTATTCCCAGAGTTATTATCTAGTGGTAGCAGCAATACCTTACAAGCAAAACTGAAAAATTCATTAAGTGATTTTGATAAATCATGTCTTGAAAAATCTTCTAGTATATTTAAATCTTTACTGATTGAATTAGAAACATTTAAAGACAATGAAACAAATCAAATTATTTTAGAAATAAATCCTAATTTAGATAGGTTAGTTTTTTTTGATAATGAGTTAGCTCCGATAAATGCATCCACTAATGAAAAACAAAATCAATTAAAGAGAAGATGGTATTTTCCAATGGTTCAATCTGAATTTGATAGACTTGAAATGCAATCCAAGACAGTGAAAAGATCTTTACCATCAATTGCAGCCTCAACCCTGTCTTCAAACATATCAAAAGAAGGTGCTCAACCTAATAAAAAAGCTAAAGTTACTAGTAGTATTGAATTCTTTAAAGGTCAATATGATGGTATATCAACTCAAATACAGAAGAAGAAAGTTGTTGAAGAATCAAGTAGAATTTGGGTTAAATATAATGAAGGGTATTCAAATGCGGTAAGAAAGAATATTGGATGGAAAGATTTATGGATGGCATAAATATATATATAGAATAATAAAATCTAGTAATATAGTAGTAAATATAAAAGAAATCATTCTGCAGTATCGATGCTCAGTCTCGCAGACTCTTTATAGAATCTCAGAAACAAAAATCAAAATCTTCAATGACATCCTATCTTACTCAATTGATTCCACGATTGAGTATAGATGGAGGGTCCAATAAATACATTCAAACATCACAGGGGAAAACTCCAAAACTACAGTATATAACAATCTTTAATCCGCTGTATGTAGATGCTAAAGAAGAAACTAATGAACAATTAATGGAACAAATAGTTAGTTTTATATCAACAAATGAAGCAGAAGATGATTTGGAATCAAATAAGGTAGAACAAGTTAGGATAATTGGGTTGATACAAGCTATTGAAAGTCTTTCGAATAGTTTTGGTGGTTCTGGTAATGCTGAATCAGATGGTGAAAGAGATCATGAAACAGTTATAAAATCAACTAAATCAAGTATTATTGTTAAAAAGATTGAAGGGGAGTTTCGAATAGCATGTTCTATATCTATGCCAGAAGATGGAGTTAAAAAATCGGCAATAAATAGACAAATGCTGAAATTATTAGATCAATCTTATGATTTTTTTAAACTTTTGAATACTTCATTTGACAATATTTTACAAAATTATAATTTAGAAATCTTAAAAAATTTAGTCAATGAACATTGGGGAGGATTTTTAGAAAATTATAATAGTGAAAATTTCAAATTCCCACCAACTGTTAAATGGCCTAATAGTTTAAATTATAAAGGTTTTTTAGGGTTTCATAAAGATACGTATAAAAAATCATCAATTGATTTAAATTATAACACCAAAGTTGAAATTGATGACTTTTGTCAAAACCAAAACTTAGTACCTGCAGGAATAATCATTAGTTATTTTGGTAAAAAATTACCCAAAAAATATGGTTTAGTTTATAGTAATAGCTGTTTTAATGATCAACTACAAGATAATCCAATTCTGTCAAAATCTTTAATTAAGATTTATAATTTATTAGAATATTATGAATATCATGAAAAATTGACAACTGATTATTTAACAAGATTAAGTAATAATGATTTATTTTCATCGCCTCAAATTATGAAAGATACTATCAACGGAGAACTAGAAGATGAAGAAGTAGGTTTCATTGCTAATTCTACTAATACTGCAATGGAAATATTGAATCCAGTTAACTTAACTAATAATTTAGTTTTACTGCCTATAAATTATACTGTGAATAGTATGATGCAATTACGAGATACATCAAATTGGTTGAAAGTACCATCATATCTTAAATTTGGATCTAATGTTGAAGAACAAATTCAACAAGAAGTTAATGAAGAAGAATCAGAAGATCAAGGATCATTTATTGTTGGATTGGTAGATGGTATAATATATCGTAAATTAATTTATATAGATACCAAAACATCAAAAGGCAATGAAGAAAGAGAATATCTGCTTATAATATACCAATATAAAGATATTTTCATTACTTTAATTTATGATAGTTCCTGTTCAGAATTAGATGATTTTAAATTTTATGATTCTTTACAAACTGAATTATTTCCAATTTTCCAAAGTTTTGATAATAATGTAATTAATGGTGGTGGAGAAAATTTACTTGAAAATAGTACATCGTCGTTACCTAAATCAGTTAATGGGTTAATTTCAAATGATCCTATTGAAAGTCAATTAGATAGTGAATTCTTCTTCGTTATTTATGATAAAATTGAGAATAATGTTAAATCATCCTTACCATTTTTGCCCTTACCATTAAATAATTTAAAAGAATTAAATCAATTCGATAAATCTCATTTAAATATTAGAAGTGCAATGTTTTATTTACATGATCAGTTATTAGATTTATTTTTCCTACAAGATGAACAAAAATTTTTCTTTAAAGATAATTCAGTTACTGAATATTTCCATAAATTTAATACTAATAAAATTAATGATTGGATGTTTTATTATGTTAAATTACAAGATAAATTTTTAATAATAATAAAAAATTCAAATCATAATAAACGAAAGAAACTGAAAAAAGTTAGTACAGTTAATGTTTCTACATCATCAATGATTTCAATTGATAATAGTAATGAAAATAAATTAAGTGTAATAGAGAATTTAGGAGAAGATGTCAAGTTATGGTTTGAAACATTTAAAATTACAGGAGATACATAACAGTATATATATTAGACAAAACCCAATTATAATTAACTAATCACATAAGATCTTTTATAATTTGTCAATATAATTCAAAAAACTAGGAACATCTTTAGAAATAGCTCCAGGAATACTCATTTTACTTATCCAATTTGGTATAAATCCACCAGGGGTGGTTGCAGTACACATTACCCAATTTAATTCTCCATTAATTATTTTTATATGTTCAATAGAAGTATATCTACCAACAACAAAATTTTTATCATTAAACTCTTGTTTACCTTCAAAACTCTTTGGATCTAAAGAAACACTAACTATATATGCTTCTTCAGGACTTTCTTGAATGATATGAATCCATTCATAAAATAATCTCTTTTTCATAGGGAATGGTAACTGATAATAAGCTTTCATTAAATAACTTGACTCATCAAATGGTTTTAATTCAAATTTATAAAATTCATGAATATATTCTTTTTCATGTACTGAATGATTATCAGACATATCTAAACCACCAATTAAGTATTTAAAGAATTTTTCTTTATATTTTGTTGTTAAATCATTATCTAATACACTTGATCTAGCAAACCAATCTTCATTATTAGTGAAAGTTGTATAAGAATCAACCCCAATTGTTTTACCTTTGAAAGATTGAGGGAATGATTTACCTTTATTCCATGATTTTACCTTATTAACAATTGTTTTACCTTCTTCAATTAACTTCTTTGAATTTGAAGAGTCTGGTTCAATTGGTATAGAGTTCATTTTACTGCGCATTTTATCAGGTTAGCCCATTAAATCCTTTTTCTAAGAAAAATGATTGTTTTATGTTTTATTATAGGTTGATTTCCTTTATTCCTTTGTTGTTTTACCCATGAGTTTGATGTCTAACTTGTGGTTAACTTGTGGTTATGGTTAATGGTTGGATCTCTATTGAGTGGGAAATGTAATTACTCAGTAATAATATCTCTAAATTTTCAAATTTTGCAACTTTCATAGAAATATTTGAGATTGTTAGAGACTTGAAATAATAAATGTTTTAATCAAATTAAATGATAAATATATATCTAAAACGATCCAGAGACAAAGTATTACAACAAATAATGATATACTATTATTTATTATTCATTTATTATAAAAATTTTAAACAAAGTCATGTGACTATCATCTTGGTTATTAAGGTTTGACAGATAAACTATAAACGTTGAGATGATCCTTTGAAAAGAAAGGAACGACGTATACAAAACACATATATAAAAGAAGCCATTTTAAGGTTATCTAACTGTTTGACAGTACTAATGTTTTCATTATCATAAATTTAGGGAATTAATAATGTATGGTAATAATCAATTATTCCTTAGATGTCGCGGTTGTTTTGTTACAAATGGGGGATAAATGAGATAAATGTCGGGAGATCAAATAAACATCGTCAACCAAAAGGTAAACAACATTTTTTTTTATTTTTTCACAGGTTTAATATTGAATCAGAGATTTATAAAGAACCATTTTTGAAGTGTTTGTTTTAAGGGGTAGGAGTGACTTACCAACGATAAAGTAACAACAAAGTCATCATATATATATTAATAGTTACAGATCCATAATTGTTTTTTTAAAGAATCAGCGGTAAAAGAAGTAGTTAACTGGAACAACCCAAAAGCTAACAACGCAGCGGTAAAAAAAAAAAAAAATAAGAATTAGAAGTATTAGAAGTATTAGAAGTATTAGAAGTATTTGTACTAGATCATTGATTTAAATTGTTAGATAAAGAGAGGGTTTTAAGAAAAAGGAAAAGGAATTATTAAATATGGAAGAAAGTCCTAAGAAACCAACATCATCAAGAGTTATTGATTCATTACATCAAGAAATTGATCAATTAAAATCAGATTTAGAATCAGCTAAAATATCAAGTTCAAGTAATAAAAAGAAAGCAGAAATATTATTACAAAAAAATGAACTGTATGTTGATCAATTAGCAAATGCTAAACATGAAAATGATATGATTGGAGCACTTTTAAAAAGAAAGGAAAGAAGAATAGTTGATTTAGAGAATGAATATAATGAAATATTATCAAATAATGAAAATTTAAAATTAACAAATAAAAACATGAGGATTAGGTGTGATAATTTACAAGAAAGTAGTTCACAAAGTACAGCAGAATATGAAAGATTAAAAATTGCTTATGATGCATTGACTGCATCACAATTAGAATATAAAAAACATTATGAAATTGAAATTAAAAAATTAAATGAAAATTTTGATAAATTTAAAATTGAATATCTTGAAAAATATGAAAATTTATCAAAAATTTTTGAAAATAATGATAAAGATATTGATACTTTGTTAGATGGTTTAACAAATAAACGAAAAACTTTAGATAATTTATATTTTAATAAGAATAAATTAATTTTAGAATTATTATCAAAATTAGCTGCAGTTTCCAAAATACATGGTCAAGAAACAAAACAAATTTTACAAGATAATTTATTAAATTTAAATTTATTAATTGAAAAACATCCTGACTTAAATTTAAAAATTACTGAAGAAAGTGGTAATATAAATTTAGATGATTTATTAAATGAATCTAATGAAGTTATAAATAGTTCCTTCGATGAAGAAGCAACATTAATTGAAGAACCTCCAAAAGTATCTAGATCAAACACTTTCAAGAAAAATAATAATAACAACAACAACAGTAATAATAGTAATAACACTAATGGGAAAAAGAATTATGGGAATAAAAGGAATAGTAAATTTGAAGAGAGAGCAAGAACTCCAACGCCTCCTTCAAATAATATGCACACAGATAAGAATAAACCTATAGGGTTTAATGTAAATACAGCTAATAATTTTAATAATAATTTCAATAATTTTAATAATTATAACCCAAATCAAACTAATAATTATCCAACCCATTACCAAAATTATAATAATTACAACAATAATAACTACAATAATAGTAATTACAATAATAACTACCATAATCAAAATCAACATTATAATAATTACAATAATTACAATAATCACAACTATAATAATAATAACACTAATAATAACAATACCAATAATAATACTAATAATACTACTAATAATAATAACAATCATTCGAACAAGGGTAAGAGAAGGTCAATGTACGGAAGTAATAATTTTAAAAATATACCAGTTAATACTTAGTTTCAAAAACGACTAATTTACCATCATTATAACCAGCTATTAGTAAATTTGTATTCAGTAATCTTTTACTTAATACTAATTCCTTGTTAGTTTTAGGAATTGAAATATTTGATTTAAATAATTTTAAAACCGATAACTTTATATTTGATTGTTGTAACTCATCATTATTTGAATTGTTAGAGACAACATTTTGTAAATTAGGTAAGGGTCTATCAAATTTTTCTAGCTGGTTAAATTTTTTATCGTAAACTTTTATGACTCCACTCCAAAATCCAATAAATACATTTTTAGAACTTACTTCAATACTCTGTATTCCCTTTTGTTTTACATCTATTTTTTCAACTTGTTCATCTTTTTTCTGATCTTGAACAATTTTATCATGAATTGCAATTTTTTTAAATACTGATCCAGTAACTATCTTATCATCAACTTCTTGAATACACAATATTGGTTGCGGCATATGTGCATCATTAAAATATTTTAATTCAATTTTTGGTTCTTTATTAATAACCGTTCTATTATTAGATTTTGAAATATCATTAGATTGTGGATAAGTAATTGAAAGACCTAACAAATGACCAGATTCTAAACCAATATAAAATAAATTATCATTTATAAACTTCACTCTCATAATTATACCAAACCCGTCTCTTTTACCTTCTTCATCATTATTACCAATTTCTGCTATAAGATTATTTGATTTCAAGTATAATTCATGAGGATTAAAATTTTTAATTAATCTTGATAATTCAAAAGTTTCATGATTTACTTTATAAATATCAAAATTATTTGAATCGACTGTAGCAGGAGTTATTAATATGCCATTTAAATATTCTACATTACAAAAATTTAAAGCATTTATTGGAATTGAATTATAATTTGGCATGGGGTATTCTTTATATAAATTTGTTAAATCATCATTATATTTTAAACTATTATATTTCAAATCAGGTAATTTACTAGATAATTTAACTTTGGAATTACTATGACTATTAGATTTTTTATCAATTAATTGCCAAATTCTAATTTCTGAATCTTTTGAATGAGTTAATAAATAATTTTCATCGATTTGTTTAATTGTTAAAATTATCATATCATGACCTTTCCAACATCCAATTGGAACTCTAGTATTCAAATCCCACCAAATTATCCAACCACCTTCATCACCTGTGACTATATTATCATTGAATACTTCAATAGCACTAATTGAATTTATATGTCCTCGTAGGGTGCAAACTTGATTCATCTCAGATTTTGATTCAGTCTCAGTTTTTCTGAGTCCTAACAGTTAAGTCTCAAAGTCTCATTTTCACTATAAACTCTGATACACCAAAATGATTATGAGAAAATCTACCACTATGAAAAATTATATGAAAAATTATATGAAAAATTATATGGGAAATTATATCATCAATTCAACACTCTCAGAATCACTAATATCTCTATAGCATATACCAATTGAATTTATAAATATTTTGTAGTTCTGGGAAAGAGGAAAGAAAGGATAGTTTTTAAGACAATGTTACCTACCATACCAGAGATACTTTTATTTATTGCAATGACAATTCAATTTAGTTTATTTGCATATATCATTGGTTATATAGTATTTTCATTAAATAATAATTAGTCTTACCAATGTCATTAGTTACCAAATAGTTACCAACTACTTAAACAATTTTTTCGGGCCTAGAAAATCCCTTGTATTTTGCATCGCATCTAATCTCGTATGATAGTGTTCCTTATTCTATTAGAGTTGCAAATAAGATATTTTCAAACCCAAAAAAGATGTACAAAAATAAGAATTTCTGAAAAGCCACAAGTTATTTTTTTGATTTCCTTACACATAATTGACCTAGGTTAAAAATTTCATAATAACAAATTAAAAGACGAATTGTAATGGAATGGAAAGACGAACTAAAAGCGAACTAGGAATAATCAATCCGGCTGTATTCAAATCGAACCATTATCAAATTTAATTTGTTCAAACCACACCAAGAATTTTAAATGTCAGTTTAGAACTTGCCAAGACTCAGTAAGGGAACCAAGTTCAATTTTAATAATAGTTAACAGAAAACTTAATTAATATTAAAAGGTTATTAATATTAAAAGGTTATAAAAAGGTTATTAATTTATAGGTTATTGGCTATAGGTTATTATAGTTAAGTCCTTTACCATTTCTAGCCAATTAAACAAAGGAAGATATTTTTTGCATGTTGCCACGACCGCTAATATTTTTATCAATTCCATCAACAAATGTCAAACAGGATTGACGTATTGAGAGAATTTATTGAAATTGAAACTTGCCCTTAAATTATTAGTTTAAAATCTATAAGTTAAAGATAAATTGGTTTAAACTGTATGAAAAATATCTATTTACAATAAGATCACATTATTCATTATTATCAAAATTAAATTACTTACATAACTTTATTCTTTTTCAATGGAAGTGGTTTTTTTTTGTCACAGGTACGTTGTGAGCATTGTGCAAATGTCAAACTAAATTTTCAGACTTTTCCCATCTGATAAAACCAATTAGGGAAAGGCAACCATTTTTTTTATCCAATTATATCCAAATTATGCATGAAGAGCCTTTTCTTTTGAGTTTGTCTCTTTCCTCCCCAATGATATTTTTTTTAAATTAAAAATTTTCAAATTCCCGAATTCATTATAAATATAACCTTATTCCTCATCCTGAAGTTTTTTTTTTTCTCTTTTCTCTTCACCTTTATAACCCCCCCTTCTAGGTATAAAGAACGAAATATTTTTTTTTTGTTTTAATTAACTATATTAGTAGGTAAGTTAACAAGGAAAATTTTAGAAATAAATTAGTAAAAAGAGAAAAAGGAAAAAAAAGATGGTGAACGTTTTCAATCCACAAATTTTTTTCATTGTTTTTAGAGAAGCTTTAGAAGCAATTATTGTTGTTTCTGTGTTATTAGCTTTTGTTAAACAAGGTTTAGGTGGTGATGATCCAAAAGTTGCTAAAAAATTAACTCGACAGATTTGGTTGGGATCAATTTTAGGTGTTGTGGTTTGTCTTATTATTGGTTGTGCATTTATTGGTGCTTTTTATAGTTTAGGTAGAAATATTTGGGCTTCATCAGAAGATTTATGGGAAGGTATTTTTTGTATTATTGCAACTGTTTTAATTTCTTTAATGGGTATTGCAATGTTACGTATTAATAAAATGAAAGCAAAATGGAGAGTTAAATTAGCTAAAGCTATTTTATCTGAAAAAAAATCAAAATTTAGTATTGGTAATTTTACTCAAAAATATGCAATGTTTATTTTACCTTTTATTACTTGTTTAAGAGAAGGTTTAGAAGCTGTTGTTTTCGTTGGTGGTGTTGGTTTAAATAGTCCTGCTACTTCATTCCCAATTCCTGTTATTACTGGTTTAATTGCTGGTATTGTAGTTGGTTTCCTTTTATATTATTTTGGTTCAACTATTTCATTACAAATCTTCTTAATTTTTTCAACTGGTATCTTATATTTAATCGCTGCTGGTTTATTTTCAAGAGGTATTTGGTATTTTGAAACTTATGTCTTTAATAATAAAACTGGTGGTGATGCTTCAGAAAGTGGTTCAGGTCCAGGTTCCTATGATATTTCAAAATCTGTTTGGCATGTTAATTGTTGTAACCCTGAAATTGACAATGGTTGGGATGTTTTCAATGCTTTATTAGGTTGGCAAAATTCTGCAACTTATGGTTCAGTTATCAGTTATAATATTTATTGGTTATCAATTATTGTTGCTATTGGTTTAATGTTATACCAAGAAAAAACTGGCCATTTACCATTTACTAAGAATTTGACTTTGAATCAATTAAATCCAATGTACCACATTAAAGGTAAAAAGAAGAATGAATTATCTAAAACTGAACAAGATGAATTATTTGAAAGAGTTAAAAACAAAAAATTGGATTCAAATGAAGAATCTCAATCTGAATCAATTGAAAAAACTGCTAAAAATGGAGCTGATGAAATTTCAAATTAAAATTAGATTTTAAATTTTAATTTTCAAGATCTAATTATTTTACACACACACACACTTTAAATTTGAAAATTTCTTTTATTCGGTTCTTGTTTTTAACAGTCTATTTAGTTTAATATTTTATTGTACCTTTTAATTGTTGATTTGATTTTATATACACGGGGGTTATATAGAGTCGAGCCTAGGGATAGTATTAATGTATATATAAGGGGATTACGAGAAACTCTTATTACAAAAGCTCTCTTTCTATGTTTCTTATATTTGCCTACCTACCTAAACAATCAAATTGATTTTCACTATCTCTTAAACATTGAATTAAAATATTATCAAACTTTTTATCGCTTAACAATGGATCATTTTCCATTTCTTTAATTGCAGTTAATGTTATTTCAGCAATTGTAAAACTAGATTCATTTAATTTTAAAGTTTTTGACGGTTCAAAAATTTCAATGAAAAAATTAATATCTAATTTTAAATTAACTAAAATTATATTAAATTTTGGAATTGATGAATTTAATTTCCTAAAATAATCTAAAAAGTTCTTGCAGAAAAATTCCTGTAATTCATTAATAATTTTAATGAAAAATTCTTTATTTGTTATGGGTTTCAAATTATAAACCAATTTTACAAAATGAGTTAAAATTTCATAAGTAAAATTATCAACTTTAATTTCTTCAGTTATTGAACCTTTAGAAACTTTATTGAAAAATGAAATTAAAATTTCATCAATAATTAATTTTTCCTTTGATAATACATCATCTAAAATTGTGAGATTAACCTTATCAATTTCTGTGAAAACTTTTAAATTTTGGTTTGATAAATTTGTTTCAAACTTTGAATCATAATTCTCTAATAGACTAGGATAAATTGTTCTCAAAATTTTATCGATATTATTCATTGTTAATATTTTAAAATTTGATTCATTCAGTTTTTGTTGCTCTAAATTATATTTTTTCATAATTGAATCGACTAAAATTCCTAAACATCTCATAAATTGAATTTCAATTGATACTAACATTTTCTTACTAGGATATGTAGCAACAATTTTAGTTGATGAATCATTTTCATCCATTTTAATGAAAACTAATGACTTAATTTGTCTAATCATATAAATCATATAAAATTCAATTATATTAACTAATTTTGTATTGGTTAAATCTTCTTCAGAATTTAAATTGTTGAAAATTTTTTCATCAATTTCCCATCTTTCTAAATCAAATATTTGTGAACAATCATTAACCCAAACTGCACATGCAGCTTCTAAAATTCTTTGATTAATTGAAATTGAAATATTTCTTAAACTTTTAATAATTTTATTAGTTTCAGTAGTTTTACCAATATTACCAATAAGTGTAGAATTTTTACCAAAATTTGTTAAAATATGATTAATTTTATTATTTATCTTAGTAATATAATATATTGTTGATAATGAATTAGTATATTTTGGTAAAATATTACTATAATGTAAAGGTGAAGCTTCAATTTGATTTTTAGTTTCCTCTGCATTAGTGAAAATATTAATTAATCTACCAGATATTTGTAATATTGAATTGAAAAATAAATTTTTAATATCTCCATCACTATCAATTTTCAGATTATTTTGAATATAATAATTGTAATTATCAACAAATTTGTTTAAATTTTTCAAATAAATTTCTTGTAAATAATTTACAAGATTTAAGAAAATTAACCAAGTTTCATTAATAAGTGATAAATCTAAATTATCATTACTATTAAAAATTTCGACCACAATTTCTTCTAATTCTGATAAATTTGGTTTCTTAAATTTTATTGATGACGATGCTTTAAAATAATTTTCAATATTAATATATTTTTCATTAATATATTTTATATATGATCCATTAACTCTGTAATCTTGAACTGATTCAATGTAACTTAAAATTTTATTTTGCATAATCAGAAATTTTTCATCAAATTTGGCAAATTGATAATATAAATCATCATTAGCCTTTTTCAATTGATTTTTTAAGAAGGAATTTATTGGTGATATATAATCTTTATTTGTTGTTGAATTTGAATTTGAATTTGAGCTAGTATTAAAGTTTAATTGATCAATTTTATCAACAATGGATAAAAACTTTGCATTATTCAGTCTTTGACCTTTACCTAAATCATTATCAAATGATAACAATTCATTATGAATTGATTTCTTATAATCAATTATAATATCATCAACTTGAACGAAAACTTTATTTAATAATGTATTATAAGTAGCATGACTTTTAATTAATTCTTGGATTTTACTTTCATCTTTAGTTTGATGTAATAAATTTTTTAATTTAAATTTTTGTTCCTCAATAATTGCCTTTTTATGTTTTGAATAATTTGTTAATGAATCAATTATTTCATCATGATTATGATTAGTTACTGATCTAATTAAATTTGATGGTAAATCAAATAAAGATTTATTACTTTTAATAAATTCAATAAGATTAATGATTTTTGTCTCCTTATTTTCATTATCCATAATTGGCCTTATCAATATTGATGTAGCACTTGTTAAATTTTTAATAGATTCTTCTAATCCACTAATTAGGAAATTATTATCCTTTTCATGATTTTTCAATCTTGAAGGATTGAAAATTCTAATTTTTTCCATTTCTTGTTGAGCTCTAGTTTTCAGACTTTTAAAATTGTTTAAAATTTCATCAATCGAATCTTTACAATCAATAAATTTTAAATAATTATTATTGATTACTGATTTTAATTCACTTTGTTGACTTTCAATATTATTTTGCAAAAAACTTAAATATTCAACTAATTGATCAACTGGTGTATCTTTATGAATTGTGGTTAAAAAATTAGCACTATTGAATTCTCTGGATGAAATTAAAAATTTATTTACTAAAGGATCATTACGGGAATTTATTATGTCATTATCTATCAAATCTTTTACAACATTAGTATTACCACCTCTTAATGGATCTTGTAAATCATTTTGGGAATATTGATGAAATTCATCATTAAATAGATTATCATCTTTAACTAATTGATTCAACAAATCAAATTGTTCATCAATATTCATTGATTTAATTTTATCTTCATCAATATCGATCGGATCATTGGGTTGAATATTTAAATCTTGAAGACTAGTAGGATTGATAGTAGATATACCATAAAATTTCATAAGACTTTGTTCACTATCATCGTAGTCTATCATCGTTGATGTTTATATTCTTTTCTCGCACTTCTGATCTCAATCTGTTGAAAAAGTGATCTAACACAAAGCAAAAGAATAACTCGAGACATCTTGAGAGACTACAAGGTTTAAAGTCCTTATAATATTATATTTATATATATATATGTAATAACTGTGTGTTTACCTCCATAAATAATCACGATCATTAGCATCACCATTTACTGATTTTTCCCTTCCATCACCTAAACTATTAGTTATTAATTTATCTAAAGTCTCTGATAATGGTAACCTTTTATAATCTTTTATAACAGTTCTAAATTTATCAAAACCATATTGGAAATCACTTGCTAACCAATTCGATTGCAGAAATTTAAATTCTTCTTCATATAATTTAGCAATTAAATTCCAATCAACTCTATTAATTTCTTCAAAATTAAGTTTTTTTAAAGTTTCGTATAACCATAATTTTGTTCCTTCATCCATAAATGAAGATCTGGTAATAGATTCTCTTTTAACTAATTTATTCCATTTATATCTACATTGAATTCTTGATCTTGTACCATTCATCGCTTCACTAACTAATGTCCAATTTATTGTAGTAGCTTTCAGTTTAGTTAACATATCAGTAACAACTTGTTTTAATTTATCTTCTTCTTCCTGAGACCATTTATTTTCCATTCTATTCTCTCCACACTTAATATAATTTCTCCATCTATCACGACAATCTTCTGGCATTCTACCCATTATTCCTCCAATTTCTTTCCAATTACTTTGTTTAGTTAATGATAATTGCCTTAATCTTTCATCATCATCTTTAGTCCATTTACCTCTAATATCAAAAGGATTAAACTGCCTTCTAACATGTTTATAAGTTGAAGCACGAGATCTGTAAGGAACAACTTTAGTTAAATATTCCCAGAAATTATCCTTTTTACGTTCAGGAGTCCAAATTCTATTACAAACGTCTTTCCTATCCATTTTAAACAAATATCCATAACCATCAATGAAAAATTCAATAGCTTTCAGTTCTTCACTTGAAAATGGTCTCGGTCCTTTAGTCTCAGGAACTAATGAATACCAATTCATTGTAATCTTTTGTGCTTCTTCAGCTAACTTTTCAATAGTTTTAATATGTTCGAAAGATTCAGGAAGTAATGATCCCAGTTCTTTTACCCTCTTAGAAATATTATTGGACAATTCATTTGCTTGCAAGTGTTGAAATGTATGATTTGCAGGATTTGTATTATTGGGGCTAGAAGAGGATCTATTTTGATGGTGGAGTGAACTAATAACTTGTTGTAGTTGGCCAGTAGTATATGGACCACCAAGATTCTTAGCTAATTCTGTAGTTTCTAAAACCGCTGCTCTAAATGATGGATCATTTTCATTTAAATTTGATAATTCAGGATCTATTTCATGATTATTTGAATTTCCAATTTTTCTTTTCTTTCTATTATTTTCTTGTTCATTTTCTTCTAAAAATTCCCAACTATGGAAATCTCCCAAATTTGACATCAATTCTTCAGGATTTATTCTCTTCTTCTTTTTGGGAGTCTCTTCCTCTAAATTCCCACCAACATATTTCATAACTGCTGCTTCAACAGCGTCATTGATTTGTTGATTAGTTGCTTTAGTATCATATTGAACATGATCATCATGGTTTCCATCATTGTGATCATCATGGTTATTATGATGGTGAACTTGATCTACCCCATCTTCTGTTTCCTCTTCTTCATGATGATGTTGAATTTGCACTGGCTGTTCAGTAAGATCAATTATATCAGCAGATTTATCAAATTGTTTAGCTTTAGATTCTAAATCATTATCATCATTCTTATTTTTACTACCTAATTCTAATAATGCTTTAGCACCACCTAATTCTTGTTGCTTATCCATTTTTGCAGCAAAGGTTACCCGATTATTTTGATTTCAGGGTAAGTGATGAGATTGAGAAATTAAGTTTCCTCAACACATTTTTTTCGGTGTTTGTCTGACTTTGATAATTTTTACTGTGCGGGTCTCTTTTTCCTTCTTTCTCCAATTTGACCGCGTATGCCTAAATTTTAGTACCAATTTTTATACCATCTCTCGCCCCAGATGACTTTATATTTATTGTTTCCTAAAATATCGATCAACTACTTATAAAAATACTTATTAAGGTATGAATTTTCATACGAAAGTGTTTATGAAGGTTATTATTTGTCTATAGTTAAGATATTCAAAAAATCCCCTGGAATAGTAATCAATTTATACTCTTGCCTATTTTGATATCTTGACATACATAACATCGCAGGATGCAAAAAGAAGAAGAATAATATTAGTTACTATTTAAGCTAATCTCTTCACTCATCAACTGATTTTATTTTTGATAGTTGGTATTCTGATAATGCAACCAACTAAGTTATTCAGTACTTTAGCTTTTATCGCTAATGTTTTTGCTTTCCCAACAGGTTTATCATCATCAGAACAATTTTATTTAGTAGCTTATAAAATGTCAGATAATGTACCACCCGATCCAGATTTTTTCCACCAAGCTAAGCAATTAGAACAAATTGGTTTCCAATATTTAGTATTTGATTCAGATTTCAATATTAAAATTGACTCGAATTTAGATTATAAAATTTTCAATGTTACGGGTAAAGTATACCCTGACTTGGATGCAAAATTATCTAACCCAGTAGATAAGTTTTTAGCTGTTGATGGGAATAATAAATTAATTATCACTGGTGATAAATCCAAATCAGTAGGTCATTTTAAAGTTTACCACAATGATTTAACTTTTGATGATAATGATGCTTGGTTAATTTGCACGGATAAAAATTCAACATCAATAGTTTCGGGATCATTGAATGAATCAAGTACTTTATGTAATGGTAATGCTATCCAAGTTATTTTAAGGGCATTTGGATATAATCTCTCTGGAGGGGCTATTCCTGACTTTCCATTATAGTCATACATAAATTTTGGTTATAATTGATATATCTTTTCTTTTCTTTCTTATTATTATATTACTATCAGTGCTCTGCCCGTGACATGCAGTTCCGACTTAACAGCAACAAGTGGTAAATCCTAAATTTACTCTGGCCGATAATGGAAACTGAAAAAAGATGGTCAGAAAAAAGATGGTCAAAAAAAGAATAGTTATCGTTAAAAAAGAACACTTACTTTGTTTCATATTCAAACTTAAAAACTTAAATGAGACTGGAGAACCAAGGGGAAATATGGAGAGTTCATGAAGAAATAATCTGGAGGACAGTGGATCCCCAAGGAGTCCTCTAACCAGTAAAAAAGAAAATACCTTCAAAGTTAAGTTTGTAGGTCAGTGGGGATAGAATACGTGTTACCAGTTTTAATAAAATGTAAAAAACTTAAACATATATACAAAAATATTAAGAATCAATAAGTAAGTCTACTAGTTAATTAATCTAATGCAGGTTATTTAGTCTAACAATTTTTCCATCCACAAACCGAAAATATTGCCCACACAATATACCGAAAATTTTGAGTTTGTTGCAAAACTCAAATCCAAGAAAATGTCTGACATACAAAAATAACGCTGAATAAAAGAAATTATTAATTTTTCCTGATCAGCAGAATGTCAAATAAGACGTTAAAAGAAGAAAATAATTTATTATAAAACCGAAACTATATATCAATTACAAAATTTTATCAGAAGTTTGTAAGTCATCTCTAAAAGTATGGAAGCTTGCTATTAGCTAACACTATTCCACTCATACTAAATTGCTGTCATAATTTCCGTAATTGCACACGAGAAACCTTCATGCATATAGTTATTCCGAACCCTTTAGAAAAGAAAGTAAAAATGAGAATTTTACAAATAACACAATTCCTAAAATTTTAAACTATCGGCCTACTAAAACAAACTATAATAATAACGGCAATACTGGAACCCAACCCCAAGATTCTCAGGTCTTTGGCCTTTGTTTAATGGGAAAACTCGTCCATTAACAGCCAATAGTAAAACTATTACTGTTTCTTATACTTACTCGCCTAAAAAAGAGGGGGGAGTGAGAGAGAGAAAAATGAGTGGTATACGCGGCAGGTGCAAAAAATGAAATTAAAAAATTTTTCTGTTTTATTTTTTACAGTTAAAGCAACTATAGTTTGAGGTTATGTCATAAGCCTTAATATCATATAAATATAAGTGTAACCCCAGAATCCTTTTTTTTCCCTCTTTCTCTAGTGTACATATTCTTTATTTTAGGTTGTAAACTTTTGTTTTAGATTTTTATCCATTATACGAAAGATACTTGAAGATATGTCATCTAACCAAACTTTAGATAGTGGAGCTAATAGCTTTAAAGAAGATAACTCAAATGGTTTATTTGAGAAAGAAGGAAACGAACTTTTTGATAAAGGTAACAATGAAACTGTTTTAAGAAAAACCAAAAAGAACACTACTGGTATTGTTCATCCTGATAATAAAAGAGAATTAAGTGAAGAAGATTGTTATGATAAATTAGGTTATTCATGGTCATTTTGGAAGAAATGGAGAATTATTACTGTTGTCTTTTTAGTTCAATTATCAATGAATTTTAATCCTAGTGTTTATCCATCTGCTACTACATTACTAGAAGATCATTTTAATATTGGTGAACCAGCTGTTAAAGTTGGTCAAATGTTGTTTTTAGTTGCTTATGGTTTTGGGTGTGAACTTTGGGCTCCATGGAGTGAAGACCATTTAGGCAGATTTCCAGTTATGCAATTATCATTATTCTTAGTTAATATTTGGCAAATTTTAGCTGCTTTAGCACCAAATTTGGGTTCTTTATACGTTGCTAGATTTTTAGGTGGTTTAAGTTCAGCTGGTGGTTCAGTTACATTAGGAATCTGTGCTGATATGTGGAGTCAAGAAGATCAAGGTTATGCTGTTGCTTATGTTGTTTTATCATCGGTTGGTGGTTCAACTTTAGGTCCAATTTTTGGAGGTATTATGACTGATAGATTAAACTGGCATTGGAATTTTTGGATGCAATTGATTGTTGGTGGTTGTACTCAAATTATTCATTTCTTTTTCTGTTGTGAAACTAGAACTTCAATTTTAGTTGATCGTGAGGCTAAAAGAAGAAGAGAATCTGGGGAAGATCCTGATATTTATGGTCCTGGTGAATTTAAAAAAGGTATTGATTTTAAAGAAGTTTTACATATTTGGGCAAGACCTTTTATTATGTTTGCTAAAGAACCAATTGTTTTATTTTTAAGTTTATTATCAGGATTTTCAGATGCTTTAATTTTCATTTGTATGGAATCTGTTTCATTGGTTTTTGAATTATGGGGGTTTACTACTATAACCAGTGGTTTAGTTTTCTGTTGTGTTTTGGTAGGTTATTTTATTGCTTATGGTATCCATTGTCTTGATGTTCGTAGGCAGCAAACAATTGCCAAAACAGAAGGTAATGCTTCAAGATTACCAGAAAGAAGGTTATTATTATTATTATTTTTAGTTCCTTTAGAACCAATTGGTTTATTCGGTTTTGCTTGGACCTCAATGGGTCCAGAACATAATCATTGGATTGCTCCAATTATATTCCTTACTTGTATTGGTATTGCTAATTATAGTATTTATATGCTGACAATCGATTATATGATCTTAGCTTATCAATCAGAATATGCGGCTTCTGCAACTGGTGGTAATGGTTTTGCAAGAGATGTCTTAGCTGGTATTGCTGCAATGTATTCAGGTCCAATGTTTAGACATTTCCTGAAAAATAAACCAATTCAATGGGCTAATACTTTCTTAGGGTTCTTTGCTATCCTTGTTGCCATCCCAGTTTATATTTTCTACTGGAGAGGCCCACAAATTAGAGCTAGATCTAAATTTGCTGCTACTTTAGCTGCTGATAAAGAATTAAGAAGAGATAAAACTTTAATGCATTTCGATGATAATGAAGAAGAAATTGGTGAAGAATACGTTGAAACGGAAAAGGATACCAATAAACCTGTTCCGGAAGACGTTCTTTTAAATTAATAGATAGAATTTAATTAAAATAAAACGCAGGGTGATAGAAGTAAAAATTTTATAAAAAAATGTTGCATATATGTAGATTTATATAGATATTTAAATGGTCATTTAAAGAAGAAAAAACAATGCTAATCTCTAGTTAATCTGGTAATAATTTCTTTATGTTGAGGGTACATTTCAAGTAATTCATCACGTTTATATAACACAAATTCGTCAAAGATGAACCCAGGAACAACAACACAACTTACTAAGGCATAATCTGATTCAACAGTACTACCAAATATCGCTTCCTTTGGTACAACATACAGTAAAACTTCACCTTTATCAGCATTAGGACCAACTTTAACTTTTTCATATTTACCATCTTGATGAATAACATGAACAGTTAATGGATTACCAGCATGATAAAACCACATTTCATCAGAATAAATTTTATGAAAATGTGATGGGTTATCTTGTTTTAATAAGAAATGAATATTGGTATATAAAGCAGTTTGATTACCCTTATTTGAAGTTATTGGTTGTTCTGATCTATTTAATTCAAGGTAATAACCACCTTCTGGATGACTTTGCAATCCCAATTCTTTAACCCAATACTCTGCTGATTTCATTGTACTTCAATTGATATTCAATAAATTTATTCCTTTAAATTAGATTTTATGGATAAGGAATTTTTCAGTAACTTTATATTAACAATCGTATTCGAAATGTGTGCGGTTTTTCGTATTGTTTTCATTTATGACTTCGGTTAGTCCAGCAACTCCTAAGCATGATAAGAACGATCTTCATCATTGGAGTAAAGAGGAAATAGTGAATAGAGTACTAGAATTAGAAGATGAATTACTTGAATTTCAAGGTTATTCAAAAGAATTAGAAGAGGCATTAGAAGATGAGCTTAAACAATTAGAGCAAGATAAGACAAATTTACAAAATATTAATTCACAACAACAACAAACTATTAAATCCCAACAAGATAAAATCAAACAGGTAAATGCTGAACTACGAGCTTTACAAGATACGTCTAATGAAGAAAGATTAAAACTTGAAACTGTGATACGAGATTTGAAACAAAAACTAGTTGATGTTGAGATAATAAATGATAATATGGAGTCAAATGATAGATTAATATCGAATAAATTAGAATTATTAAATCAATTTAATAGTGAATTATTAGAAAAGATTGCAATTTTAGAAAATGATTTATATTTAGAAAGAAAAGCTAATAATGAGAAAGATTTATTTATTTCAAATTATGAAAATACCATAAATGATTTACAAAGACAAATAGAAGGCCATGAATCAAATACCAGTACAGGAGAAGTAGATATTCTGGTACTTAGTATGAGAGATGTTTTAAAAGCAGGACCACCAGTTTCACCTTTTTTACCTAAACTTAACCAGAATGGTATGAAGAAATCAGATTCTTTACAAAAGTTACATGAACTTCTGTTGAAGACTGAAGGTTTATCAAATAAAGTTAAATCCTTAAGAAGAGAATCATTATACTTATCTACTCCAAATATTAAGTCACCTTCCACCACTCAACTTTCAAACCATTTACATACATCAGATTCCAGGAAGGAGAATATGTACTTTGAAAAGTCTAAGACTTCTAAAAATTTAACTTCAATGTTGATACAGGAATCAGAAAAACCTTTAAACCATAAAAAATCTAAAAATTTAGATCATAGGAAGTCAGTACTAGGACCTATTAGTGGATCTCCTAATGTTGATAAAATTGAGTATAAATTAGAGAATAAAGATAGAAAGAAGAAAAGGAAAGACTTGTTTAGTAGTCTAAAAGCATTGACTCTGAGTAACCATTGAATGAATTATTATGTTTATGTATATATATTTTTTTGTAGTTTCATTTTCTATCCTAATTACAAGATATCTAAAAATACTAACTAAAACCGCGATTATTTGTGATTCTGAGACTTTTTGATCTAGTCGAAATAAGAAAACATGGATGAAGCTAATTTTAATCAATCGCTAAAGGTTTTCGATAAAACCATGCTATATCATGAATTGATTGATTTGAATAGTCAATTGACTCATATCAAAGCTACAGAATCTGATTTTGATTATACATTATGTCTTTCACAATTGAATCAAATTATTGAGAAGTTCAACATCCCCATACCTAAATCCAAAAAGAAAGAAGAAGAAAGTGAAACAGTCGTTCATATTAGAAACCAACAATCTAATCATTTATACCGTATTCTTTCACGTAATTTGATTTTAGTTTTCAATAAATTACCCACTAAAGTTTATGATGTGGCTAATAATTTATTGAATTATTTGAATAATGAAACATCACCAATTTTTGAACTTGCAATTATTTTATTGATTGATATTTTTGAAACTTTTCCCAACTCACTTGGTTCATTAATTAATTTCTCCATTAATCAAATTTATAAAATTTTGAAAAAGAACTCATCTACCAATGATGGGTTAATTTATTTATTGAATTCATTAACTAAATATAGTAATAGATCTGATATTGATGATAAATTACAAGCAAAATTAATTAAGATTATTAATAAGAATATTTTATTACCTATTAATTATTCAGTTAATGTTAAAGTAACTGATTCTGATAATGTTACTATAAGTCTTAAAAAGAATTATTATTTAGTATTGAGAAACTTATGTATATTATCAATCAATGCCAATTATGAATCATTATTATCAAATAGTGCATCTTCTACCAGTGGTGGTGCTAAGATGAAACCAGAGTCAATTATGTCCTATCAACATCAATTCCAACAAACTTTATTAACTTCAATTGAAAAACAAGTTATTTTTGGATTATCTAATTACTCTAAAGATGTAAGAATTTCAACAGTTGAATTATTATCACATTTATTTATAAATTTTATACCAACAGGGAAATTCAATCCTATAGAATATTTAGTTGGATTATTCAAATTACCATCAATAATGAATAATTGGAATGAAAATTTGTCAGAAATTAAAGAAGCTGATAGTAGTTATTTTGACCCCCAAAATTATAACTACAATGAATTAGAAGATATTTTATATCATAATGTAGATGAAGTAATGTTAAATACTGGGATTGTTGAAACTTTAATATTTTATATTCAATTAGAATCATTCCAAAATTCTGAATATTTATCCAGTAATTTATCAAATATTTTAGAGATCATATTATCTAAATTTTCAAATTTAAATTTTGATAATCATATCATTAATTCAAACTGGATTAAAGTTATTAAACAATTTTCAAAATTCTTTGAATTTTTAATTTCTGAAGCAGGTCCAAATTGTCATGAAATATTGTTGAATTTCTTAGTTACTCATTTTGATACTGAATCTTCTAATACTGAGAATTCTAAGGAAAAGAAGCTGAAAGGATTCTTTGGTACTAAAAAGTCATCCAGTCAAACTGGGAACGATGACTTAAATATTAATATTTTCCATAATCCTTACCAATCAGCATTGACTTTAGTTGTTATTGAAAATTTGTTACCATTTGGAATTGATTTTAATACATATATTAACAAAGGTGATGAAGAATCAAATACTATCAATAGCACCGCTTTAGAAGAAGGTAAAACAACTCAAAAACTTGAAGACAATGAAGCAACTGATGATTTGGTTAAGTTGGAAACTCCTGAACAGTCAGTGTTAGTTCGATTATTATTAAAATTACTTATTAATAATAATGAGTATATTAGGAATTTTGCAATGGTTACCTTATTAAAATATTGTAAAACAAATGAAGTTGAAATAAATCAAATTGTGTTAAATTTATTCAATTTGTTTAATCAAGAGTTACAAAATTTGTCTGAGAATAAAGGTATTGATACTGCCAACACTTCAATTAATTCAAGTAGTTTCGTCTCAATTAAATTGTTAAGTTATGCTTTATGTTTATCATCAGTGATCAAACAAACCGACTCTGTGCAATTGCAAAATTCAACAATCGTCAAAATTTTAAGTTTCTGCACTCAAAATTTAAAACACAATACTTCAACTACAAGATCAAATAATTTGAAAAATACAAGTTGTTGGATTATTTTATCATCACTAGTTACCTTTTACAATGAATCTGAATTTGTTAAATTAAATTCTTCACAATTTTTAATTTTTTGGAAAAATTTATTAACTTCACAATTTGTTACTTCTGATTTAAGTGGTGCTACTAATGATGGTCAGGAGAGAGAAATTTTTGATAATTTACAATTAAGAAATATAAGTTTAATTTGTTTGTTAAATTATATAAATACCGTTGATTTATCACCTGAATCACTGAAACAAATCCAATTTTTATTAGTTAAATCTTATAATTACCTAACTTATCTTGAATCAAATATGGAAATTGTGGGCAATGTCACAAATTTCAATACTAGTATCAATGATGAATCATTTAACTTAAATGCTATTGGTAATTTGTTATTTTCAAATTATGGATATAATAATAAATTGGAATTTAAAGATTTAATTATTAATTTGATATTAAACGGGAAAAAGATAATCATTAAGAATTTTACTAAATTGGTTAGTTATTTGAAACTGGATATTAATTCAAATATGATTGTTTTATTAATTAAGATTTTCAGTGATTCAAAAATTTTCAGCAAAGATCATTTAAGTAAAGAAAAATCTAAAGTTTCCAAATCTAACAAGAAAGTCTTGAATAAAGTCAATGATTTGAATGATACTAAAATTTTCCTTAATCAAGAATATTGTTATAGTTACGGGGTTACTAGTAAATTTAGTGATTTTTCAAGTACAATTAATGAATTAATTATTAATGGAACTGAAGAAAGTGTCGAACCTTCCACTAATAGTGATTTATTCTATGTTGACCCATTTTATAAAGATAAGAAATTTAAAGGAATTATTGAGAATAATATTGATAATAATGAATCTGTTGGTGGTGCATGGTTTGATATTTTAGAAGAAATAATTTATAAAAATGTCGAAAATTCAATTATTTATGATCCATCAATTTTAATTCAATGTGATTATTCATATTTAGAAAAGTATTCAACCAATTTAATTACTTCAATAGTTGATTTATCTATTGAATTATTCCAATTAGTTTTACCTTATCTAACATTAAAAGTTCAAACTTCATTATTAGAGCAAATTAGAAGTTCGTTAATTTCTAAAACTGTTTCTCCCTTGAGATTAGATGCAATTACAATTAACGTATCAATTGCTATTCATGGATTTTTAAAGCATTGTCAATCCAAGAAAATTTCTTTAGATAAAGATTTGGTAATTGTGATTATTGATATTTTAAAGAAACTTGATACCAATAGTAAATTCTTGCTTGAGATTAATTCAGATTCAATTGGTTTAGCAGCATACTTTATTTCCAATAATAAGAAATTGATTGGTGATCAAATCGATTCTTATGTTAGTTCATTAATTAACGATACTGATCCATTTACAAGAGGTAATTCATTATATTCCATGTCCCAAGTTTATCATTACACTGGAATAGGATTTAATGATATTTTTAATGTTTGTTTCCAATTATTAAATGATCCAAACCCTATTGTTTATTATTATAGTATTCAATCACAAATCTTATTGTTCAGTGAAACTCAAAATTCATCAAATCCAGCATCCACTTCTAATCTTTCATCCTTAATTCCAAGAATATTGAAGAGAATATTTGATAGTTACTTAATTAATCTGTTTAATTATGATATAGATGGGAAAATATTAAGTGATTTGAAATATGAATATAGTAGTGTCGGATTAATTTCAAATTTCTTGCAAAATTTAGTTACCAAGATGGGACCAAATTTACGTACTTTACCAGAAGATAGTAGATTAGAATTAAGAGCATTAATTATTTCATTGAGGTATTCAATTGGAAGTTATCAAATTGATGATCAAATTGAAAATTGTCAATATTTGTTAAAATTATTACAAGAGTTGGTTATATTTGATCCAAAATTAATTAATCATGAAGTTAATTTCTTCTCAGGGTTGTTAGTTAGTATTGTTTCCAAGAATTTAAAATTGGGATTATCAACGGTATCACCAAGTTCAATTAATTTAGATTCAATTTTCCCATATAATTCAAGTTTCGGTATTTATAAATTAGGATTTGATTGTTTTGCTGAATTACTTAAAGTTTATGGTAATCAAATCTTGACAAAAGATATTATTCAATTAGTTTGGGTATCACTAAATATTAAACCTTGTGAAGAACTGAAGTCATTAGTTAAATTATGGATGGAAACTAATTCTGAAATGAATTGGTTTGCTACTTTAAATTCATTATATAAAATGTCAAACAAGAAATTAATAAATCCATTTATCGAAATTAATTATCAACAGAAATTATTACCATTATTACAAAGACAGAAGAAGAAAAATAATAGTATTATTGATTTTAAAGATGAAGAGATTGAAAATATTGTCGGAATCACTGATGTTGATAACGATAAAAATGAACCAATTTCATGGGAATTTAAATTATTCATTTATGATTTACTAAATCATTTATTATACTTATCAACTAAGAATAATATTTTGTTTGAGAAATTAAAATTAAGAATTAGTGATTTAGTTAAAATATCATTTTTAGGTTCTACTTCAAATATTAATATTATTAAATTAAGGGGTATTAGTTTATTAGATAAAATTTTAGGTAATTTTGGAGATTTAGAAGATTCAATTTACCCGGGAGTTTCTATTTTAGAACAACAACAAGCACAGATTATTAGTGCAATTATTCCTTGTTTTAATTCTGAAAGTAATAGTGAAGTTATTGTTAATGCTGTTAATGTTTCATCAAAATTTATCAATTTACCTAGAATTAAATTTTATTCTAAACAAAGAATTTTGAAAACATTGATTTTCTTATTAGAAGAATTATCATCAAATAAATTTATTAAATTTGGATTTTTAGAAAATTTATCTGAATTTAATAAAAAGTCAATTCAAATTTCAATTTTAAATTGTTGGTCATTAGTAAAATTAAATAGTAATGATGAAAAAGATTTAATTGAACCAGAATTAGTTGAAACGTTAGAGAAATATGAAAATCTATTAATTTCATTATGGATCATTTCCTTAAAGGAATTCTCAATTTTAAAATATAATGATGTTAATAATGGACATGATAATTTAAAAGAATTAAAAATTTATAATAATTATTGGATTAATTTTATTAGTGTTTTAAGTCTTGAATTGGAAGAAAATAATAATTTTATTTCAAAATATTTAGATGATGATGCATCAACATTTTTCTTTATATTATTTAGTCAATGTGTTGAATCACTAATTAAAAATAAAAATATTTCAGAAATTTTAATATCAATTAATAAATTATTTAAGAATGATTCATTAATTAAGATAATTTTTGAAAATGATGATATTTTTAATGAATTAATCGATTTATTTGATAGGTTAATTTTAATTGAAGAAGATACTAAAATTCAATGTAAATTAATTGAAATAATTAATTCAATTTTCTTGACTTTTATTAAAGATCCGGTACAAACTAATAATTTAGAACAAAATTTTGATAAATTATTTGAGTTAATTAGATTATGTATGTTGCCAATTTTCAATATTTTACCATTCTTGAAGAATGATTATGATGAAAATGATAAACAAACTAAATTAATCTTAAAACATATTGATAGTGGCCCACATTTATTAATTTTGAAAACATGTTTTAATAATTTAATGGAAATAATTATAAGGTTCCCTGATGTTGTTAAAATTGATTTATATTCATGTTTATTATTTATTTTTGCTAAAATTTATGAATTTAAAAATGATTTCTTAATTTCAATTATATTACCTTATTTAAGACAAATTTTCCAAGAAAGTAAAAACATTAAAGAATTAGATGGTAATAAAATAATTTTAAATTTTTATAAAATATTGAAAAAATTTAATTCCAATTTTAATTTTAATGATAATAATATAATCTTAACTATAATGATTTTCATTACTATGGGTGATATTCAATTAAATGAACAAGAATCACTTGAATTTACTAATTCTGTAATTAATTTATTGAAAAATAATGATACTAAAACAATGGGTATTCAATGTATAAAATCATTAATGCAATATTCTGCCAAAAATAATATCTATATTGTTAGAGAAATAATCAAGAAATTAGTTAACTCAGTTAAATCTAGTGATTCAGAGATTCCATTTAAATTATCAATTGAAATGTTAATGATTTATACAAAGTCTGAAACCAATGAATCCAAATTGAATCAAATTTATGCATTAATAATTCCATTAATTTTATATGGATCTAAAAATTCACAAACTTTCTGTCATGAACAATTACTTGAACTTATTCATCTTAAGGCACCAATTTTCAAAACTATTGTGAATGAAGTTCTTACACCAGATCAAAAATCTGCCACTGAAAAATTAGTTAAATTAACCACTGGTGATTTTTATGATGAAGCTGATGATTCTAAGATTGAATTGAAGACCTTTGGTTAGTATACATATACGATTTTGCAAACAAACGATTAATTTTACAATTCCTATATAATTTTCTTCTTTATACTAATTTTCGTAAAAGCCGTATATAATTACATTCTTGGCTCTAGTAACGAAATCTTGAAAATCTTGGAACTGCGAGATGGAAAAGATTAAAAAATTATCACTAAAAATATTATAATTCTGATCCCACGCAACAATGTTTAATTTAATATTATTCATTTCATTTGCATTATCAGTTCTATGCAAGACACATACATTTGATTTCAATGTTACTTATGTCGAAGGTAATCCTGACGGTGTTTTCAATCGTAGAATGATTGGTATTAATGGAGAATGGCCAATTCCAACAATTAGAGTTCACAAGAATGATAGAGTTATAATTAATTTGGATAATCAATTAGACGATAAGAATACATCATTGCATTTCCATGGATTATTTCAAGAAGGGACTAATGCTATGGATGGTCCTCAAATGGTTACACAATGTCCTATCCCACCGGGTTTTAAATTTACTTATAATTTTACCGTTGATCAAGTTGGTACTTATTGGTATCATTCACATACTGGGAATCAATATGGTGATGGATTAAGAGGGTTATTTATTATTGAAGATGATGAAACTCCATTTAAATATGATCAAGAAGTTACATTATCGGTTAATGATTGGTATCATTTAGAATCTGATAAATTAATGAGTAAATTTTTAAGTAGATATAATCCAACTGGAGCTGAACCAATACCACAAAATTCATTATTTAATGAAACTAAAAATGCTACCTGGGAAGTTAAACCTGATACTACATATTTTGTTCGTATAGTTAATATGGGATTGTTTGTATCACAATATTTAACTTTAGAAGATCACACATTTACCATTGTTGAGATTGATGGAGTTTATGTTGAACCTATGGAAACTGAAACTTTATTAATTGGTGTTGCTCAAAGATATGGTGTTTTAATTAAAACTAAAAAACTGATTAATAAAAATTATAGATTTTTAAATATTTTAGATAAAGATATGTTAGATATTTTACCACCTGATTTACAATTAATTTCAACAAATTTTGTTAAATATAATGAACAAATTAATTTACCAACTGTTTATGAAGGTAATAATGAAAAGTTGTATGATAAATTAATTGAAAATTTTAAAATATTCGATGATTTTAAACTTATACCACTTTCACATACACCAATTTTAGATGATCCAGATTTGTCGATAACTTTAGATTTTAAGATGGATAATTTAGGTGATGGTGTTAATTATGCATTTTTTAATGAAATTAGTTATGTTGCTCCAAAAGTACCAACACTTTATACTGTTATAAGTAGTGGTAAAGAATCAAATAATGTTAATATTTATGGATCAAATACCAATACATTTATTTTACAAAAAGATGAAATTATTGAAATTGTTTTAAATAATCAAGATCCAGGTAAACATCCTTTCCATTTGCATGGTCACATTTTCCAAACAGTATATAGATCTGAAGAAGGTGAAGATGATGATAATCCGATCGTTTACGATCCGAAAAATCCTGATCATAATAAGTTACCTGATACTCCAATGATGAGAGATACAGTATTAGTTAATCCTAATGGATTTGTTAGACTTAGATTTAAAGCTGATAATCCTGGAGTTTGGTATTTCCATTGTCATGTTGATTGGCATTTAGAACAAGGTTTAGCGATAACACTTGTTGAAGCACCAGAAGAAATTCAAAAACAATCAGTACCAGAAAATCATTTTGATGGTTGCAAAGCAGGAAATATTTCATTTGAAGGTAACGCTGCTGGTAATTTAGAATTAAAAGATTTAACTGGGGAACTATTACAACCAAATCCATTACCGGAAGGTTTTACAACTAAAGGTTATATTGCATTTTTAGTATGTTGTTTGATTGCCATTTATGGATTAACTACAATCTATCAATATGGTATGGAAGATGTAAAAACTGACGATCATGATGAAGTTATAAGAAGATTACATAAATTATTAGAAGATAATGGAGAATTAGATACTAATGAAGGTATTAGTTTAACTAGTAATATTGAATAAGGTAGTGAAGTTATGAAATACTAAATGATACAAACAAAAGAATATACATAGGCATAATTAAGATACGTAATTTTACTTGGTACTCTATTTTTTTGATCGATAGTTTCTCTGTACAACCATTGAAATGGTTTGAACTTTTACTTCATAATAGAATTCAAATTACAAAAATGACTTATGATTTTAGACAATTTAATAAACTAGCAAGCAGATGCTTTTAGTAAATTACATTACTAGATGGAAACTTGTAAAAAAAATTACATGTACACATATATCAGCAATTATAATTCCAGAGTAATAAATGCTTTTTAGTAAACTCAATAGAAATAATTTCTATTGCTACCTTTATATTATATACTATATAGTGCTATATTATTAAGATATAGTCCTATATTATTAAGATATAGTCCTATATTATTAAGATATAATCGCTACTGCAAAAACAAAAATCAAATAGTGAGACAAGGACAAATTATGCTGGGGGTGATAAAAAACTATGATGAGTGAGAAAAAAGATAAGAGTGACAAGTCTCAACGAAAATTCAATAAAAGGAGGTAATAAGACATATTGTAATAAATATGTCACAATTATTTGAATGGGCATTTGGTAAGAAACTTACTCCTCAAGAGAGACTTCGGAAAAACCAAAGAGCTTTAGAAAAGACTCAAAGAGAATTAACTAGAGAAACAACTAAATTACAAAGTCAAGAAAAGAAATTAATTTCAGATATTAAAAAATCTGCTAAACTGGGACAAATTAATAGTGCTAAAGTTCAAGCAAAAGATTTAATACGTACTAGAGGATATATTCATAAATTCAATTCAATGAAAGCTCAATTACAAGCAATATCATTAAGAATTCAAAGTGTTAGAAGTAATCAACAAATGGCAATGTCAATGCGTGATGCAACAAGATTATTATCAGGTATGAATAGATCAATGAATTTACCACAATTATCTAGAATTGCTCAAGAATTTCAAAAGGAAAATGATTTAATGGATCAAAAACAAGAATTTATGGATGATGCAATTGATGATGCAATGGAATTTGAAGATGATGAATTAGGTGAAGAAGATCAAATTGATGAAATATTAGGTAAAGTATTAGATGAAATTGGTGTTGATTTAAATAGTAATTTAAAAGATACTCCAACTGGATTACCAGCAACTGAATCAGAACCAAAAATTGCTCAAGCAATTGGTGGTGGTGAAGATGATTTACAAGCTAGATTAGATAGTTTAAAGAAGTAGTTAACAAGGGGTTTAGTGTAATAAATAAATTTTTTTAATATCTAATCTAAATATATTTATGTTCAGTTAAATAATCAATAATTTGTTGAGCTGCTTGTTCAATGGTAATACCATCATTAATAATATGAATTTCAGCATTATCAGGTTTTTCATAAGGAGCACTAATACCAGTAAATTCTTTAATAATACCTTCTCTGGCCTTTTTATATAAACCTTTTGGATCTCTAGTTTCAGCAACTTCTATTGGAACATCAACGAAAACTTCAATAAATTTTAAACCATCCTTTTCATGTAATTCTCTTGCTAATTGTCTATCTTGTTTATAAGGACTAATAAATGAAGTAACAGTAATACAACAAGAATCATTAAATAATTTACTAACTTCAGAAATTCTTCTAATATTTTCATTTCTATCAGTTTCACTAAAACCTAAATCTTTATTCAAACCAAATCTAATATTATCACCATCTAATCTATATGAATTAATTTTTTTCGATAATAAAAATTGTTCTAATGCACAAGCAATAGTTGATTTACCTGATGCACTTAAACCAGTTAACCAAATTGTTAAACCTTTTTGATTAATTAATTTACTACGTTCCTCATGAGTTAAGTTTGGGTGCCATGTAATATAAGTTGCCATCTTTTTATCTTTTTATTAGTATCTTCTGGTACTTTTAAGTATTTTTTTTTATGAATTTTTCACTAATTTAGTTCTGATTGCAAAAAAAACTAAGTGTTCTAATCTCACGTGATAAGCTGATGCAATTTTTGGCCCAAATGATATTTTCTTGTTGACGGCACACGACCGTCCATTAAAATTTGAGAAATCTCAGTGAGGTGAAAAACTAACGAGATGTATTATGAATTAATGGCTATAGCCAGAGTTAAAGATCCTCGTGCTAAACATTTAGATGCTATGAAAATTGTTAATACTGTTGGGAAATTAATTCTTAACAATAGGGGTATTATACGTGATATCACAGCAATAGGAGCAAAACCATTACCAAAAATAATGAGTAAAAATCAAGAAAGACATTTTGAAGGATATCAATTTATGATGGGATTTGATAGTAGTTCAGCAGTTCAAGAAGAATTATTAAGAACTTTAAGGAAAGATCCAAGAATTTTAAGAGCAAATGTTTTTAAACAACATATTCATAAAAAATTAAATATTGGTACTAGTTTTGAAAATGCTAGTGCTTAATATATTGTATAAATAGGAATGTACATAGAAATGCATAATATAGGTATTTAACTATATACAAAACTCTCATAAAAAATTTAAAATACAGTGGCCTTTGGATCATTATAATTTTTGGATGGGAAAGCAGATGATTTCTTTTCACTATCCACATCAATTTCATTTTCTTCATTAATTTTAACTTCCAGTTTTAAATTTAATTTATTTAATTCTTCATCAGTCATTACTTTAACCCAATCAATATTTAATTCAAATGGTCCATAAGTTTTATCAAGTAATCCAATACCAAAAGTTTTTATTTCACTTTTATTTAAATCATTATTATCTTGAATAACCCCCCAATTAGTAACAACAAAATCATTTAAAGGTATTACAACTGTTTCCCATTCTCCTGGTTGATTAAGAAATAATCTATGTTGATATAAATCGGTTATCATTGGAGTATTAGCTTGTAAATTTATAAGATATTTACGTCTATCACCTTTAACTCTTAAAACCATTGATGTAAATGGAGTCCAATCCCAAAAATTATTCAGAAATAAAGTTTGTGGTTGATCTTTAGTTCTAAACATTGCATATCCTGATCTTGTTATATCTGGATTATCAGTTGGTAAATCAAGATTTAAATTACCTGTAAACGTACCATAACTAAATCCATTGCTATTATTTTTATCATTTATATTACCGTCATTCGCATCAATATTATTTGATAAATTTTTAAATTTTTCAAAATTTTGAATAAAATTAGCTGATGAAAATCCTCCAATTTCTTTATCTGAACGAAGTATAATATTTTTAAAATTATTACTATCTCTAAAATTTAAAATTGTTTGAAAATTTGGTGATTTTGGAGTTTTTAAGAAATTTTTCAACATGGTTTGGGTTTTGAGAAGTTTTTTTGAGAAAGTTCCTATCTGCATTATATATTAAGTATTAAGTATTAAAATTATTAAAAATTATTATTAAAATTATTAGTATTATATCATTATTTATTAAGTATTAAGCATTAAGCATTATGAAATATTATTAAAATATTTTGTAGTATTTAGATTGTTAACTATCTAATCTTATCTCTCTCTCTTTAATTCTTCTTCCTATAATCATCAGAAGTATTTGAATTTAAAGTAGTTAATTGATCAACATCATCAAAGACTGAAGTTGTTGCAGAATTTTCAAAACTTGAAGTTTCTTCATCTTCTAAAATTGGATTATTAAAAACTTTTGAAGCTTGTCTTGACCTTGAGTCAGGATAATTTGAATATGGTAACCCATTATTTGAACTAGAATTTGAACTAGAATTTGGTAATGATGATGAAATTTGATTAGGGTTTAAAATATTGGGATTTAAACTTGAATTTTGATTAATTTCACCCACATTACTGATAATATTACCATTAGTAATATTACTATTAGTATTGTCAAATTGATTCATTTCAATATCACCATAAATATATTCACCATAATTAAAATTTAAAGGATTGATTTCATTAGGATCTAATAATTTAATTTCACTATAACTCCAACGACAAAATTTACTTGGAATCATAATTGGTAAATGGAAATATTTTGTATATGTGAAAACTGATAATGCTAATAATGCACCACCAATTAAATCGAAAAAATAATGATGAGTTAAATACATTGTTGACCACCAAAGCCAACAAGCATACCCCCACCAAATAAACTTAAAATTTGGGAATAACCAACATAAAAATAAAACATCCATAACGGCACAACCAGAATGTAATGATGGGAAAGCACCGAAAACAACTGGTGAATTGGAAAAAGCAGTAGTATACATATCAAATCCTAAAATTTCATCAATTCTACCTAATCCACCTGGTGATCCATGCATTGAATAATTAGCAGGTTGTAAACCATATAAATTTTTATACCAAGGAGGAGCAGCAGGGAAAAGGATTTGAATTAAAACACCAAATAAATTCATATAACCAAATGCAAAACCAAAAGAACGAAGACTTGTTGGAGGACCAAAAATAAAAATTAAAATAGCAACAATAAATGGTGAACTAAAATGAACAATACCATAAGGTAACCAAGATAAAATATCTAAAGAATTTGTCGTGACAGTAGCTAAAACATTTGATAAATTATCACCATATAAAATAGTTTCCATTGCTGGTAAAAATTTAACAGAAATTGCAGGTTTCCAATCATGGGGGATTTTACCACAAGTGAAAAATAATGCTAACCAACAAAAAATTGGTAATGCATGAATGAAAAATTGTGAAGTTAATGGAATTAAAAAACATGTCATGAAAATTAATAATATTGGTAATTTAATTAAGAATGAAGATGGGAAAATTAAAAATACAAACATTATAACAGTTGATAAAAATCCATAATGTAATAAATCATTTAATTTCCATTTATAAGATTTTAATTTATTTATTGATATTTTAATATCTGTTGAAAATTCTAAATTTGAAATGGTTGAATTATTTGGAATCTCTGAAAGGAAATAATAATGAAACCATTGATATGGTATTTGAATTACTTGTGACCTTAGTATTGACATCTGAAAACGCACACCTTATAAAACAAACTTTAAAATACACTGCAAGCCAAAAAAAAATAAACACTAAACTGGTGACTATATATATGATTATTCTACTATGATTCTAATGATTATACTTAAAACTACCTATGGGACTCTTTAACTTAATTCTTTTCTTCTGTTTGTGTTTTGATGATCTAAGTTGATGTTTTAGTTTGATTTCGATTTTTGATGAGATGTAAAAACTGTGAGAATTTTCTTTTTATACCGCACAACCCTTTATAGGGGGGGGTCCCCTTGAAAAAGTCTATGATTGAGAAAAACCACAAATTATATGGGTGTACTGGGGTATAAATAGGAGTTAGTAACAATTATAGATAGACATAAAATAGTGAATATATTCCTTGTATTCATTACAAGAATCTGATGTGATAAGGTAAGCAACAAAAGGTAAAATGAGAAAGGTTTACTGTAAGCAACATACATATTTAAAGGACAGAAAAGAGGAAATTAAATAAAAAGAGCAGTATTTTTCATTCTGTACCTATTAAACGAATGGAGGTTTCATGACTGGATGAATTCTTTGGGTTTGGTTGGGTTTCAATGATTTCTAACTACATTGCCTGTTTTACTTTTCCCATCACTATTTCTACGAAACGTTTGTAAACTTTTGTTCAGTACATGAATCTAAGTTCGAGATAATTGCACCTCTCCCAACTACTAACCTATTAAATTTCCTTTCAGATCTAACTATAGAGGGGTCGAAAATATTGCCTAATTATCTCCTAAGTTTACTTAAAGTTTAGTACTTAAAGTTTAGTGCTTAAAGAGGTAACTGTGGTTTGATACTCACCAGCAATTTCAATACTAGCGTCAGTTTCACCTGTTCAATCTTGTTAAATCTTCATCTGTTGAATCTATCTCTTGTACTTCTTTTCGCATAATTGAAACAAACTTGAGAAATTGAGAAACTATATTTTTAGTATATACTGTTTAATATGACCTAGAAATAATATGTTTATGTTTCATTGATTCCTTTTGTGTTACTAAAGGGATTGTAGCCTGAATAAATGGAAATATAACTTTTGAAGCACCGGAAACAAAGGTATTTCAATAAGAATTGAGATTCTTAATTTTTCCCATACTATTTAACCACTTAATGCTCCATTCTTCTCCAATTAATTATTATCTTTATAGACATGTATCTTTTTTTAATGCCGATTGACCAATGGATGATTTGTGTTGGCATTATACATAAGATACATAAGAGGAGTACGAGATGAGGTGAATATGGCATCAGATGAATACAAAGTCGGGATCACAAAGATCTTGCATATATCAACTTTTGTTTCATTTCTCTTATTCTAATTCAAATATTCTTTTTCGTTTCGATATACTTTTTGTTTTCTTTGAAAATTTGCCTATACATAACCACTTACGTTTACCTATGGAGAATTCGAATTATATAATCTTTTGGTTGCCCTAACATTAAATTACCCGTACACATATAACCCACGCATTCGGCAATCTCAAAAACTTTGAAAAATAAAACAAACTATAGCTTCCAGAAAATGATTGAAGAACACGAAGATAAAGTTATTGTTTCATTACCAGAAGATACATCGGTTACCATTTTAAAATATGGAGCTACTATTATTTCTTGGAAAGTTAAAGGTATTGAACAATTATGGGTATCATCAGCAGCTAAATTAGATGGATCAAAACCAGTTAGAGGTGGTATACCATTAGTTTTCCCAAATTTTGGTAAAACTAAAGAACCAACTAAAGCCACTTATAATTTACCACAACATGGATTTGCACGTAATTCAAATTGGGAATTTTTAGGACAAACCACTAGTGATCCAGTTACCATTCAATTTGCATTAAGTCCAAATGAAGCAAATAAAGAAATTTATAATTTATGGGAAGGTAAACCAGATTTTACATTAATTTATTCAATTGGTATTAAAGATGAAAAATTATTAACTTCAATTGAAATTGAAAATTGTGATTCTAAACCATTTGAATTTAATTGGTTATTTCATACTTATTTCAAAGTTGATGATATTGAAGATATTGTAGTAAATAATTTAACTGATGAAGAATGTTATGATCAATTATTAGCCACCACTTACAAAGAGAAATCCCCAATGGTAAATTTCACTGAAGAATTTGATAGAATTTATAAAAATATCCCAAAGGAAAAAATTTTACAAATTATTAAATTAGGTAACGTAGAAAAAAATATTAAAAGAGATAATTTACCTGATGCAGTTGTTTGGAATCCATGGATTAAAAAATCTGAAGGGATGGGTGATTTTGAGCCTAAATCAGGTTATTTAAATATGTTATGTATTGAAGCTGGTCATGTAGGTAATTTCAAAACTTTACAACCTGGTGAAAAATGGACTGGTAGTCAAGAATTTTATTTAGGTGGGGAAATTTTAGTTCAACTGAATATTTATTAATCTATACACTGAATCACCATTACTGCCTCCCTAATCTCTCTCTAATCTTTTCTGTCCTATTTACATTTCTTGGATGATGAAAATGTTGGTTTATCATAACTATGTAACAGTGATACGGAAGGATAAGATCTTAATGATTGATTTGATGCTTGTCTTTTTAAATTTCTATCAAAATTAAAATCAACTGTGGTAGTAATTGGTTTAACTACAT
Source organism: Yamadazyma blattariae (assembly GCA_030581595.1). Lineage (NCBI taxonomy): Eukaryota > Fungi > Ascomycota > Pichiomycetes > Serinales > Debaryomycetaceae > Yamadazyma > Yamadazyma blattariae. The sequence continues at coordinate 232,655 of JAKTTU010000009.1, read as the reverse complement.
TGGATTTAGGTTTTAAAAATCCTGTGAATTTGGAACTGGTTGAACTTGATGTTGATGTTGTGGATGTTGTGGGTGTCGTAGGTTTTGTTGGTTTCAATGTTGGAATTGAACTCTTATGCTGAAGTGTAGGTATTGAACTTTTATGCTGGAGTGTAGGTATTGAACTTTTATGCTGAAGTGTAGGTATGGAACTCTTATGCTGAAGGGAATTCAGACTATGACCTGATTTATGCTGAAGTGTAGGAATCGAACTCTTATGTTGAAGGGTAGGAATTGAACTTTTATGAAGAAGGGTAGTAGTGGTGGGTTTATGTTGAAGGGTTGGAATTGATGATTTTTTCAGTAATGTTGGAATTGAACTCTTTTTTCTTAAACTATCGGGATTTAAACTATGATGATTTGATAATGAAGTATTTGATAATGAATTATTTGAATGGTTTTCTCTATTTTTAGTTGGTGATTTTAACGGAGATGGAGTCTTTGATTTAGGGTAAGATATTTTCCTATTCAAAATATCATTTAAATTGAATGATTTCTTACTTGGACTGATCCTCCTGACACTATCCTGATTCCCATTAACTGGACTAGTACTTGAATTATTATTTGAATTATTATTTGAATTATTACTGTTATTCGGATTAATTGTTGGAGTCAATTTAGTTAATTTTAAATTCTTAATTGGACTAATCTTATTAGGTTGATGATTTTCAATTCTAACCGGACTCTCTTCAATCCCAGTTAAAGTCCTCCTTTTCTTCCTAATTGAATAATGATTTTTAATACTTTCCATCTTATCAGTTATCTTACTATGAGAATGATTAAATTTCTCATTATAGTTAGGTATATCAATTGGTGGATCTTCCGTTGAATAGGTATCAATGTCAATATCATCAATATCTATTGTGTTATTATGAATATTATTAATCCCATTAGAATCAAGTTCATTTTCATGATCATGTTCAAGAAGTTTATTCATTTCATTGATTACTGAATTACTGATTTTGTTGCTGTACCCTCTATTAATCATCAATGACTTCAACGTATCACTCTGATGGTAATTTTCATCATTACCAAAACTATCTGTATGAGATTGAAAATGATTGTTTTGATTTGAATTTGAATTTGAAAATTTGGCTGTTGGGTAATATGGTAAATTAGGTGATTTAATAGATAATTTAGATATCTTCTTTATTGGGGTGTTCAAAAGATCGGTATCCATGGCAAATGTATCTAATGTAAGGTATTGTAGTAATGAATGATAATGATAATGATGATTTTAGGGATACTTGAAAAAATTATTTGAGAATTGTTTATGTCCCAAATTGAGTATTTTGTAAACAAAAAATGCGATGGTTGCAAATCTCTGTATCTGAGTTAGGGCTAAGGAGATAAAACGAGATAAAACTGGTGTTATAAAATACTGTTATAAATGATTGTTGTAAATGATAGTTATAAATGATTGTTGTAAATGATTGTTATAAATGACTGTTGGCGGTTATGATACTGTAAGTGGAAGTTAAGTGATGGGGTAGTGTTGACAAAATGAAGTCTTTGGGTGTACTGGTGGAAATTTTCAATGAGAAAAAGTAGAAAATTAAAGATGGTATGAAAATTAAAGATGGTATGAATCTGATAAGAGTTGGATTCCATAAGATAAGTTCAAGGAGACTCTTTGGTATACGATACAATGTATTCTCTTTAGAATTCTTTGAATTGTAAAGATTTTTAGCCCAATGTAACTGAATTTTGTCTCAGAAAAACAGTGAAAAAATAATGAGTGTAAAAAGTAATGAGTGAAAAAGGTAACTTTCTATTCAACCAATAATGGCAGACACCAGCTATTAGTTATTACATCCAATAGTTCAATGATCAGTAGTTAAGAGATCAGTAGTTAAGATAAAAATCATTCAGTGAATTAAAGTCCGAATTAAAAAATTTTAAATATTTAAACAAAATGGAATAAATAGGGTAATTAATTCTAATAATCCGGAGGTGAATTTATACGCTTAAAAATTATTATCACAATTCATAGTCAATAATAATAAAGATAATTTATAAATTATCATTTATAGATAAATAATTAATATAGAGATATACTACTATAAGTAATTATATTGATAAACCGTTTATCTACCATTACCATGTGAATCATAAATGCCTATAAAAAAATCATTTATTTAATATTAGTATAACCATGGTTTAGACAAAAGTACCAATGGAAGTGAACTCCGAAAAAAACAGAAAAAGAAACTCTTCCCTTGACCCGAACTGACGTCCTGCATATAAACACTGTTATAATTCTCTTCGGATGATTAACTGACCACTAATTACTATAACTCTGGTATATTTAGTAATCTTTACTATATATATATATATATATATATGTATATCCATAGTAGTGTAGTAATAGTAGTATATAGGTATATAGGTATATAGGTATTTAGGTATATAGATATATAGGTATACAAGTATATAGGCATTCTTATAATTATAACGATGTAAAATCTTGAAAGTCTAAATTAAATTAATCTCGGATTATATTAATCCATTTTACCATTTTTAAACATGATTTTTGAGTGCTTTCCTATTTATTCCGCAGAGAGTCATAATGAGTCTTCTGCTGCACTCACTTTCCATAATTCAAATCCTATTTTAAATAATATTAAATCATTACTATTAGTACTAACTGTAGTATTATTATAAGATATATCTATATATATATATGTATATATATATGGTACTAGTTTAACTACATTCTCCAATAGTTACCGTTTAACAATACCCCAAATTAAACCTTCAGTTTGATTATCCTCTGTTCCTTTTTTTCTCCATATTTTAAGTCTCATTTTGTCTCAGTGTTTCCTGCCTCTCTTAATCCGTTCGGAGTTTTAGTATCCAAGGATAAATCACAAGACATCAAACCATTTTTTTTAATTAGAACTAGGAACTTTCATTTTTTAAACCCCGGTTTAAATATTTTTGGAAATTATTTAAATATTGTTTATTTCCCAATAAAATTTATTATCGGTATATACTTAAATTAGAAGATAAAAGGAAGATGGACTTGATAAACTATTCATTAAATAATAAATTAAATAATGAAAATTATGAAAAAGTTGAATTACCACCAATTTATAAATTAACTAAAATTAATTTAGAAAATTTAAATAAATTAAAACCATTACAACCATCATTCAATAGTAATTATAATTATCATACTAATAATAATATAGCTAATACAGCTAATACAAAATTAACTTCAAATGGTTATAGTAATACCATTATAAGTAATAATAGTAATAAAGATTTTAAAGAATTTACACCAATTTCAATGTCAAATAATAATTCAAATAATAATTCAAATAATAATTCACCAAATTTATCTTATTCTCAAATCAATTTACCACATTCTCCAACGTCATTAAAATCTCCAGTATCATCTAATGAAAAATCACCTATTGAAAATTCTAGTGCACTTAAATCTGAAGCTCACGAAAAGAGAAGACAAAGATCTGGTCCTTCTTGTGATTGTTGTAGAATTAGAAAAGTTAAATGTAATGCAGAAATTGAAATCTTGACGAATAATTTTATCGATTTTAATAAAAAATCTTTAAAATTATCTAATGAAAATTTAGAAAATTTATTAACTAATAATGAATTAAAAATTAAATCTAATGAAATGAATAATAATGAAAATAATGATAATGAAAGTAATGATGAAATTAATTTAATAATATCAAATAACAAATTAATTAAATTTAAATATTGTAAAAATTGTAAATCAAAAAAATTAAATTGTACATTTTCAAATGGTTTCACTAAAGAAGATATATTATTAAATAAAAAAAAATTAAAATCTATCGAAAAAAAAATTGATAGTAGGAAAAGTAGTTGTGAAAATTGTAGGAAAAGAAAAATAAAATGTTTAATTATTGATAATAATTGTGAAAATTGTATTAAAAAGGGTAGTAATTGTATTTTTAATTAATATAGGGTTGGTTAGCTTTTCTTCCTCTTCTCTTCGTCTTCCTCCTTTTTTTTCTGCATATATATATTTGTATAAATACATTTATATATACTTCAAGAAATACTTATACTATACTTACTGTTAATTATAACTATACAGCATATGGTCTCTTTATACACTACCTCAACTGTTTTTTTCTCTATCAACATAATCTTCAATATTGCCTGTCATAATTGCTGGTTCTTGGGAAGAGAAGAGGTAAATAGACGAGATGAGGTAAAACTTATTATATTATTACTACTCTATTCACTTTCAATAAAATTTACAAAACAATTACCAATATCTAATAAAAATTTATCAAATTCTTTAATATCAACAATAAAATCATAATTTAAATTAATTAAATTCTCATTACTTTTTAAAGTTGAATAAATTAATTCAAATAATTTTTTATATTTAATATTTTTAATATTCAAATTATTAATTAAACTAATAGTTAATTCTAAATTTTTATTAACAAATTTATTGAATTGGAATTTTATATTAATTAAAATTTTTGATTTCAGAATCTTTTTGGGGTTAGCAGGGTTAATAAAATTTAAGTTAAAAATTAATTCAACATTATTTAAATGGTAAAAAATTTCATTAATCGTTAATTTTGAAATACCATTAGGTAATTTAAATGTTTTATCTTCATTGATAAATTTTTTTAATTTTAATATTGATTTGTAAATGGGGGTAATCAAGTTAAGGTAATTTATAACACCAATTAATTTTAATTTTTTATTTTTGGAAATTGATTTATTGATGAAATTTAAAATTATATTTAAACTATTTTCTTTAATTTGTTCATTTAAATCAACCATTTTACTATCTTCATCTTTATTTATTGTTAATTTATAAGGTACCACTTCACCTAATTCAATTTTAACATTATTAAAAATTTCATTAATTTTAATATTTATAAATTCATTAAATTTTAAAATTTCAATTTTATTATCAATTAAATCATTAATTAATTTAATTAAATTATTAAATTTACTTAATTTACTGAATATTTTCTTAAAAATTTCAAATTTTAATGAATCAATTGAAAAATTTAAATTAATAATTTCATTAATCTCTAAAAAGCCTTTGTCATAATCTATTTTAATATTTAAATCTGCTGGTAAAATTAATTGATTACCGTTGATTTCTTTAAAATTTAATTTAAATTCCAGTATTAACTTTATTTTAATTAATTTATTTTTACCTTGCTCATTATCTTGATTAATTAATTCAATTTTCAAGAATATACAGTTACTTGAATTTTTAATAGGTAAGAAATTCCCGTCATTGAAGATTATCAAAATCAATCCATTTTCTCCACTTTCTCCATACACATCACCATCACCATCTTCATCTTCAAATAACTTCTCTTTAATTTTATGATCATTCTTAAATGGCTTGTATTTTATAAATTTCAAATTCTTAAATTTCAATTCTTCAATAATAATATTATCAATTATTTTATTCGTACAAATATTATTCAACAGATTGAAAAATTTAAAATCATTACCATTAATTAATAATTTTTCAAACCATTCAAGTTTCCATTCTCCCTTAATACTTTTAATCCTACTTACAAACCATTGAATTTCAAATTTTTCATTAATTAAGTAAATTAAAAACCATGATGATGGCCAATTCTTACATCTCATAAATTTTATCTTGAAACTCTTACCAGTGGTATATGTTGTTGTGCCGGTACTAGTGGTGGTCTCTCTCAATTTATTCATTTCAATATCTTTAAATTTAATAATTTTATTACTTATCCATTCGATGGTAACTAATTTATTACTTATATCATTAGCAATAATCTCTAATTTTAAATCAATTAAACACTTAATAATAAATTTAATCAAGTTATTTTCATCATCATATTTAAAATTATTAATTTTCTCTAATATTTTAATTTCAATTAAATTTGGTGTTAAGAAGTAGAATTTACCAATTAAGTAATCTATACTTAATATGCTTTTGAAATTTTTTAACATTATTTGGTATGGATTAATCAGTTTTAAGAATGTGTTTGATTGTGATTGTGATTGATTTTGACTTTGTGAGTGACTTTGATCTATATTTTGATTCTTTATTATTTCACCCATTATTAATTCACAATGTTTATGAATTATATTATTCAATAGATTTTCAATACTAAAATTTTCGTGATTAATTATTATATTATTCAAATTTTTCATCTCCACGCCATTTTTAAACCACTTAAATTCAATTTTTAATTTTTCATTTATAAATATTTCAATTATATTATTATTATTATTTAAATTCCAATAATTTATTATGATCATTTCGTTAAATCTAAATTTCAAATCTTTCCATTTTAATTTATCCAAGTTTTTCAATTGTTTTAAAATTAATTCATATTTAAATTTTTTAGTTAAATTATTCAAGTATTCATAAATCCCTTTAATTCCTTTATTAAGTAAGATCACATTACATGTTTTCTCTAATTTAATCCACATAATTTCCAGTAATCTTGTCTCTCCAATACTTAAATTTTCATCGAAAAGGAACTTGAAATCGATTATAAAGAAAGGTGAGGCTTTCTTTTCAGTAACAGTAACAGTACTTTCGACTTCGCCTTCAGCTCCTTCACCCTCGGTATTATCTTCAAGATCAATCTCATCATTACCAACAGTAACACTAACTTCATATTTACCTACCAAACTAAATATAATTCTACCATCTTTAACTTTATAATTTTTCAAAAAGTCAATTGGTATATCATCACTTAATGCTATTCTAGAAATTAAACATAAATTTAAATCATTTAAAACTGATAAAATTTTATTATTTGATATTTTATTAATTTCAATTAAATTATATGACGGTAATTGTGGTCTACCCTTTATTATAACTTCTATAGAAGTAATTAAATCACTATTTGGTAATTTTGCACCACTAAATGAATTTAATTCATTTAATTTAAAATTTAATTGATCGAAATATGATTCTTGTTCTCTAAACCAATTCAATAAATCAATTAATTTATTAATTTCTTTCAGTTTACTACTCCATTTAACTAATGTATAAATTTTAAGAAAATCTTGACGTATTGAAATAATTAAATTTAATAATTGTTTCCTACGATTTATATCACTTTCTTTCCCCTTAGTGATCAGTAGGTTTTCAATGGCAGTGGATAATTGGGAATATGTTTCATTGGAATAATATTTAAGTACCGATGATAATGGTATTATATTTGATGTTATATGTGGTATTTCCTCCATGATTGAAATATATTTTTTTCTTCATAGAATCTCACTCTCTAATTTCATTTTCGCGCTGGTGATTTTGTTACTATTGTATCAGTACTATTAGACTGCTTTTAGTTAGAGCTGTAGAGTATGTCTTAAATATTAATTATATCAATAGCTAAATATGGAAAAATTGAAGAATTTATTAATAATATAAATTTATTTAGTCCAAAAATTAAAGTGTAAAATTCGGATTCTTTTCTGACCTTGTTGGAACCTTTTCCACAGAAAAAAGAGATTTCTTAGTCCAACCTTAAACAGGCTCGATAGCGTAATTATTATGATACTTATCATCCCTTCCTCTTCATCGTTAAAAACACATATCACGTACACAGTGTAGATCACTTAGTCCTATTCATCCTTGCGTTGTGTGAAATAAAATTGCAAATGAAATTTTAAATAATAGATATTGAGTTAGAGCTTGTTACTATTGAATGTTATTATTACTATAATATTACTATTACTATTATTACTATTACTATTACTATTTTACTATTATTTTTATTATGTTCTATGTTACAAATTTTTAAATTCTGGTCTATTAACTAATTCTTCAATGTTAATTCTTTTATCCTTCCTTACAATTAATAAATTAACAATTGCTTTTAAATTTTCAATTATCTCCAATACACCATTTTCGACATCTTTTAAATCATTAATTGAATACCAATCCCAATCAATCATTGCAATTCTATGAGCTGGAGTATTTTTTGACATTTTACGTTTAATTACACTAGGACTAATACCTGAACTAACTAGATAATTATATGGTGGTAAATCAAATGGTAATCTATCTTCAATTAAACAATAAATTAAAACCCCAACTGACCACAGATCAGTTAATTTACCATTATATTTAACCCCCATTAATATTTCAGGTGCAATATAATCTGTTGATCCACATCTAGTGGAAAGTAATTGATTTGGATTATGTAATTTTTTGGCCAATCCGAAATCTGTTAAACAAACTAAATCCTTTAAATCATCTGAGTTAACTTCAATATTTTCTATTTCGCTTGTCAATCCTAATCCTTGTTCAGATGATTGGGATTCCAGCTTTAATTCTGGATCAAAAAATGATAATTCATCTATAGTTCTATTTAATAAAACATTTTCTAATTTTATATCTCTATGAATAATATTATTTTTATGTAAATAATATATTGCATTAATCAACTGTTTTATAATAATTTTAATAATTAGCCAATATTTTAAAGTCTTATTAAATTTTTTAAAATTCTTACTTGAAAATTCAAATAAATTGCCACCACGACAATAATTTAAGTAAATCAATTGATTATTATTTACATTTAATTTTTCAAAATCTTTAGTTAATAATTTAATTTCGTCAATCTTACTCTTATCATCTTCACTTTCACTACCACTTTCAATAGGGCCACTATTTTCAATTACTCCTGCTGGGATTGATAGATTAATATTATAATCTAATAATTTAATTATATTAATATGATTAATATTAAATAAAATATTTAATTCTCGTTTAATAAAATATTTAAAATTTTTAATTAATGATTTATTTTTCAATGGTATTGTTATAATTTTAACTGCCATTTTGGCACCAGCAGGTCCATCAACTAATAAAACTTTACTAAAATTCCCAGTCCCTAAAACTTTATTAAATTTAAATTTACCAAATTTTGAATAAAATTCATTATCTTTAAATTCACAAGTGATCATTTCATTTATTGATGGTGGTGTGGGTGATCTATTCTCTTCAATAATAGGATTTGAAATGATTCTTTTATCTAATCCAATAGCTGGTGCTAAACTATTTCTATCAATTGGTTTATATTCTGAAATTGCTCTATCTCTATCACCTCCAACGCTATTACCACCAATGTTATTCTGATTTATGGTTGATCCTTCAATAACACTATTCAACCTACTTAAACTTGTCTTTTTACGTAATTTAGCAATTTCTAATGGTGGCAGATTTGGCAGTCCTGGTAATCCAAATGATCCACTACTTACTATAGGAGTAGGTAATTGAGTTATACTTTCAAAATTAATCAGCAGTGATGGTGAGGTAACTTCATTATCTGAATCAATACTTTTATCAAGATTATTACTGTTGGTACTATTATTATTTTCAATTTCTTTTGATTCAAATCGATAGTTAGGTACTTGGATTGCTAAATTTGGATGACGATGAGGATTCTCGGGGGTTCCAAATTGTTTAATGTCTTCAAGTTGTCTTTGAAATTCATCAGCTTCACTTTTAATATTGTTATTATTATTATTATTGTTGTTGTTGTTATTGGTATTAGTATTATCATTATTATTATTATTTGGTACAAGATTTAAATATTGAGATTGTAAATCATCGATTTTGGGTGGTGGTGATGGTGTATATCGTGACGTTTTCATTGTGGCCCCAAACTTCTTTTAATCCTCTAAACCAACCAAGCCAATTTTTATAAATAACCTTAATACAAATGCAAATGAATTAAAAGGACCAAAATTATGGAATTAAAAAGCCCTTTTAAAGAAAGAAAAAAAAATTAGAAATGGATTCGGTGAAGATGTCAAATGAATAAAATCTCAGTCAGTAATTGGTAAATGCTGGGTACACTAAATAATATTTTTTAATGTGGTATTTTGAGGGTAGCTGGCTGATAACAATTTTTAATTTCGCACTTTTGATGGGGGTTCCATCACGTCAATTTAAATCTAATGAGATGGTTATGGTGTTACATAAAGAGTGATATGGTAACCTTAAAAATAGGTATTCTTAAAAAGCCCAGAAAGTGAATTGACAATGTTTTAGTGTGTAGGTATATTGTTTAACGTAGGGCTGGAAACAACAGCAGAAAAACAAAGGTGAAAAAATATTTGGGATGGGAACGAAACGCATATTGAAAATGGTTCGTTTTAGGCAATACGTAAATACCAAGAGTGCATTAAAAGATGTAAAAAAATTTAATTTTAAACTATTGGCTTTTAAACATTAAATACTTTAAAGTCTAGAGAAGTTCTAAGAATTCATTAAATTATATTATTAATAGTCTACATAAACCCTTCTAATACTCTTAATGCTCTTTCTAATCTATCAATACCAATTTCATACCTTTGATCATCAAGTACCATATCACTAGTTAATCTTGATAACTGATCAACAATTTTTTCAATTAATTGTTTTTCCTTCATAGGTAAATTTAATTGATTAAATTCTTCACCAATAATAGTACCATTAATACTTTCTAATAAATTAATTAATGTATGATATGAAAATGGTTTTAATTGTGATGTAGATTTAGGTCTTTTCAGTTTTTTCAGTTTACTTCTTTTTGGATGTTTAGTTGAATCTTTAACTGATTTTGCTCTAGCTGGTTTACTTATTATTTGTGGATCTTCAATATCATAATAATCATCATCATTACCATTATCTTTAATCATTGTACTAGGAATTTGTTTATCTGGTGTAATTGTATTTACTCCCATTCCAATTGGTTGTTCTACACGTACTTCTTTACCTTCTCTTGATCCACTTGATCCTGCAATCATTGCTGTACCTGCTCTTGCTACTGCTACTGCTCCTATGGCACCACCTGCAACATCCCCCATAATTGGTTGTGGATTATCTTCAGGAGTTCTAGGATCATTATCTACAGGTCGTATATGACTAAATGGTTGTTCTTCAGGATACGTAGTTGGATAGCCAGGGTAATTTTCATTAACAGATGAAGCTTGTTCATCATCATAAACTTTATTAGGTTTCATAAATTCTTCTTGTTCACCTTTTGGTGAATAATCATCTAAAACTTCTGGTTCTTTAGTTTCTGATTCATGAATATAAGGTACTGGTACATACCCACTAGAAGTTCTTTTGGATCTTAATGAATCATCGGTGGTAGGTTGCTTAATTAATGGAGTATCAGAATAATGTGATGCATCATCATCATCAATATCACCTGGTGGTTGAGGTAAAGTTTGATTTATACGTGATGAATTAGATGATGGATTGAATTTATGATCACTAGTAGTTTCAACACTTGGTTCATCTCCATGATATTGAAGATCGTTATCATGTTCAATTGGTGATAAAACCGGAGCTGCAATTGGAACTGGTGACTTGGTATTTGAAGGTTCTAAATCTTGTGGTTCAAAATGTGGTGGATTGTAAGTATTTGAAAGTGGTGCTGGTACTGATTCTGACATTTGAGCTGGTTCTGGTACTTGAGCTGATACTTGTTGTGAAATTTCTTTTGGTTCTGGTACAGTAATTGGAGAGGTTTCCTCAATTGGTGATTTATTTGGAACATCAGGTAATGATTTACCAAATTCAGGATCAATTTTACCTGAAACTTGTCTAGCTTTAACTAAATTTTCTGTACTTGGTCTTGGAGGTAATTTTTTAACATTTAAAGGAGGTTCAATTTTCAGATCAATTGAACTATCATCACTTTTTGGTAATTCATTGAATGTGAAAGTTCTCAGTTTAATAGAATTAGCTCTTTCCATTAATTTATCTAAATCATCAGAAATTGCAATTGAAATTCTTTTCCTATGACCAATTTGTTTATTCATTTCATTGTTTGATGATGATGGTACAATATTACGATGTTTAAATTCACTAATTTCATTAGTTAAATTTGAAGTATCAATGATTTCACTTTTTGGACGTCTTGATGATCTTGGAGGTATAGAATTTTCAATATTAGTATTATATTGGAAATCTGGTTGAATTTTTGTATTTGATTTAACAGTATTTAATTTTTTTAAAGTTGATTCTCTTTCCATGGTTTGTTGTTTATCTTTAATTTCTTGTTGTTGTTTTTGACTTAAAGATCTATTGATTGTGGGAACTAAAGGTTCATTAACTAATTTTACCGAAATTGGTTCAGCAATATTTGTATTATGGGGTAAATTCTCTGAAATTTCTGAATATGATGACATATATGAATCTCTACCATATTTATCAGTACCAGTTTGGGAACTTGAAGGATTTTGATATTGATATTGAGCAGATGGATATTGATTTGTATTGGGATGATTATAATGATGGTGATGTAAGTTTGGTGGTGGTAATTCATCTTCGGAATATTGTGAAGTAGTTATCTTTTGTTTAGGGATAATTACATCTGATTGTACATATGAAAATTCAGATACCAGTTCATCTTCATAATGACTAGTTGACATTCTAAACTCTTAATACTGTGGTATGAAGATTGTTATGGTGTTTTTTTTTTTTAAGCTAAATATTCTAGGACCTGTAAATGGAATAATCTGAAATTTTATGTTTTCTAATTTAAAATCTCGTCTCTGATCTTATTTACTTTCATGCTCATTTAGGAAAACTAATTAATATTATCTAAGTTATTTAGCATTCCTTAAACAGGGGGTTTTAACGTACATGGGCCATCCTGTAAATGCATACCAACAGTGGCTATTGTATAGAATAGAGCTAGGCTAGAGAATGTTACGTTTAACATGAAATTTGTTGTTAAAAAACAAAAGAAAAAACAATCAAGTAATGCGCTGCTTATGTCTTGATGTGGTGATGGTTCTGATAAGATCTCATCAGAAAAAATCTCACATCTCATTGAATTCAACTTTATCTTTTGATCTCATCTATCGCATTGAAATTCGTCGTACTTCTTGGACATTAATTATAAACTTGATCTTAGAAATAATAAAATTGATATTAGAAAGAATAAAACTGATTATATATTGGTTAAATGATTAAATTACCATTGTGATTGTTTCATTATCACTAAATTCCACCTAACTTTTCACAGTTTTCAACGTAATTTTCACAATTTTCAACGTAAGTTTTCACAGTTTTCAAAGGTATTAAACCTCGTAATATGCGAAGGATACTAAGAAGATACTTTAGTTATAAACGTAACTTTTTCAGTGAAAATTTATCACATCAAGAGATATTTATTAAAAAATTAAAACAATTTCAAAAAGGTTATAATGATTTAAATACTTCAGAGAAATCAACCATGTTAATTGATTGTATAAATGCTGGTCGTTCATTACAATCAAATAATAACAATAGTAATAATAATATTATCATCACTGGTACTTCTTCAAGTTTATTGAATTTGAAAAATTATTCAAATCTACAATTAGAATCAGAAATCTTTAAAACTATTAAACTGACTTTTGTTGATGATGAAATAATCAAAAATTATTTATTTAAAATTCCTAAACCAACAAATTCTTCACAAATAATTGATTTAATAGAATTACAATTTTTAAATAAACTAGGGAGAAATGAAATTGATTATAATTTAATTAGATTAGGTATCAATAGATGTCTATCAATTAATGATTATTGGAATTGTTTCAATATTTTAGATAAAACTTTAAGAAATGAAAATTATTTAAATTTAATTCAATCAAAAATACGTAAAATTTCATTAATTTCAAGTGGATTAATAGTTTCAATTACTTTAATATTAATTATAATTTTGGAAATTCCATTAATGTTATCAATAATTATAACAAGTTTAATTAGTTTAACTATTTCTTATGGATTAATTGGAATTTTTTTACCTAAAAAAATTGGTAGATTAATTTGGAGAAATTCAAATAGTTTTAATTATAATTTTTTACATCATAAGGAATTATTATTTATTAATAGGATTTTAAATTATTTTGAAGAATATAATGATATTAATTTACTTAATTATCATTATAGTAAAGTAAGACAATTTAATAATTTAGGAATGAATAATTTTAGTGATATAATAATTGAAAATCCTCAATCAAGTAAAGAGTTGATAATGAATTCAAATACTAAAAATAATAATTCAAATAATAATTTCAATGCCAATTCATATTTCAATTCCAATTCAAAATCAGTCAGTAATCCTAGTTACTTTACTAAAAATCCAGATTCTAATCAAGAAGAAATGTATGAATATTTTCGCAACCAATTGAAGATTAGAAAAATTGCATTAACTGATTTACCACAAGAATTAGAAATTTTTGAATATTGGCAATATAATGAAAACTTTGAATGGGTTGAACCAGATCAAGATCCTTCAGAAATAATTAATTTACATAAATAAACAAAAAAATTTAGAGTTGGGTCTATTTCCCATTCTGTTTCTTATCCAATTATCACCAGATGTGTTTACAAGTACTAGTGCGCCCTTTGAAAAATTTAAATATAATTGTCATTAATTATGGATTCAGATTATATTAAAATACCAACAGATGCTAGTCTTGATATAATATCTGATTTAAAGTTTTCTCCAATTGATAATAGATTAATTGTAACATCATGGGATAATCAAGTATTACTTTATGATACAAGTCATCCAGAGAATTGTTCAAAATTAGGTGAATTTAAATCTAGTACCCCAAGTTTATGTACAACTTTTAAACAAATGAATAATGATACTTATTTAGGTACATTAGAAGGGACAATTCTTGAAATTGATTATGAAAATGATAAATTAATAGATAAACATTGGATTGATTTAGAAGAAAATGATCTTATAATTAGTAATGGTAATACAAGATCTAGTATTAGTAGTGGTAGTTCAGATTCTGGTATTAATAATTTAACATCAATTGATAATTTAATAATTAGTACATCATTTAATAAAAGATTTCAGATTAATGATTCAAGACAATCAACAAAAATTTTTAGTACCTTTTTACCTGAAAAAATTTTAAAAATGGATAGTAATGAACAATATGTTATATTATCAACTACAAATAGACAAATTAAAATTTATGATAAAAGAGATTGGACTCAACCAATTGAAAGTAGAGAAAGTCCATTTGATTTACAAATTAATGATTTAAAAATGATGCCCACGGGTGAAGGTTTTGCAGTTTCAAGTATTGATGGTAGAGTTGGTATGGAATTTTTCCAAAGTAATCAATCAAGATTTGTATTTAGATGTCATAGATCAATTGATAAACTTACAAATACTCAAATAGTTTATCCAGTTAATTGTCTATCGTTTGATAAAAAATTTTTATACACTGGTGGATCAGATGGTATTATAAATATTTGGAATTGGAAAGATAGGAAAAAAAATTCAACTTTAAATCAATTAAAATATTTAAATAATGAAATTCAAAGTATTGTTAAAACTGATGTTAATTACAATCAATCATTATTAGCAATTGCAACAAGTGATGATGGATTTAAAACCAATAAAGATTTAAATTATACTTCTTCATTACCTCAATATCCAAGTAATGTTTGTCTTTACAAAATTTAGAATTTTATAGGTATTTGGTTAATTTTTACGTGTTATGATCTTCTTCGTCTCTCTCTCTTCTCTCCTTCTTCTCTCCTTGTTCTCTCCTTCTTCTGTCCGTCTTCTCTCCTTTGTCTCTCCTATCTTCTTCCACCCTTGCTCGTTTCACCAGTAAAGTCGATATTTAAAATAGTGTTTTCGAATATCACCTTCGATAGTTGGACAACAATGCTGATCTTAAATTATTCCAAAAAACTATTTTAAAAATTATAGAAAAATACAATAGAATGCAACCTATCTGTTAATGATGACAAACACCAAAAGTCAGATTTGGTATTTTTAAAAAATGCGAAACGATACATACATTGCTGTTTTAGATTTTATTTTTTCACACAACTTAATCTTTTAAAGAGTATTTATCGTAACAATACTCCTTGGTCTAAAGATTAATAGACCTGTTTAATTATGTCCTTCACTGAAGCAACTGATAATTATCAAGAATGGTTAAAAGAACAGGATGTTAAATTCTTAGCAAACGTTGAAATTAAAGATTTAAGAGACATTAAAGAGGGAAGAGGTATCATTGCATTACAAGATATTAAAGAAGGTGAAATTATTTTTGAAATTCCAAGATCAATAATAATTAATATTAATAGTGGAACGTTATTACAGGATAAACCTGAAATCCGTGAAGATTTAGTTCATTTAAATCAATGGGAAGCTTTAATTATTGTTTTATTATATGAATTAAAAGTTAAAGATGGTAATTCTAAATGGGCAAATTATTTTAAAGTTTTACCAATTTTAGATAAAGAAAATTATCAATTTAATCAATTGATGTTTTGGACTAATGAAGAATTAGATGAATTAAAACCTTCATTAATTACTCAAAGAGTTGGTAAAGAATTAGCTGATGGAATGTATAAAAAATTATTCCCAAAAATAGTAGTTGAAAAAATGGGCATTAAAGAATTATCTGGTACCACTTTACAAGAATATCATGAGATTGCTTCTTTAATTATGTCTTATTCTTTTGATATAGAGAATTTAAACGTTCGTGGTTATGTTAATGGTGAAGAGGATGGTGATGATGATGAGGAAGATGATGAGGAAGAATTAGAAGAACAAGAGGATAATGATGATTATGATAGTAATGATGACAATAATAATGATAATGGCAATAATGAAGATGATAAAGTTGAAGGTGATGAGAGTTTCCCAATTTCAGATGATGAATTTCCTGATAGCGTTGAAAAAGATTTATTTTTAAAAGCAATGATACCGTTAGCTGATACTTTAAATGCAGATACTAATTTACATAATGCTTCATTAGAATATGAAAAGGACAAATTAGTTATTAGAGCTATTAAACCAATTAAAACTGGTGAACAAATTTATAATACATATTCCAATCATCCAAATAGTGAAATTTTAAGACGTTACGGATACGTTGAAGTATTTGGATCAAAACATGATTTTGGAGAAATTCCAATACAGACAATTCAAAAATATTTTGAAAAATTTAATATTAATGAAAAGTTTTTCAATGAAATCATTGAAATATTTAAAAAAGTAATTGAAACTGAAGAGGATGATGAAATTGTTGATTTTGTTTTAGATTCTTATGATTTTTTCACAGCTGGTGATGTTATAGTTGAAGTTATTATATTATTACAATGTTTAACTATCTTATCATCAATTAATTCAATTGATTCAATGGAACCATTAAGTAAAGATTCTAAATTTCTATTAATTAGAAGGATTTATAGAAAATGTATTCAATTAATTGAATCAAGAAAATTAACAAAATTAATGGTTGAAAATTTTAACTCAATTGTTAAATTAAGAATGAAAGAATATCCAAAGATTGCTTCAGATGATTTTACAAAAGATTTTAAATATAACCGTAAAAGTATGGCAAAAATTGTTTTGCAATCAGAGTTTAAATCTTTTGAAAATTGTTTAGATAATGATGTTACTTTTAGAATTAATGATGTTAAATATGGTTTTATTGATGATGAAAAATTAATTAGAAATATTATAAAAAGAAAATTTGATTTACCGATAATAGATGACAGAAAGAACGGTAAAAAACAAAGGAAGCATTAAACACTACAACTGAGACAAATAAAATTTAAAAAACAAAAGCTGGTACCCCTTGAAAAACGACAAAAGATATAAAAACATGCGACTGAATTTCCCTATAAAAGAGGATATTGTAGATTATTAGAGTTATTATAAGCTCCCTATATTAAACTAATGTACATAACAATATTTATTTTTTTTTATGTTAAAAAAAACAAACATTAAAAAAAAAAATTAAAATTTTTTTACTCTCTTACTTACACTTTACTCTTTACCCTCTTCTGGATTATCAATTTTTTCATTTAAAATCTCAGATTCTTCAATAGATTCTTCATTTGAATCATTAAATGTATTATTTGTATTACGTGAAACTGGTGATCCATTTTCATCCATAAAAGTAGTTGATGTATAATATCCTGTTGATGAAGTATTAGTCGTTTTAGCAGTTTTAGTTGACAGATTTCTATCAATTGGATATGAATTAGTTGGACTTTTCTCTTGTTCACTGCCAACAACTGTTGGACTACCTAACTCATCATTAATAGTTGATAACGTTTTAACAATTAATGGTCTTGGTCTGGAAACTTGGAATCCCTTCTCTTCAAAAACTGAGTTTTTTGATTTCATTAGATTTTTAAAATTAAATTTAGCAAATCTATTTGATTTTGTACTGGATGCAATTGTCATACTTTCAACTCCTTTATCAATAGTTGATTTAAAATTTGATTCTAAATCACTTTCTTCCTCTTTAGATCCATTTAATCCTCCATTATAATTATTCCAAATATTTCTTGATTCCCAAAGTTGTTTAATTTCTGGATCAATTTCATCATTAACCATATATTTTTTAAATATTAAATCACCTTCTCTTGTAGTATAATCATTCTTTCTCCTACGTTTTTGTGAAACAACTTGTTGTTTTGCAAATGATCCATTATCTGAAATCATACTTCCATTATCAATCATATCACTAGTAGTATCATTTGGTAATTGGTATTGAGTATTTGATCTATAATAGAAATCAGCATTATTAATTTCATCCATATTTAATTGTCCCTTTCTAACTTTGATAAAATTAGTCATATTGTCATTAATACTGAAACCAGTATGATTGTTATTATTATTATTACTATTGGTATTATTAGTAATGACCTGCTTTATTGATGAATTTGAAGACCTTATAAATGAACTATCATCTAATTTTATAGCTCCATGATGTAAATGATATTGGAAATTATAATCTCCATTCATTTCATTTTCATTATTATATGGTTCATGATTATATTTTGTAATTGGTTTTAATAATTTATCTAACGGTTGATATTCAAATTGCTTATTAAAATCATCTAAACTATTTGAAATTGTTAATTTATCTTGAGGATTTGGACTTTTCAGTTTACTTTTCTCATGCTGAAATTTAATAATTGAAATAATTGTTCTACCAAAACAATAAATTAATTGACATAAGAAAGCAATTGCAATAACAATATGAATAATGAAATGTGAATAAGAAACATAAGTTCTAGTCTTTTCGCTAATATTTAACTGACTTATAAATGGAATACATAAGAAACTAACCAATAATTTTGCAATTGGAATCATCCATCTTGTAGTTGTCCAATTTAATTTTAAATAAAATGGATTAATTAAAAATAATAATAAAACATTACATGATTCTAATATAATCATACAAACGACTTGTGCTAACCCACTTGATTGCATTAAACTAACAATAATTGATCTTAAAAACAAACAAACTATATCAACAATAACAAAATAATTTTTACTTGGTGCATAATGATGATAAAAATATGACCAAACTAATAAATTATTAACTGAAGTATATAATTTATAAACATTCTTATTTGCTACTAATTTTAATTTTTTAGTAAATGAATAAAGGTATCTAAAGATAAAATAAAATGCAATGATTATCCAAATACTGAAACAAATTGCAGCAACTACTAATGGTGGAATTAAGATTTGTGAATTTACACCATCTTGAACAATTTTGTAACTAATATTAGTGGTATTAGTAATATTTGATGCTGATCCTGATCCTGACGTTGATGCAGATCCTGATGTACCATTAGTTTGAATAGTTGACAGATTAAAACTTGCATCTGCTTTAGTGAAAGAACTTGAATTTTGTAAAATCAGCAATCCTAAACTCAGTAATAAATCACTATCAACTTGTAAACCAATTGTTTGATGGGTACTACTATCTTTAAAAACTACAAATGTTAAAGGACTAAATAAACTATCATATGAAACATTTCTACTAAATGCATTATTTCTCAATGTTTGAACACTAGCATATCTATTAATATTTGATTGTGCGTTAATGAAAAATAAATATAATGTAACGACTAAAAATGGATATGCAAATAAAATCATAAAATTATTAACAAATACTCCTAAAATGAAATAAAGTGTTCTCTTTAAATTTGAACCAAAATTAAGATTACTTATTCTAGTTAAAACAAAATCTGACGGCATTTTAGCAATTGCATAAATTCCAATGAAAAAAGCTTGGGCTCCAATTTGAATGAAAATCCAAATAATTAATGTTAATATAAAATTCCACCAATTATCACCTAATGTACTGAAGTTACCAAAATATGCTAATGAGTTTATACCATTACCATTATATGTCAAATAAATATTATCTTGTTCATTAGAAGAATAAAATTCGCTACCTCTAATAATGGTGAAACCTAATAATCCAACCCATTTTAAAGATGCTAATAATGGTTGATAAAATCCTGGGAAATTAAGATTAAGTGCTGCTGTAAATAATGCAAATTGGAAATAAAGAATAATTAATTGGACTGTAGCATCTAATTGTTTTAATAAATTTTCATTACAAATTGTCGAAGCAATAAAAATGAAAGGATTTTGTGCTTCTTGATAAGTAGAATACGTTATTGTGAAAAAATTCATAACACCAGTTACAATAATTAAAACTAAAACACCATTAATTGTTGCTCTTCTAATTCCTGATGATAATTCTGGCGTAACATAAACTTGATTACATCCAACTAAAGTATCATCTGCATCATTTGAAATAATTGCAAATCTGGCTGAAAATGAACCTATTTCTTTAAATTGATCGGAGATATCAACTTCATAATACATATAAACAGAGTCATTAACATATAATGGACATCCAATTAATTGACCAGTAGAATTACTAAATAAATTTTCAATGGATTTATTTGAACTTGCAAAAGAATTACTTTCGTTATAATACTTCCCTTTATGGTCGCCTTTAAAATTATGAGCAGCATCACTTGGTCTACTTACTAATGTAGCTAAGTCATCTAATCCGACAGTAGTACTTAATACACCTCCATCGGTTGGGATTACTTCAGTAGTACTTCCGGTAGCAGTTAATGAATTTTCTGAATTTTCTACATTATTGTTATTATTGTTATTAGCATCATCTAAAGATTGTAGAGTTTGTTCATTAGAACCTTGGTTGGAATCCAAATTAATCCAATTCCCATTTGCATCGTAATAACCATTAGTGCCAACTTCTGTGAAATTTCCATCTTCATTATAATATCCAACATTATTAAAACCATCATTATTTATATCTTGCCCATTTTGATTATTTCCATTAGGTTGGTCAGAAGTATCAGCATCGTCTCTTTTATCATTGCCACTTTCAACATTATTATTTTCAACACTATCAGAAGAAATACTTTGTATTAAAGTAGCAGAAGTATCATCTGAAGAACTACCAGAGTCTTCATCAGAATTGGAACCAGAATTAGAACCAGATTTTGAACCGGATTTTGAACCAGAATTGGAACCAGAAATGAATGCACCACCTCCAAATAGGTTCCCATCAATTTGAAATGGTGCATTAGGATTTATAACGATTGTTGCGTTTGTTCTTGTTGAATTTCTAAACCTAGGACTTTGTAAGTAACCAGTTGTATTTTTAACGCCTATAACTTCACATAGCCTTAAGTTTTCATCTTTTATAACTTGACCTTGAAACCAAACAGTGGCATGTAATGTTGTATATCTATTTGTAGTTGTATTAACGTCAGTTACCACTGGATCCATACTTGACATATTATTAAAATCAACGATTTTGGTATTCATGAAAAACTTAAGTACTTTATGTTCTTCATCTAATGCAACATCTATTAACATTTTATCAAAATTATAATCTGCATCGTAAGCATTTTTACATGCATTTGATTCAACTAACGCACCTTTAACAAAACTAGGTAGTATTAGGAACCATATTAGTATCTGTATTATTAATCTCAACATGACTGTATGCTAATTATATGCTACTTATTTATCTTAACTAGGGCCCGCCTATTCCCAACTTTTAAAAAGAAAAATCTTCAGTTATACTCAATCTTCTGATGTTCTCAGGATTAAACCAAGACAAAAAAATAAGGGTAACACCGGAGTTCAGTTTTCAGCTTTTTAGAAACTTCAAAGTGTTTAACTACTATATAAGTATAATAATATGAATATTTAATCTGAACTACACTTCTAATAGAAAACTAAAGCTAATAGGAATTGTTGACTAAGAATTCCTTTTAATTAAATTTTTCTTTGAGATCTGTCAGCCTCTAAAGTTTTTTGTTGATGCAGCGCGATATCGTTTTTAAGGGATGGCTGTTCCAAACCTTAAAATCCAAGACAATTACAAAAGTTAATGTATTAAGTTAGTTAGACAACGTTTTATGATTGTTTGAATTTACTTTTTAGGATATTAAAAAGGTTTTAGAAGTGAAGTAAGAAAGAGCTAAGGAGTTTAAAAAAAAAAACAGCAGCACCCCGGAAAGAGGGTTAACAAAAGAGGGTTAGTGTAAGGGTAAGAGAAAAAAATTTAAAAATTAAATAGTTTTATTATTCTATTTCTAAACACTTGATACTATTTCACTGGCATTCTTCAATACATCAATCATCTTAACGCATTCTTTTCTCTTTTGGACAGTTAATTCATTTTCTTTAACTAAATCAGCTAAATCTTTTGAATTATATAATTTTTCTAATAATACTTTTTGAATATCATCCTTTGAAGTAACAATTAATTTTAACATAATAGCTTTGGGAACTAAATCTGAAACTGTTCTTTTAACAATATTGAAATATGAAGAAATTAATAATTTAATAACTTCAGTTTCCATGGTTTCTCTTTCTGACATGGTTCCAGTAGCTCTTAATACTGGTGGTGGAGCTTCCATACTTTGTAATCTCTTTTTATTTTTTGAAGAGAAAAATCCACCAAAGAAACCATTACTATCTTCAGCTTTTGGTGAATTGTTAGCTTGTTGTTGTTGTTGTGATGGTGGTAATGGTTTACCCGTTTTTGGATCAACTGCAACTTGAGGTTTTGGATGGAATTTTTCTTCAACGATAGCCATAGCTTGAGAACCTTTTAATAAATCAGGATGAGCAGTATTAACATAAGTTTCTTCAGATTTAATTATGTCAGTAACAAAAGTATTAGTTGGGATTAAAGCATCTCTTAAAAATTGAATAAAATATTGAGACAATTGTTCTTTTAATCCTGGATATCTTGAATACTGTGGTTGATTAATAATTTGTGATAAAATTCTAACTAATTCATCAAAGATTAAATTAATACATCTTACTGATGGTTCTTCCATTCTATGAATTTGCTGTTTAACTAATACTTCAAAAGCTTCAGTACCAACAAATAATGAAGGAGCTGAACCACTAGTATTATGCATAATAGTTCTAATATCAACATCTTTAATTTGATCAAAAGGATCCAAAGCATTTATACCATTTTTAAAAATTTCATGGAAAACAAATGAAATTCTAGCACCACCAGTTAATTCTTGTGAAGTTAATTCTTTTGCTTCACCTTCTAATATACCATTATAATCTTTTGTGAAATTTGTAATCATAGTAAGGGCAATTGAGGTTGGACTTTCACTCATTTCTGGACCTAATAAACTTAATTCATTTTGATATTTTTTTAATGAATGTTCAATTCTCATTTTAATATCAGGTAAAGTACCTTTAATATGATGTAATAAGATACCATTTAATTTTTTTGCTAAATATGGAGTACCACAATAATGAGCTTTAGCCTTATAAGAAGGATGACCTTCAAAGAAATTAGCTTCATCTTTTAAAGCTTCTCTAATAGTTTTCTTGGATTCAATATCTTTTTGACCTCTATTAATAACTGGAACATAACCGAATCTTAAAGGTATAACTCTACCAGCTAAAATATCTATAACATCAGTACCTTGATCCATTAAATCAACTTTAGTTAAAACACCAATAGTTCTTGAACCTTCAGGATCAACTTCTCTAGCTAATTTTAAACCATCACTATTAGCTAAATCAGTATTTGCAGCATTAACTGATAAAATAATAGCATTTGGTTTTGAAATAAATTTCATAATCATATCTCTAATTTGTCTTTCAATATCTTTTGGTTGATCACCAACTGGAACTTTAGTTAAACCAGGTAAATCAACTAAAGTTAAAGTTAAAACATGTGGAGAATAAATTCTTAAATTAATTGGAACAGGTGAAATACCTAAATTTTTACCAGTTTTTGCATCAGTTTCTCTAACAATTTCACTTCTAATATCTTCAAAATTATAAAATTTTTTATTTGGTAAATGTAAAAATTCCCCCCATTCATCAGCATTATTTTCTGACTTTTCACCACTTTCAGTTGTTTTATTAATTGATATTAAATCATCAGTAGCAGTTGAAGTATTAGCAACTGATCTTCTATTAATTAATTGTAAAACTAATGGTCTTCTAGTGACAATACCAGTACCTCTTGGTAAGAAATCTCTACCAACAATGTTTTCTAAGACTGATGATTTACCACTTGATTGTGATCCAACAACAGTAATTTGTGGTAAATCAACTGGTGAAGATGATCCACCTCCCAATGGTGCTAAAGCATCTTGTAATTTATTAATGGTAGCGATTAAAGTCTCATCCATCTTGATCTATTCAAATTATTATTTCTTTCTATTACAGTAAGTGATATTAAAGGATTATATATTTCAATTAATTGATTTGTAAAATTGTTAAATCACAATCAAATAAATTCAGTATCGCCCTTACCGTCTAATTTTGTGAATTTGTGAGAAAGAGTGATAAACAACGCTTCGATTTAGATTTGAGGTTTTACACGACTAGGCTGATAGGACACAATATTTAAATGACATAGAATGACATGAAAAGGTTGGAAAGGTCTAAAATAAAAAAAAGAATAATAAATATATTACTATTAAATACTATACAAATAATACAATAATGGAATTAAATAAATAAGTGGATGAATTAAAATATATAAAAATATAAATAAATAAATAAAATTTAACTAAACTTGTCAATAAAACTTGTACTAGCAGTGTAACTGAAACCTTCAAAATTCAGATAAGGACTATCAGCTCTTGAAGGAATATCAATAGCCAGATCAAGATTATAATTACTAACTCTTAAGGCTGTGAATTCATCTGAAAAATTTTCAGCTAATTTAGGATCCGTTATAACTGGTACAATAGGAGGAATAATACTGTCATCTTGAATTTCTAATTTCTTCCAGTTTAATCTTCTAAAGAATCTGTGTTTAGTAAAAGTATCCCAGTTATCATCAATTTGGAATCTTTTATTTGGATTCTTATTTAATAATTTATTTAACAAATCTTTAGCATCTAAAGAAAAATAAAATGGCAATGATAACTTATTTTTCAAAATCTTATCTTGAATCGCCTTATGTGAATTTCCAGTAAATGGTGGTTTACCACTCATCATATCATAAATAACACATCCTAATGACCACCAATCAACACCATAATCATATTCTTCACCTTTTAAGATTTCTGGAGCCATATACTCTGGTGTTCCAATAATAGAATTACATTTATCATCTTCTTCACTACCAATATCTTTAGATAATCCAAAATCTGTTAATACCAAATTTCCTCTCATATCCAATAAACAATTTTCTGGTTTTAAATCTCTATAAACTATACCTAACTTATGTAAATGTCTTAAACCTAAAGCCATTTGTGCTGAATAAAATGAAACATCATCTTCTTTAAAAACATTACCTAACGAATTATTACTAGTTAAATGATGGAATAATTCACCTCCTGGAATGTATTCTAAAATTAAATAAAATTTATCTTGATCTTGTAATGCATAAAATAATTTCACAATATTAGGATGATGATTGATATTACTTAAGATATTTCTTTCATATATGGTTCTCTTTATATGAAAATCTTCTTTAATATTAATAACTGGTTTTCTTAACTGCTTTTGAGCATATAATTTCTTTGTATGTTTATCTTCAACTAAATGAACTTTACCATAAGCACCTTGTCCTAATACTTTAATTGGTTCGAAATCTGATAAGTCTCTTTTATATGAATTCTTATCACCAACTTGATTAAAAGCTTTATCATCTTCAAAATCTTTATTAAAATTTGGAGGAATTGCAAGCAGATTAGTTGAAGTGACTGATGATGGTCTGATTGATAACCTTCTATAAACGGATGATCTTCTTCTTGTTCTACTCTCAGGAATTAAAAATCCTTCTTCTTGTTCTCCAGCATAAGCATCTAATGCTTCAAAAGGTTTAACTTCAAAATCTGATCCTTCAACTGAACCAATACTCGTATCAAAATCTGACATTTTGGTTGATTTTAAGTTACTAGTTAAATTAGAATTAAGTGGTCTAACATTATTCATATTTATACGTTTAAACTCTTGAGTAAGTTTATCTTCAACTTCAAGTCCAGTCATTTCATAATTATTTTTTAAATTTTAGTTATCTTTTTTTACTTTTTTTCTAGTAACACGCGGGTGCTGCAACAGGCTGCAAAAAAAAATATAAAAAGGGAAAGAATTATTAAAAATATATTCTATAAATTTCTAAAAATAAAAAGAATTGAAATTACAATTATGTCAATTATAAGACATATAACAAACATTGATTGTGGGAAATCATGAATCAATCCAAAAGTATAGATATTCATAGATAAAATGGGTGCAAAAATACAACTAATCCCGTTAATCAATGAAATAGCCATAAATACTTCACCAGTTCTCTCTAAAGGGAAATATTTTAGTAAAGTTGACTGGGCTGTAGGTACCACTATAGAATCTAAACTTCCAAATATTGTGAACCCTAGAAATTGGTTGCTATTTTGTGAAACAGTTAATCCATAGAATAATATTATGTCACAAAATATACCAAATGAAATCATTGAAAAATCAATTTTATCCACCATATCATCTTTCTTAGTAACTATTTTAGATAATCCATTTATCATTAGTGGTGAAATAATGAATAGTATTATCACTCTAGACGTTGCAAAAAATGACATCAAATATCCAATCTCTTTAGCGGTCCAATTAAACATATATATGGCATATTGTAAAGTTATTTCTCCCATTCCAACACTAAACATTGCTGATAAACAATTCAAAAATACTAAAAACAACACAAATGCTTTGGTTTTCTTAATATTTTGCACATTGGGCTGTAACGGTGAAATTAGAAGTTTCAAAGGTTCTATTAAGTTTGTATAATTAAATCGTTTCTTGTTTGTGGTGGTCCTGGAATTTCCCAACTTAGATTCTGGGATTAAAACAGTGTATACCAACAAGATCAAAAATATACAAATTTCAATTACTAGCAAGGTTATCTCACTTCTAGATAAAGGGGTTAATGAATCAGATACCAACTCTATTGTTGAGGTATCTATATTTCTGGAAATAATGTTACTTAACATTGGACCTAAAGACTCGCCTGCAAATATTGATCCACTACCCCAACCTATTATATACCCTCTTTTACCTGGTTCAACAATATCGGTAATATATGAATTAACTAACCCAATTAGTCCAAATAATCCACCCATAGAAGAAGCTATTAAATCACAAAGTACATATATTGATAAATTGAACTTTTGATCTATAAGATAAGAACTCAAAAGAATTAATCGTGATATCAACACTACAAATACTATTAAGATGATAAATTTTTTTCTACCATATCTATCCAGTAACTTCCCGATTTGTGATAAAGCTATAATCAGGGAAATTTGGGATACTACTAAACTCAATTGATTATAATTTGAAACCATCAATTGACTATCAATTGATTTACATTCATTTGTCTTTTCAATTAAAGAATTGCAAGCTAATTTAAATCTAACACTTTGCCTTGTAGGTTCACCGATTGAAGTTAAGGTATATAAAAAGCCAACTAATAAAATAAAAGGAATTGAAGGTCTTTTATACCAAGGTAGTTGCTTTAATTTTATTTGATTTTCGGTCCATTCTTCATCTGTTGATGTAATTGAGTTTGAATCTAATAAGGAATCTGTCTCCATATCACCAATATTAATGATCAATCTAATAATTTAATAATTTAATTTGATTTTTCTTAGTAGATTTTTAGTTCGTTACAGGTCTCTATTTGGATAAATTCAGTATATGTTGCAATTTTTAATTGATTCTATATCGCAAATCTATCCCTTTTAAAAAGGTACTTATCCTGGTCGTAAGGGTAACCTTGCATATGATATAGCTATTAAAAAAGGTTTTTAATTACAAACCTCTATAAACCAAAAAAGAGCCTTAGGGAGGAAACCAAATATTCATATTTCTCACGTGTTTGCTAATAAACTGAGGGCATGGAGCCCTAGAACTTTGATGACTGTTTTTTCTTATTCGACATTGATGTCGCGGAATTTCTAATGTCGTGTACACCAAATGAAAATTTACCTGCAGTCTGGATTGAGAATTGAGAGTGAAAAAATCCTCAACTTTTCAATAAAAAAAAATTTTCAATAGAGAATAATATTAAATTAGAGATGTCATTACCAGCTTCATTTGATTTAACTCCTGAAGATGCTAAATTATTATTAGCTGCCAACGTCCACTTAGGATCTAAAAATGTTCAAGTTCACAACAAACCATACGTTTACAAAACTAGACCAGATGGTGTTAATGTTATTAACATTGGTAAAACTTGGGAAAAAATTGTTTTAGCTGCTAGAGTTATTGCTGCTATTCCAAATGCTTCCGATGTTGCTGTCTGTTCAGCTAGAACTTACGGTCAAAGAGCTGTCTTAAAATTTGCTGCTCATACTGGTGCTACTGCCATTGCTGGTAGATTCACTCCAGGTAACTTCACCAATTATATCACTCGTTCTTTCAAAGAACCAAGATTAGTTGTTGTTACTGATCCAAGAACTGATGCTCAAGCTATTAAAGAATCATCATACGTTAATATTCCAGTTATTGCTTTAACTGATATGGATTCACCATCAGAATATGTTGATATTGCTATCCCATGTAACAACAAAGGTAGACACTCAACTGGTTTAGTTTGGTGGTTAATTGCTAGAGAAGTTTTAAGATTAAGAGGTATCATCCCAGACAGAACTAGTGAATGGTCAGTTATGCCAGATTTATACTTTTACAGAGATCCTGAAGAAATTGAACAAACTACCACTGCTGAAGAAACTAAAGAAGAAGAAACTGAAGAAGCTGCTCCAGCTGCTGAAGGTGATTGGAATGCTGAAGCTGAACCAGTTGACTGGGCTGAATCAGGTGTTAACCCAGCTGCTGAAGAAGCTGCTGCTCAAAACTGGTAAATTCGGTAAATTTAATAATAAAAAATTCATTAATTTAATCTATCATAAGTTTATTAATTTTAAAATTGATAAAATAATATAGATTTTGTTAGGTTATTTTTAATGATTGGAATCAAAATTGCAGAAATAAAATAATCCACTATTATAACATATATTGAATGGTGAAAACTATTTTGTGTATATTTAAATGACATAATATAAGTATTTAGTACTATAGTTCTCATTTCTATATTCTTTTTTAAAATATTTTGAACAATGGACCCTCTTAGTAATTCCTTGAATATGGTTAATTTATCATTCAATGCTTTGGGGTTTTAAGTTAAAAGGTTTTAAGTTAAAAATCTTTTAGCCTATGTTATCATAAAGATCTCTATAATTTTAGCCATTTTTGCACGACGCGATGGGATATATATTCTCAGTCTCAACTTTTGAAAATTTCTTCATATTTGATTACCAACGAAAAACCACTAAAATCTTTAAAGAACATTAAGTTCCTTAGTTTTAATGGATTATGTTTGATTTGATTATTTTACTTGTTTTAAGTGAATAGTTAGGTCTGGTTTTCCCATAAAAAAACGACCGGATTTTCGTATTATATCTTTTCAATAGAAATGATACTTCATGCCCGGTGGATATTCCTTGCTAAACTCTTTTTATAATTGATTGAAGCTTTTATCGTTCTGATTATGAATTATCGTATTAGGGTTGTATGATTGAACATTTATAACGGTATGTTTGTCTACTTTTCTATTAATTTATTTTTTTTTTTTTTTTTACTATCATTTCTTTTTAAAAACATTTTTCAACTTGTAAAGTATCTTGTTGCAAAAAAAATGTGAATTTCACCAAAAATTAAATATTTTTAATATTCATTTCCAAGACTTTATAAATAAATATAGAGTAATAAACATGGTAAATATTATCATTTAGTTCAAATAGTAAATATAATTCACTGATCACAGTCTGTCTTTGACTTGACATGGGGGCATTTATGTTTTGATTTACAGATAAGGCTTACAAGAGTTGACGAAAACAAACAAACAAACATATGTGTGAATATAGATTGAAGTGATATCTTGAGATTAACATTTACTGCCAGTTTCTTTTATATAAACAAAATTGAACGTATTTACACCAAGAACCTCTATGAATAACTCTAAATAAATTCTTCCTACGTTAAAAAATATTTTAGCCTAATGGATAATACGATTAAACTCGCGTCCTTATTATGCAGAAATTTTTTATCAAAATATACCAGGCTCAAATTTAAATCAAAAACGCAAAGATTTTTACAACAAGGAAAAAAAACAAAAAACATAAAACAACAAAAAAAAACAAAACAGGTACAAACAGTTGGTACAGACAGTTAGTACAGACAGTTAAGAAACATATAGCTAGATTATAATTATGCGACTTGGAAAGATAATTCAAGAATGGGTTTATTCCCTTAGTACCAATGATAAATATTCAGAATTTGATTCAACTAAATCGTTTAATAGGATAAATAAACCAAGGACTGAGACGGAAACTAATTTATTAACTCATCATCAAAATAATTCTACTACGTTTGTTGGAGAATCAGATAATTTTCAAAAACATGGAATTGAAGGGATTCATGAAGTTAGATTAGCTTGGAGACATATTAAGAATTGGTTACATAATAATTCTCCAGACTTAAATAGTACATTGCAACAACCATGTACTGAAGATGATTTAGATGATTTTCAAAAAGATTTAAATATTCAATTACCTAATTGTGTTTTAGAATATTTTAAATTAACTGATGGTCAATATATTGATGATTATAATAAAGTTGGTGGACTTTTATTTGGTTTAAAATTAATGTCATTAGATGAAATTTCTGTTATGACTGAAGATTGGCGTAAAGTTGCAATGAAATTAACTGTAGAACTGTCTCATATTAATTCTCAAGTAGTTCAAGAATTACCTAAATTAAATAATCATAGAGATTCAAATATTAATTTACCTTTAAATAATTCAACTATTTCATTAAATTTACCTACCGATAAAATACCACCACCACCAAAAATGGAAATTTCAAATGAATCTAATTATCCATTACAAAAATCTATTCCTCCAGGTACAATTCATCCTATTTTTGCTCATCCATCATGGATCCCATTAATAACTGATGAAGTTGGTAATTGTATTGGGGTAGATTTATCTCCACCAACGTCAGGATCAGGTAAATGGGGTCAAGTTATTCTATTTGGTAGAGAATTTGATACTAAATATTTACTAGCTGATAATTTTGGTGATTTTTTACTTATTTTTGCAAATGATTTAGAAATTGGTAATTGGGAAATTAAAGCTCCTGAAAAGAATAATTATGGTGATTTAATGATTGGTAATGAAGGTGATTTAGTTTATGTTGATAAAGAGACTAAAGTAGAAATTAGTTATTTAAATGTTTTAAGACAAAGAAGTATCACTAATTGGATAAATTCCTTAGATAAAGATAATTTACCAGAGGAAACAAAGTTAATGATTACTAATTTAAAGAAAAATCCTGATTCTATATTAAATGTTAAACATTTAAATAACAATTCTATTGACAATTTTATAAATAATAATTTAAACTTAATTAAAGAAGTTATTCAAACTCAAACGCCAACACAGACATCATCAAATTCACCAACTAAGAAACAAATGGACAAAGAATTACCAAAATCTCCTTCAGAAACTAACAATAATTCATCTAATACCAAAAAGAAAGGTGATTTAGAACATCCACTTCCTAACGTTCCTATTGACACTAATGACGACAATAATGACGACCTTAATGACACTTCAGATTCTACCATATAATCCTTTGCATACCTGGTTCACTATCCCATTTGAATTCATAGCTAAAGAATATATACATTATGATAAAGTTTACTAAATTTGACCAAATAAACTCTAACCCATTTCTTATCTTACATTCTTTAGTTATTAAAATTCTAAATATTACCAATGGAATTATATAATATCTTGGTTCAAATAATGGTGAAGGAACTATTGTTAATAAATTTGCAACAACAAATGATAAAATAACTATAAATCTAACTTTTGATTCTTGTAATGAATCTATTATATTCCAACACCCAAAATGATAAATTGGAATCATAAAGTAATCACTATAGGAACGACTTAAAATTTTTTTCCATAAATAAAAAGTATAATGTCTGTTATCAGCTAATAAAAATGGATGAACTATGGTAAAATTGATTATTATATAATGAATTAAAAAACCTAAACCTAAATTTATAGGAATTTTATAGTAAAATGAATTTGGTGAACCGATAACAAATTTAAAATATTTAATAAACTTATCAACTGATAACCAATGAGGCCAAGTGAAGAAATTAATAAATATAACTGCATAAAATACTTGAACTAAATGAATTTGAACTTGATGATTTTCTTTATCACCTAATGTTATCCCTCCATTAATTTTAAGGAAGATACCAAATGCAATAAAATTCAATAAGTAAACAACCAACTTAAATGATTTTTTAATTGCTTGAACAATATATTCTTTAATATAATTGCAGAAACTTTGACGTGATACAAATTCATCTATATATACTGATGCAATAAATGCAATCCAGATAATATTCGTTTGTCTAAACCATAAACTTATAAATCCTAAAATTCCACTAACAACAACAGATCTACGAGTCATCGCTAAAGCACCAACAATAAACACCAAAGACCAAATATCTGTGTAGAAAAGGAAATAATATGGGAATAATAAAGGTAATGACACTATATTGATTGACCAAATCTTCTTATTCCAAAAATATAAAAATAATGGTAAAAATATAATACCCCCTATTAAATTCAATGATCTTAGTATACTGTAGTCATTATAAACAGATTCAAACGGTATATTCCCTATAGTTGAAATAATTTTTGCATAAATGAATCCCAAATAGTACAAACCTGGTGGTGTAGTAATTTTATTATCCCAAACATCGAATTGATAATTACAATAAACTTGACATTGTCTTAAATGGAAGAATTCATCAATGAAAGGATCCTTCACCAACTCAGTCACTTTATTATGCACTATCGTACAAGTTGAAATGAAAAGTGGATAAAGTATATATTGGATCATTGAGATCTCTCGCCAAAAAAGAAGTCTCACAATTACAAGAGAGAAACTTAATACAAGACAGATCAATTTACAATTAAGTTATTTTTTTTAAGAAAAGTTGGGAGTTTGCAACTGAGGTTAAATATATGGCAATTTAGGTTACACAAAACTAGTAATGATACTGATTTTAATATAAAAAGTGAGGGTTTTCATATTTGTGTTAAATTAAAAATTAAAAATCAATTGAGCGCTCAAATAGGCTGCAAAATTGAATTTTAATTTTATTTTATTTAGCTAAACCCTTTGCTATTGATTATTAGTATTATGAGGTTCGACCCTCGTTGCAACAAGTTTCATTTCAACGAAACTGATCGTTTTTTACCTACTTTCCAACCTGCTAAACCTGGAATCTTAGAATCTGCAGCTTGTGTACCTGATAATATTGAAATATCTTTAAGAGATGATCGTCCATTTATTAGATCTGTTGGTAGTTTTGGTGAAGAAATAAATAGTGACAATTCAAGTGCAATTGGATTATTAAGTAGTAGTACTAGTGGTGGTAGTAGTAATAATAGTAGTACAGAGACTAGTCCTGCAGTTTCTCCAAGTAAACATCAAGGTGTTATTGCTCAAGCATTGGGGATTTCATTAACAGAAAAGATTTTCAACTTTGGTTCAAAGATTAAGACAAAGTATCCAAATTTAGGTGAAAATTTATCTAAATCCTTATCAGAAAGTGAAAATGTGATTAATGAAGTTACCAAATCAAAAAAGAGAAAGACAATTAAACCACCCAATGATATAATTGATATGACTCAAGTTTCTGTACCAGGTCTTAGAAATGATTTTTATTCCTATTTAGCTAGTTGGACAACTTATAGCAACAGAATTGTGGTAGCACTTAGAAATTGTGTATGTATTTGGGATTTATCGAACCAAGTAGTAGAAACAACTATTGAAACTGTTAATAATGATCTTGTAACTTCAGTTTCATGTTCACCAGGTGATTTATATTTCGTTGGTACACTAAAGGGTAAGCTTTATCTTTTGTCACATTCAGATCATAGAAATATTAAATCTTATAATATTACTGAGGAATGTATTTATGCTATTACTTGGTTTAAGAGTGGTAAAAGATTTTTAGTTAGTGACCATTCAGGAGATGTTTTTTTATTTGAAATTAAAGGAGTTGGAGGTCAAGCTACAATTGAACTTTTATTTACATTCAGGTTTCATAAGCAATTAGTTTGCGGTAATTAAATACTATTAATCAATTTTAGGTTTTATCTGTTTTTTGCATTCTTTTGAACAGAATTAAAATACCGGAAGTCATATATACTAACTTTATTTGCTTTTAGGAATAACTATAAATTCAGATGAGTCTCAGTTAGCATTAGGAAGTAACGACAATACTGTATCAATTTGGGATGTTTCTGATATTCTTCATCCACAGTATAAGTTCATTCTAATCCATTCAGCTGCTGTCAAAGCAATTGCTTATTGTCCTTGGGCTAAATCATTATTAGCTACTGGTGCTGGAATAAAGGATAGAAATATAAGGTTTTGGCATTCCGGTTCAGGTACTTTACTTTCTGAATATTATACTGGTGGTCAAGTTACTTCTTTAACCTGGTCAATTACTTCAAAAGAAATAGCTGCAACTTTTGGATTTAACGATAACCTTCTTGCTTTAGCAGTTTATTCTTACCCTGATATGAAAATTATTTCATCAGCACCATCAAGAGAAGAGTTAAGAGTTTTAAGCGTAACTTTATCCCCAAATAAGGAATCACTTTGTGTAACTAATAACGATGAAACTATAAGAATTTATAAACTTTGGAACCATAACAAGAAGTTAATACCGGAAAAATTAAGTCAAAAATCTGATGCTTTTGGTAGTCAATTAATAGCTCTTCATGAAGGTATGGAAAAGAAGGCAGAAATGATCAGATAATACTATACTTGCTATTTATATATACGTATAATTAAAATAAAAATTAAGATTGTGTTATAGTTACTACTTTCGTTTAATCTCTCAGCCCCTAATCGTTTGCAACCAAATATCGGTAGTAAATGACATGTCGCACGGGATTTGAATTTTGAATCAAAAAAGCCACCTAGAAATTTCTAAAATATTTTAAATTATCACTCAAGGACAAGTTTCAATTGTGAATAATAACATGTCAGCAGCTTTAATAAATAGGTCGTTAACAACTATAAGAACAGAATTAGAGTTTTTACTAGATAGTGAAGTTATTGATAAATCATTATTTGATAAATTAGTTAATGCGATTCCTGTCAAATATCAAAAAGATCAAGGTCCATGGGGGGTAACAAAACTTGGTTTATCAACAGAATCAAAATCAGAACCAGAATCTAATTCATTATCAACTAAATCAAATGTTTCTCCAAATGTAGATAAATTATCAGAGGATTTTGCTAAAATGGATGCTCCTTCAAATCCACCACCAAGTTATTCAATTAATGGTTCAGAAGCTTCAACTCCACTGGCAACTCCTTTAATGGAAAAGAGAGATGAAAAAGTTTTAGGATATTGTAAAGCTCTTTATGATTATGAAGCAAGAGAACGTGAAGATTTGGCATTAAAGAAAGATGATAGATTAGCTATTGTTGAACATTTATCTAACGATTGGTGGAAAGGTTATAAAAAGGAAAATCCTTCACAAGTGGGTGTATTTCCTTCTAATTATGTTTCTTCAATAGGTGAAGATGATTTCAAGAATTCAAGAGGACCAGCTTCCGTTCCATCAATTTCAATTCAACCAGATTATAATCCTAATAACTATGGTAATGCACCTCAACCTATTCCTCAACAGAATTCAGGATACCAACAACAAGGGTACAATCAAAATCAACCAATTTACCAAATGCAAGGTCAACAGGGATATTCTAATCCAAATTTCCAAGTTCAAAATCAATCAAATCCATCCTTACCATTTTCTCCAAACTATTACCAACAAGTGGACCAACAACAGCAACAGCAACAGCAACAGCAAAACAATAATCATCCTCATCTAAGAAAGTATGGTTCACAATTAGGTAACAGTATTGTTACTGGTGCTGGTTTTACCATTGGTAGTGATATTGTTAATTCAATTTTAAGATAGAGTTTGGTCGTTTCTTTTCTTTTTTAATAGTATATGGTTTTATAGTAATGAATAGTATTAGCATAATCAAATTGCTTGCATTATCTATGTACAGTTATTTTTATTTACATTTTATTTTCTTCCATCAGTAACAGTATTTAATAATAAAGTGTCATTGTCTAACATAATTTTATTTGGAGAATTAGCTAAAATACCAGCAATTTCTTTAGCAGTATCTAATCTCTTTAATTCAACATAATCTTTTGATTTTTTAATAGCTTCACCGATTAATTCAGCAGATTTAGCTTCACCAGCAGCTTTAACAACCAATTGTTGTTTTTCTTGGATAGCTTTATCTACAACGAAGGCAGCTCTTTGAGCATCTTGTTGAGCAATTTGTTTAGCTTCAACAGCTGCACTAAATTCTGGGGAAAATGTCATGAAAGTTAATGAAACATCATCTAATAAGATATCAAATTTCTTTGCACGACGAACTAAATTTTCTTTAACTAATTTACTAACTTTTTCTCTTTGAGTAATTAACTGTGAAGCATTAAATTGAGCAACAACTGATTTTAAAACTTCATTAACAATTGATGGTAAAACTTTTTCATCAAAATCAACACCTAAAGTACGATAAATATTTGGTAATTGTTCAACCTCAGGTCTAAATAAAACTCTACAAGTAATATTAACCATTTGTAAATCTTTAGTACCAGTTAATGAGGCAACATTTCTTGGTTTAGCTCTAACATCATAAACAATTGGTCTTTGGAACCATGGTAATAATAAATGGGTACCTTCTGGGTAAATACGTGGTTGAACCCCATTAAGACGTGAATAAACGATAGCTCTTTGACCACCATCAACGTTGAAAAGTGCATTTTGGAAAACCATTGCTCCAGCAGTTAATAATAATAATCCACCCACACCAGTGAATAAACCAGCTGGGTTTCTTGGATTTTTACCTGATCCACTAGATTTGGTAGCTGCTTGTCTTGATCTACGAAGAAATTCTTCTTGTAATTTGTTCCAATTATTATTGTTCATGTTCTTAAATCTCTAATTTTTTTTCTCGCCCTCGCAGAAACAATTTAGTGACAGAAAGAGTGAGACAAAAAATTCTCATTACATTATTCATTAAATTCTATATAAAAAAACCATAATAATAACTTCTAAACATTTAACCAACTAAAGCTAATAATTAAATAAAACCAACCTTGAAAATAAGTGAATGCCATAGCAGGCACTGCGAAAACAAACAATCTCTATACTAGAAAACGTACTGTTTTAGCTAAAAGAAAACTAGCCTTTTTAAAAATCCTTTTACTGGATTAGGATGGGACTCCTTCATAATCATACTTTTTATTATACTCAGTAACTGCTCTTTTCCAATAACGTTTTTTGTTCGTTTGAATTGGGTTAGTTCTGAAAACTTTCTCTAAAAATAATAATATCAAAATAACCACAATTGTTACAAAGCTAGGAGCAATTAAACCAGCTAAAGCTCTAGTAGAAACAGTATGTTGATATGGACATTGGGCATATGGTCCACCTTTAACGAAACAATTGGTTACTGTGATATCATTGACGTCAACCCATACAGGGTAACGAGTATTAGTTCTTGATATTACAGTCATTAATGCTAATTGTTCTATACTCAGTTTTGGTACACTAAATATAAACCCATTTGGACAATAGTTTGGTTTAGAAACTCCAAAATATTGCTTTTGATCTTCTGAAATAAACCAATCATTAGGATCCGTAATATTTTGACATGCATAAGCCAATATTCTATAACAATCAGTAATAACCCAACCTTTATAGTCAAGGCAAACACATTTTTCAGCTTCTGATCCTATACGACCACCGGAATCACCAGCCGCAGAAGAAGTAGCAACTGCTTCCTTTTCATTATTTTGTAATATACTGCTAAGTAGATCAACACTACTGGTTGGAAGTAACAGTTCCTGAAACAGAATAGATGGCACCGTTACAGATGTCACTTTACCATCACCAGTTTCAACATCACCATTTCCATCATCACCATTTCCATCATCACCATTTCCATCATCACCATTTCCATCATCACCATCATCTAATACATCTTCACCATCAGGTTCTGTTATATTAATATTGGTCAATGCTGGACCCCACGACCAAAATGATAACGGTAGAAAATGATTAACTATCTTACCTAATTCAGTAACTTGTGTCGAATTGATTGGATACAGTGTACCATTCAATATGGGAGAAAATCCACAACGGACCAAAGATCTATATGTGGCATCATTAAATCTAAGCTTATCACTATCATAAACATATCTAAAATGGGTATTTAAGGAATAACCATCAAATATTGAAACACTATCTATTGAGCTCAAATTTAATATCTGAGTCAAACATGTATTAACTAAAGGAGAACTTTCTAATGACTCGAAGGTACTATTAACAGAATCACCATTAATAAAAAATGTCTTTTTATCAGTATCAGTGAAATTATATAATTTCTTAACGGGAGTAACTTCATCATAAATAACCATCGATGTAACTCTTTTCAAGTTTGTAAATATGAATGTTTCAAATGTTGGGTATGTTTCTGAAGATCTATTATAAAAAGTATTCTCCTTTGATGTAGCTAAATCATTCTGGTAACTTTCCAAGTTTTGTGGAGTATATAGAGTAGACCCTAATTCATTTAACGTTTGATACAAACTGCTGTTACCTATACTATTATATGGAGATGATGATGATGAATATATGTCATTCCAATTCACAGTAGAATTAATGGGTAATTTAGGGAATTTAAATTGATTTAACCGGTAAAGTAACGTCAAATAGTTCACATCCATATTACTATTAGTTTGTTCCAAAAATGAACTTATACTCAGCATAATTGTATCCGTTGTGAACAATGGGTTACATTGATACGTATCACCATTCCAATTTATCTCTTGAGTTTTAGTAATATCAGTTTGATTTAAAGGGTATGGAGCCGGACATAATTGCCATTTTGACGTAAAATTATTCCAATACAAATCAATAACTAATGAACCAACACCAACATTTAATAATGTATCTATTGAACTTAAACTACTGGATTGGTACCCTTCACTATCAAAAACCATAGATGACAATGAAATCCCATAATATGTTAACTGATCAATAGGAACATTCGAAGAAATATCCCTTTGTGTTCTAAGGGCAACCTGAGTATTAAAGGCTAATGATGGCCAGTTATTAGTCAGTAGAACTAGTTGCTCTAGCAACAGTATCGTTATAACCACCTGAAACCACATCACCTTCCTAATTTCTAATTTCTATTTACTTTTTTTTTTATTAATCGCGGTTTTGTATATACCTCTTTGCAACTTTCTGGAGATGAATGATCTAACATTTCTTGAAACCTTAAACATAAAGCAAAGAGAGGCTGTCACATCAAAGGCAAATGGAAGACTTCAAATAGTTGCTGGTCCAGGGACGGGAAAGACTAAAGTCTTAATTTCAAGGGTGGCACAATTACTATTAGTTGATAAAATAGAACCGTACAGAATTATAGTAACTACTTTTACTAAAAAGGCTGCTAATGAAATAGTTGAACGGTTGACTCCTATTTTAGAAGGTACATCTATTGATCCAAATAAAATACTTATGGGTACTTTTCATAGTATTTGCTACAGAATTATTAGGCGTTATGGTCAAAAAGCTGGATTATCAAACTGTGTAATCGCTGATGAGAAAGATAGTAATCAAATATTACAAGATATTATTCAAAATTTAGACCATAATGAGTTAGATCATCTTAAACTGTTGAAAGATAGTGAAATATTTCAAAATGGAAGTGATGGTAAATATCATGGGTTTGATCACAAGCGGTTTAAACGTGAAATTTCTAAATTGAAATCTGGCGGTATTACATTAAAGAAGTATTTGGCTTCCCCTTCAAATAATCAATGTTTAAGATTTATTTATGAAAAGTATCAAACTAAATTACACAGGGAGTTTTTACTTGATTTTGATGATTGTTTATTAGAATGTTATGAATTAATTAGTAAAAATAGTGTATTAAACTTTATTCAACATGTCTTAGTTGATGAATTCCAAGATACTAATGAAATTCAATTACAATTATTATATGAATTTGCAAGAGGTCACCCTAAGGATAAGTTATTTCAACACAATGTTACAGTGGTAGGGGATCCTGATCAAAGTATTTATGCTTTCAGAGATGCTCAGTCAGTAAACTTTAAGAAAATGTTAAAGAATTATGAATCTAAAGACTTACCTGTTACAATTGTTCAACTTGAAGAGAATTATAGATCAACTAAAGATATATTAGGAATCTCAGAAGCTATAATGCAACAGCAAAAGGATAGAGATTCTAAAAAATTAAATTCACAATTCATTGATTCATTCAAACCTGTCCATAAAACACTGTCATCAGCTAAGCAAGAGGCTAAATGGATTGCATATCAAATCAAGTATCTTATATCATTACCTAATACTGCCTTTGAATTCAAAGATATGGCTATTTTAGTTAGAGCTGCTTATCAAACTAGAGCAATTGAAAATGAATTGGTTAAATTGAAGATTCCTTATTTAATGATTAGAGGAAGAGTATTTTGGGAACGTAAAGAAGTTGTAGCTATAATTGATTATCTTCGAATTATTGCAAATCCACTGGATAGAATTGCATATGTCAGGACTTTAAATTTCCCGAAGAGAGGAATTGGTGAAAAAAGTCTAGATGATATTAGTAAGAAATTAGATGAACTTGATTTGAATACAACTGATGTTCATGAAAGTTTGAAATTAATCCTGCAAGGGAAAAAATACAGAGAAAAAGTTCTGATGTATCTCAGTTTTATTGAACAAGCTAGAGAATTATTAGCCGCTATCGAAGAACAACCAGAAGAGATGGAAGATGTACGAAAAGAGTTATTAAGTAGCTTTTTTGAATTTGTCTACTTAAAATCTGGATTGAAAAAAGAATTTGAAGCTGAGCCAGACCATGAACAAAATATAATGGAAGTTTCTAATCAGTTGTTAGAGTTTACTCCGAGGGAAGATCAATTCCCAGAAATTTCTTTAGATTCACAAGGGGATTTGATAGTTAAAGAGGCTGTTGATGATCAGAATTTCCTCACTAAATTTATTATTTCGTTGGGCTTATTTGAACATTCAGAGGATAAGGATGAAGAAAATTCCAATAAAGTTTCACTTTCCACCATTCATGGGTCTAAAGGTCTTGAATGGCCAGTTGTACTAATTCCTGGGGTTTCAGAGGGAATGTTACCAGCAAGTTTTGCAATTAGAGCTGGTGAAGAACAAGAAATTGACGAGGAAAGACGTTGCTTTTATGTTGCTACAACTAGGGCTAAGACTTTATTGTACATATCTTCCTTTGTCAATAATGAGAGTCAAGATAGTTGGTTTTCTAGTAGAGCACCCACTGCTGTTTCTAGATTTATTACTGGTCTTTGTGATAATTTCACTAAATCACAAAGATGTTTCGGTGATTGGGAGTCATTAAAGAAATTGTATTCAATAAGAAATATTGAATTACCTCCAGATTCATTTGACTTACAGCTATTCAATAGAAGTTATAAAGAACAACTTCAATTATTCCTTTCTGGTCAATTAACTAAAATTGAAATTTCCAAGTATGTTCCACTTTCACAAAATGAATTCAGCAGTAGATTAGCAAATGTTGAATACGAAAACTCATCTGGACTGTCTTCGTCTGTTTATGGTAGTGGGTTTTCATCAAATTTTGATCAAGTACGTCAAGAATTATCACTTAAACGTAAAGAAAGTCAAATCACTTCAATGCATATTAAGAAAGTATCTACAAAGTTCAAACCTCCAGCAACGTTAAAAGCACCAATCTATGTCCCTAATAAAACAGCATCCATTGCACCTAAGGGGAAAAAAGCACCAGCATATATACCAGATCGTAGAAAAAAATAGCATTTTAATATATATTTATTCATTTTATATATACCTTATATATAAACTACTACCCAACTCTTACTTAGTTATCTGGAAAGACCATGGTAAAGTCAAATGAGTAGTCTTGTCATCATCAACGAATTTAGTAACAGCAGAATAACCACCTCTAGCTAATAATCCTGAAGGAGCTTCAACGTCAATAAACTCCTTTTCATAATATGGCTTTTCAGTGGTATTTGGGGCATATGAACCTAATGGTTCTTCTACCTTTTCAACTCTTATACCTGCTTTTTTAATCAGATGTAAATATTTTAAACCGGTAATAATTTCATGTTGGACTCTAAATTTGATGACCAATTGGTAAATAGATTTTTCTTTAATAGTAAATTTAATATCTTTATTTAATGTGTTACCTTGTTCATCTTCTAAATTTATAACAATTGGTTTTAAGTCTTGATCTGGAAATTTTAAGGCCATTTCAACAATTACAACTTTTCTTTTATCACCAGCTTTAACAGGATAAGGAGTGGAATTAGCTGTTAATCCTAATGATGCTTTCCATTTAGCTAAACTTTCATCTTCCGCATCTAATTTATTATATTCATCAATAGTTTTCTTTTCACCTACAACATATCCTTCAACGCTTTCAGGAACTAAATCATCTTCTTGGTTTGACATTTTCAATTATAAATTGCAACAATAAAAAACACGATTGATAAGTTATTTAACAATTAAACTTTGAATCCAACTTTAATTGAAGTACTTTACTTGAATGGTAATTGACGTGTAGGTTGAGATCAAAGTCTCGTCACAACGTATCGCACAAGAATTTGAAGATCCCACGACTGCGGTTGCAAATCAAAAAGATTAAATATCTATTAAACTACTAATCTATCTGTTATTGAGTCTGATTCATTATTATCATTAGCTCCATTATTGCTCTTCATTTTTAACAGTTTTATCAGTTCCATTTTCTTCAAATTCGTCTTCTTTCTTACTTTCAGGAGTTGGCGATGGAGTGGACTCACTTGAACTAATACTTGTAATCTGGGGTATAGTAACTTTAGCTGATGCTGTTGTTCCATAAGGTTTGTGGTTATTTGACTTATGGCTATCATATTGTGAAGATGGTGTATACTGATAGTTATTATAAAATGGATGAAGTTGTGGTGGCGGTTGTGAAGGTGGTGGTGGTGGTTGCGATGGTTGATATTGAAAAGGGTACATTTGATTCATATAATTGTTATATGGATATTGAAAATGAGGAGCAGGATATTGACCAACAAACGGAGAAGCTGGACCACCGTATGTTTGATTCATTGAGAATGTAGGACCACTATATTGATCTGCTTGGTATCGAGAAGGATAAGGTTCAGGTGCAAAATATTGATTTTGTGAAAATTGAGCTGGATATGAATATTGTTCAGGAGAATTAGGAGTGTAGGGCACTGAAGGTGGTGGATCAAAAGAAGATCCAAAATTTTCATCACCAGAATCGTCACTTTCAATATCTGCAAATATTTGTCGCCTTTTCTCTTCATAAAACTTCTCTTTACTTGAACGATCCATTTCTACTTCTGGCAAAACAGTCATTGAGGTTCGTTCATGTTTTTGTTTTTCTCTTACCAACATTTTAGGTCTTAATACTTTACTTTCCTTAATTTCATCTTTTTTCTCTTCTAGTATTGGTAGTACTATTGGTGGACTGGCTGATTTACTCAAACAGTTCGTATAAATCTCTAACAATGTGACTTCACCTTTTTTAATTTGATTATTGATTTTCCAATATACTATCCCATCTCTTGCATGAATACTAAAGTAATTGGAACTTTCTGATCTTCCTAACTTATAATAATCACATATATTATGTAAAATAGCTTTATAATAATTATTCTTTAAATCTTTATGAGGAACAACTACATTTTGACGATTCAATTCAGGTTTCCCTTCATTATCTTTTTTCTCATTATCCTTTTTACCTATTCTTTTACCTTCTCCTAACTCCTGTATAAGTGTAATTAATTTTGGTTCTAACTCTAATATAAATTTACGTTCTACAGTTTTCTCTAAAGCAGTAACAAGAATTTCTGGTACTGAAGGACCAACTTGGCTTTTCAATTTTTTATCTATCTTGTTGGGTGGATCCATAATTGTTAATTAGGTAAATATGAGGATTTCATAAATTGACTTGTAAAATATGCCTGAAATATAATATGTTGATGTTAGACAATGCGAGTTTTTCAAATCACTATGAGTGCTGACGATGTATGTAGAAATTAGGGTTTACCCATTGTACACTACCAAATCACCTACGTATCAATGTAACAAGTAACTTATTACTT
Organism: Yamadazyma blattariae; assembly: GCA_030581595.1. Lineage (NCBI taxonomy): Eukaryota > Fungi > Ascomycota > Pichiomycetes > Serinales > Debaryomycetaceae > Yamadazyma > Yamadazyma blattariae. Next base: position 187,940 of record JAKTTU010000009.1, on the reverse strand, counting down.
GTTATAGTATTAATTTTTATTTATCCATTAATGAATAATTACTAACAATCAGATCCGTGCAAAAAGATTAGCTAACCTAGCTAGACTCAATTCATCCTCAAGTAGTAACGTTACAGATCAATCATCAACGGCCAGTGAATCAAAAAGAAAGCAAGATTTACCATCCGAATCAAGTACACTGAAGCAATCTAAAGTTCCAATAAAGAAAGATTCTATTCCGGAACCAACTAATCAATTAAACCAAAATGCTGATTTGCCATCAATGTCGAAATCAGTTTCATCTTCAACTTTATCTTCAAAATCAGCAGCAACTTCAACTCCATCAACTCCTAAACATGAAGTCAATCCTGAAGAACAGTTATCCAAATGGCTAAATTTAGAAATGAAAGAAACCCTTCAAATTACTACTATTCCTGAAGAATCCACCGGTGAATTAGTATATTTGGAATCACTTGCAAGTGAGTCTAAAGACCGTACACTTAATGAAGATGATTTAGAGCTGGCGTTCATGGAAGTATTAACAGAAGCTGGTATTCCAACTAATTTTGATTCACCAATTATTTATCTTCATGAAATTTACAAGAAATCATTCAAGTTAAAGAGATTATTGCTTAAAAAGGATGTTAATTATACTAAAAAGATTGGAATAATCAATAAAGTTATTGGGTTTAGTTGTTCATATGGTTTTATATGTTTTCAAGTACCCGATATGTTTATTAATAATAATTTACCTGAATCAATTCAATTTTTCATTCAAAATCCTGATTCACATCCATTTTTACTTGATATTATTAATAAAGCAATTGAACAAGATGGATTATTAGATATATTAAATTTATTCATGCCTACTATATCTAGTAAATTATATAAATTCAATTTAAATGATACTAGTTATACTAAATACTTATCAATGATTGAATTATTTGTTGGAATAAAACCTGTTGCTTCAATTTTCTATCAAATTGATGGATTTTTACCGCCTGATGCTGAAAATTGTTTAGATTATGAAAATAAAACATTGTTAGGTCCAATTTTAAGATTATCACCTTTAATTGAAACAGTGGCAACTTATTATTTTGGTGAAAATTTTAATAAAGACAATTATTCACTCGTTAATTCTACTTTTGAATCATTACAAAATGAATATAAAGTAGTTATCGATAGATTATTTTTCATTATAGATAAATTAGTTCGTGGTGGAGCTGAACTGAGAAATGCTTTGTTATCATGGTTTGGTAAATTGATAAATTTAAGTCATTTAAGAGTTGGTTCACACGCTGATTCCAGTAAATTACCTAGTGATGGTATAATGTTTAATATTTCAATTATATTAATTAGATTAAGTATGCCATTCTTGGATTATCCAAATTTCACTAAGATTGACAAAATTGATATTAATTATTTGGCATCTAATAAATTAATTGACTTAAAAGAAGAAGCCAGAGTTAATTCATCAATTCAAGAAGCTAATGATTTTTACTCAAATAGCACTGATACATTACCTGCTAATTTTATTAGTGATTGTTTTTTCCTTACTTTAACTTACTTAAATTATGGTATTGGAGGTCTTAGTGTACGCTATGGTAGATTAAAAGATCAAATAAACCAGGTACAAAGCAGAGTTGATGGTATTTTACGTGGTGATGTACCACTTCCACAAGGTCAACAAATGACACCACAAGTAAGTGCATATTTAAGATCAATGATACCTAGACTAAATCAACAATTGGGTGGTTTGAAATCATACAAATTAGTTGTAAAAGCAATTTTTAATTATTCAGATTTACAAATTCAAATATTTGATTTTGTTATTGGTGCATCAGTATTTATCACTCGTGTAATTGATCCATCACATCGATATCCATCCCAAAAATTATCTATTCCTATATATCAAATTGGAAGGGTTAGTGAACTTGACGATCAAGATTTCTTAAAGACAAAATGTCCAGAACCATGGAAATATTTCCCAGAATTTTGGCTTGAAGGTATGATTAACTATTGTAAATTTACTACTAAATTTGCTGGTTCACCATTAGTAAGAAATAATAAATTAGAATTATTTGTAGAATTTATGATTATATTACTTAGATGCCCGGAAATTTTAGGTAATCCTCATATGAAATCAAATATTATTGAAATTTTATTTATTGGATCATTACCATTAAGTAACGGAGATCCAGGATTTATGTCAATGATATTTATTAGTAATGAATTAGTACGTAATAATATTTTATATTCATTATTAGATATTTATGTTATGATTGAAAAAACTGGTGCATCATCACAATTTTATGATAAATTTAATTCACGTTATTATATATCAGTAATTTTAGAAGAATTATGGAAGAATGATTTTTATCGTGTTCAATTATCAAGTTATTCAACTTCTAAAGTTGAATTTTTCGTTAGATTTATTGCACGTATGTTAAATGATACTACATATTTATTAGATGAAACATTCAATGAACTTAATCAAATTCATGATTTCCAAGTTGAACTTAAACGTAGACAACAGGGGCAAGATTCGAATGAAGAATTAGGAACGACTGAAGAATTAGCTAAAAATTTAGAATCAAGTGAACGTAAAGCGAAAAGTTATATGGGATTAAGTAATAAAACTATGCAATTATTTAAATTATTTACTAAACAAGTTCCCAAAGGTTTTGTATTACCTGAGTTAGTTGATCGTTTAGCTGGTATGTTAAATTATAACCTAACAACAATGGTTGGTCATAAAAGTAGTAATTTAAAAGTTGAAGATCCTACCAAATATGATTTTGATCCAAAACGTACATTACAAGATTTATGTGAAGTTTATAGTAATTTAGCAAATGAAGAAGAATTTTTGAAAGCTGTTAGTAGAGATGCAAGATCTTTTAATATTGAATGGTTTAGAAAAGCTGTTAATGTTTTAAGAACTAAAACAATTACTGATCCAAAAATTGTTGATAAATTAATGGAATTTGGTGAACAAGCTGAAAATCAAAGATTAGCTGATGAAAATGAAGAATTAGAATTAGGTGAAGTACCTGATGAATTCTTAGATCCATTGATGTATACGATTATGGAAGACCCGGTTACTTTACCAACATCAAAAGTTAATATGGATAGATCAACTATTAAGGCACATTTATTAAGTGATCCAACAGATCCATTTAATAGAACTCCATTAAAATTAGAAGATGTTATTGAAAATGTAGAATTGCGTGAACGTATTCAAAAATTCAAACAAAGAAAGTAAAGATAGTAAGTGATCAGTTAGGCAGTTTAGAAATATATAAACTATATAATGATTTTGAAGAATTTAAAAGAGTTTCAAGAAACTTTTTTTTTTATAATAAAATTATATTATATACTACGTAAAAAATAAGTAAGTAGGGATTCAATTTATATGCATTAAAATACAATTATATTTAAGCTTTGATAGCAAAACTTCTTTTTGGGAAAGAAACTTTTTGTTTTTTAGATTTATCAGTAATTCTAGTAGCTTCAAATTTAGTTAATTGTCTTCTAATAGCTCTGGTTTTCTTAGCTCTTAAATCTTTTGGAATATATTTTTTACCAGCGTAGAAAGCTCTAACATTTTCTCTTTGGTTTAAGTTAATGATAGTTAAAACTTTAGCAATGTTTTTTCTGACAGTGTGGATTCTTGGTAATGATGGTTTTTGTAATTTTTGAACCTTTAAGTTAGCTAATTCTTGTTTTAATTCAACTAATTGGTTTTCTAATTGTTCCTTTGATTTGGTACGTAATTCAAATGCTTTTAAACCAGCCTAAAAGAATTGTTAGTATTTTGTCAAAAAAAAAAATCTTTGAAATTAAAATGAGATGACAAGGGATAAGCAAAGAGTATCTTTCACCGTAACATGATTATTCTTATTGCTTCAAAAGTACTTATTCTTATTCTTACTTAAGTTCTTCTTTGTATTTCAGTATTTGATAAATCTGATGATTATTTAAAATTATTAAACTGATGTTTTAATCTGAAAAATAACATTTAAAAATTTCATTATTGTGATTTTCTTTCATTTCAACATAACATGGTAATACATTATATGATTATAACTTCCAATTAACTTATATGCTTTTACTGATTATCTCTTGTGAATCTCTTTTATTATATTATTATTAACATACCATCTTCAATAGTGTATAAAAATTTTTCACTTTTTTTTTTCTCTTGAGAAACCTAGTATCAAAATGAAAATTTGAACAATTTAACACGACCATAGTTAAGGATCATGTCGCATATCTTGGTCGCATATTGTCGTAATAAATTAGACATTTCGCTTTTTCATTTCACAGTCACTTTTGGGTCAGGTGAGAGGCTAGGGTTCCAGGCCTATGTGTTATATAGTAATTATTTTTTAATACTTAATGAAATACTTATATTTAATAGTTTACCATACTAAGATAATAAGGAGAGTGTAAAGAGGGTAGTTATGAAGAATTTGATATTGAGGTCTAATTTAAAATAGAAGGTAGCAATAGGTGATAGCAATAGGTGGTAGCTTACTTTAAGTTTTAAGTTAACTCTATCGTAACCAGTAACCAACTGGTATTTTATTATTAGAAGATAATAGAAATGGGTACACATTCAGCAAGATATATATCAAATCAATTTTATTTTATACAGTAATAGAAATGATATTGATATTATATAGCCGTTTCGAAAATATAAGGGTACAGAATCAATTTTAATCAAATTTGACCCAAAAGGTAAAGTGAATCTATTTATAACTCTCTAGAGATAAGAGAAATTCAAAGAAAATCAGTGATTTAGAAATATTTAATCGGTGAAATGAACTTCCTTTCGGTATCTATAGTTTCATGGTAAGAATTCTTTATTTTGTTGTAGTTTAAGAATTCTAATAAAAGTATAAGAATATCCTTTTATAAGATATTTCTTAAAATTTAAAAGGTAAAATACCAATTAACTATTGGTGTACCGCAGTTTGCCAGATTGTTTGAGAGTGTCAGCAAATCAAACGATCATTCGTCAAAAGGTTTGAATAAACACGTAATAGATAGTTATGATAAATTAAAAATAATTAAAATTATCAATTAATTATAAAAAATCAAAGATATATAATATTATTAACTCCACCATATAAAGAATCTCTAAAGATCATCTCTTTGTAACTAATTTTTAAAGTAAACAACAAATGTGTGATCGAAAAAAAAAAGAAGGGACGAAACGAGAGGATCGAGAGATTTCAATATTTTAATTGATAATATATTAACAATAAATTTCATTTACTATCTTTCTTATTAATTAAGCCTAGCTTAATTAAATAATAATTATAAACTAGAATAATTTCAATATACCTTGTCTAAATTGGGGAAAATTGACTTTATATTTATAGAATACAATTATAAAAAAAATTCAAAAATTCAATAATAAAATATATATAAAATGAAATACATTTTTAGTTGTTGTTTTTAACTTTCTTTGTTTATTGAATTAAAAATTTATGAAGAATTTTTTAAATTAGTTGATAACCATTCCAAACCTTCATATAAACCATCACCAGTAGTAGCACAAGTTGCTTGAATATACCAAGGTCTTTGTCTAATTGAATGTAAACCTAATTTTTCAGTTATTTCTGCAGCATTCATTGCATTTGGTAAATCTTGTTTATTAGCGAAAACTAATAATAATGCATCTCTTAATTCATCTTCATTTAACATTTGTTGTAATTCTTCCCTAGCTTCAGCAATTCTATCTCTATCATTTGAATCAATTACAAATATAATACCTTGAGTATTTTGGAAATAATATCTCCATAAAGGTCTAATTTTATCTTGACCACCAACATCCCAAACAGTAAATGAAATATTTTTATATTCAACAGTTTCAACATTAAACCCAATTGTTGGAATTGTAGTAACAATTTCACCTAATTTTAATTTATATAATATAGTAGTTTTACCAGCGGCATCTAAACCAACCATTAAAATTCTCATTTCTTTGTTTCCAAATAAGTTATTAAGTAATTTTGAAATTGATAACCCCATTTTTAATTAATTTATTGATTTATTGATATTAAAAAATTTAGATTTATTTTAATTCTAAAACCTTTTGTTGTTTTGGTTTAGGGGGAAAATTTTCATCGACAAGAGGGCGAGCGAGATCACTGAAACTTTTGTTACGCGTACGCCTTTTTTGAGTTTTTTCCTATTTGTATTGGTAAAAATTAACTATGCGTTATCTGATTAATCCCATCTATACCATCTAAATAGCACCATCTATATACACCTTCTATATACACCTTCTATTAGCACCATCTATATATGACTGAGATACACGACTGAGATATTTAGAGACTGATAGCAGCTAGATAGGGAGCACACCTGGATATCATTCTTTAGTTTAACACTTGTATGGAAATCTAATCTTTTTTATCTTGCGTTATCTTTACCACACAACAGGACAATTTCCACTCAGGATTCCCAATACCCACTAACTAGCTTGAAATGAAGTATTTCCGATCTGTCTCTACTAGATGGTAATCGGGAACAGGAAGAGGAGAAGATATTAGCGAATGAATGAATTAACTCTATAAAATGCACCTTTTTCATTTTGCAAAAGTAACATCTTTGATGCAAACGGGATTTATCTACAAACAATAAACATATATAGATATATAAATATATATATATATAGATATAAGTTATGAAAAAAAAAATAACCCAAAGAAACCTATTTTCCTACATTAACTTTACTTTTTGCATAATTTTGTAAACCTCTAATGAAAACAGCATAACTAACATCTTTATTATCATATTCCCAATAAATTTCAGTTAATCTAATATGCCATGGAGGATAATCTTGTAAATCTAAATTTGGATTAAAAATAATTAATAAATCAGGTTCATTACCAACTAATTCAATTAATTCTTCATTAATTAAATCAATTGTAATATCATTAATTGATAATTCTTTATTTATTGCTAATTCACTCATAGTTTTAGTTAATTCAACAATTGTTGGTTTACCATCAATTTTACTTAATAAATTAACTGTTAAATCAATTTCATTTTCATTATTATTTTTAATTATAATATTATTATGGGGGATTTTAATACAAATATTTGGAATAAATTCAGTTCCAAAATAATTTTTTAAATTTTTATTAATATATCTTTTTAATTCTAAATTATAATTATTAGTTATACCATTAAATTCATAAATATTTAATTCTAAAATTCCTGCACTAACTGACCATGCAACTAATTCACTAATATCAGAAATTAATCCATCAATACCACCATTTTCATCATCTTCATCTTTAAAATTTAAAATACATGATAATCTTTTAGGAATTTTTGATAATTTATTAACATCATCTCTAATTATATGTGGTGATTTATTTGGATAATAAGTAACATTTAAAGATTTTAAAATAATTTTACGATAAATCCATAAAAAATTTTTATAAATGGAAATTAAAAAAAATACAACTAATAAAATTGAATGATTAATATAATATAATATTAATTCAGTAATTGTTTGATTTTTATCTAATAAATTAATTGATCTTAAAAAATTATTAATTAACATGAAAAAAATTGACCAAACACTTAAATCTCTAAATTTATTTGGTGGTTCTAATCTTTGTTCTATTTCATCAGTATTATTAGTATTATCAGTATTATTAATATCTGAAGCTTTAGAACCAGTGGTGGTAACTTTACCATTCCCGTTACTAATACCATCAGTTTTAGTTTTTTTACTGATTTTACCATTTTCCAAGGATCCATTTTCTTTAGAACCAACAGTGGATGATGCCCACATATGACCATTTACTTTAACAGCAGTCATTGTATGTTATTAAAAACTATGCAAACTTAAATGAAATTAATTAAAATGAAGTAAAACTTGTTGTTTATAAATAAACTAATAATAAAAAAAAAAATTATATATATCAGCTAATGAGATGAATGGTTACGTGTTGCAAAATTACCAGAATCAAACAACTTTTTTTCCACCTACCTAGAACAATGAAATATAATAATCAAATCAGAACTTTCTAATAAGATTGTTAACTTTGAATTAATATAAGTTAATATTGAAATTGAATAGCAACTTAAATATTTTGAATTTTTGAATTTTTCTGATGTGGAGATAGATAACGATCAATTAGTTATAAAAGCTATTTTTCTCTCTCCTTCCCAAATCTCTTGATACGACAAGTTGTGATAAATTCAAATGATATCTACTTCAAACTACAACCTCTGAATATATATAAATATATAATTAATTAGCTGGAAAAAGTGTATGAAAGATTCTCCGTTAGAAAGCCTTTTAAAGGAAAACTTTTTTTTATTTTTCACCTTGTCAGCTGCCAAGTGGTACTGGTGAGGAAATTTTTCTCAATCATCAGCAAAAAAAAGAAAACGGTTTAGAATCGAAAGCATCATGTCTTTCAAACATTTAGCCAAGGTTTTGGACAATTTGTTTTATGATAACAACATCCAAGAGGAATATTACTTGAAGATGCGAGAGAAATCTTCATCAACTTCTGCGTTTATTGTTGGTCTTGTGGCAGCTGTTGGGGGATTTTTATATGGTTACGATACGGGGTTGATTAATGATATTTTAGAAATGAAATATGTAACGGTTCATTTTCCAAGTAATCATCAACTGTTTAATGTTCATGAAAGAGCTTTAATAACGGCGATCTTATCATTAGGTACATTTTTTGGTGCAATAACAGCTCCTTTAGTTTCAGATAATTTTGGTAGAAAATTTAGTATAATAGGTAGTTCAGGGATACTTTTCACTATTGGGAATATTTTACAAGTTAGTAGTGAAGGTAATACTTTATTATGTATAGGTAGATTTGTATCAGGTTTAGCCGTAGGAAATTTATCAGCTATTGTACCATTATATCAAGCTGAAGCTTCACCAAAATGGGTTAGAGGTTCAGTTGTTTATTTATATCAATGGGCTATTACTTGGGGGTTATTAGTTGCATCAGCAGTTTGTCAAGGTACAAGAAATATAACTAGTAGCGGATCTTATCGTATACCTATTGCTTTACAATTTTTATTCGCAAGTATTTTATGTGGGGGGATGTTGTTTCTTCCTGAAAGTCCTAGATTTTATGTTCAAAAAAATAAATTAGATAAAGCTTTAGAAAGTTTATCAAAATTAAGAAGAATTGAAAGTAATGATCCTGATTTAATTGAAGAATTAGTTGAAATTAAAGCAAGTTATGATTATGAAATGTCATTTGGTAAAACTAAATTAATTGATTGTTTTAGAAATGGTGGTGGTAGAAATAAACAAGTTTTAAGAATGATTACTGGTATGGGGGTTCATATTTTTCAACAATGTAGTGGTATTAATTTTATTTTTTATTATGGTGTTAATTTTTATTCAAGTACTGGTGTTAGTAATTATTATCTTATTTCATTTATAACTTATGCGGTAAACACAATTTTTACAATACCTGGTATATTATTAATTGAAATTATTGGTAGAAGGAAATTATTACTTGGTGGTGGATTAGGTATGGGTGTTTCAAATTTATTAATTGCAATAGCTGGGGTTAGTATACCTAATAATGATATAAGTTCAAAGATTTGTATTGCATTTTCTTGTGTTTTCATTGCGTTCTTCGCTGCTAGTTGGGGTGGTTGTTGTTGGGCTTTAACATCAGATTTATATGGTATTAGTATTCGTCAAAAGGCAATTTCTTTAGCTGCTTCAACTAATTGGTTAGTTAATTTTGTTTTCGCTTATATTACCCCCTATTTAATTGATACTGGTGAACATACAGCTGCTTTAGGTACAAAAATTTTCTTTGTTTGGGGTGGTTGTAATTTAATTGGTACAGTATTTGTTTATTTTGTAGTTTATGAAACTAAAGGTCTTAAATTAGAAGAAATTGATTATATGTATAAAGTTTGTAAAGGTCCAAGAGAATCAACTAGATTTAAGAGTACTAAAATTCAATATGACAATATTGATATGTTTGATTTCGATCATATGTTTCATGTTGAAAAAGATAATACTACTGGTCCAAGTAATAGTAATAGTAATACTTTACAAAGTGGTAATTCTGGTATAATACCTCGTACAAGTGAAGAAACTATTGAAAGAGGTGCCGAATCTGATATTGATACTACTTTATCATCTTCATCTTCATCTTCATCTGATAATGGTTCTGATAATTATGCACCAGATTTTAATAATCCTGCAGTGCTAACAAATCCTGCTTCAATACCGGTTGCAACAGTTAATAAAGGTCTTGTAATTATACCGCCAAATTATACTGGTGTAGAAGATAAATCAGATTATGAAAAGTATCTTGATAGTTTAAAAAATGATGATTCAAGTCATTTTGAAAGTAGAGGCAGTAGAACTGGTAGTCGTACAGGAAGTAGTCAATTAGGTAGTAGAAGATATGAATCATCAACTACGTCAGTTAATGTGAAGGGAACCAATATAATTGCTCCATTTTTCGATTCACCACCAAGTGATTCTGATAGTGATGATAATTAGAAATAAATCTAAGGAAACGGGAAGAAATTTAATAATAATAATAATAATAATAATAATAATAATAATAATAATAATAATAATAATAATAATAATAATAATAATAATAAAATTTGTGGTATTGTATAATGTGTAAGAGAGAGAGAAGGCTTTAAAAGAAGGGAATAAAAAATATTTTAAATATGGCACTGGTTGTCATTGGGCAGACTAATAAATACTTCTTTTAAAAAGAATAAATTCAAAAATTTGAAATTATGTAGATTATAGTCACGATTAATGAACATTCGTAAAAATCGCACTATCTTTTTCTGACCTTTGATCTCTGGTGAGTTCTAAATTCTAGAGAGATACAATAATTTGAAATTTTTAATTAAAACAATTAAAAACCTGAAAATAGGAAAAAATAAATTAAATAGGCATGGCTTCAGATGATAAGTTTTTGATACATAATAGTATCAAAGAAGGTAACACTTTAATTGCCACCCAACTTATAGAAGAAAATCCACAATTGAATTTAATAGCTGATGAAGATGGTAGATATCCAATTCATTGGGCAGTATCAATGAATAATTCGCCTCTCGTTAAAACATTAATAAGTAAAGGGAATTTAGGTGATTTAGATGAATTAATTGATGAAAGTGGATGGAGTCCAATTCATATAGCTTGTAGTATTGGTAATGAAGATATTTTAGATTGTTTAATGAAATTAGAACCAAAACCTGATGTTGATTTAAAGACTGGAACTGGGGTAGCTGCATTACATTTATCAATTTCAAAGAAAAATTTAGGTATAGTGAAAAGATTAATAATTGAATATAAATGTAAAACTAATATTAAAGATAAGAATGGTTATACTCCATTACACAGAGCTGCATCAATTGGATTATTATCAGTAATTAAATTACTTAATGAAAATAAAGCTAATTTAAACCTGACTGATAATTATGGATGGAGTGCATTACATCATGCAGTAGCTGAAGGTAAAGGAGATGCTGCTAAATTATTAATTGAGTTAGGTATTGATGTAAATATTAAAAGTCCTGATGGTTTAGCTATTGATGTTTGTGCCGATGATAAAATAAAGAAATTTGTATTTGGCTAAAGAAGTCAAAAAGTAAAAGAAATTAAAAAGTATAAAAAATAACGAAGTATAAAAAATTAAGAAGTAAAAAAATAAAGAAGGCTTACTCAATTTCCATAACAATATATAAGTGGTAGCCATTTAAGAAAAGATTGTAGTTTAATTTTTAACAAATCCTAGTTATATTTCTCTCTATTTACTAATAACAAACTTTAAACCTTTTAAAAAATCTATTGAGCTGAACGAATACTGTAAATTACATTTGAAACTTTAGAATCAAGTTTTTCAACATCAATAACTTTTTCTTCATCAGTTTCATCTTCAACTGCATTCATAGTTTCAATAACTTCATCATTACATAAGGTAGTAGCATAAGAAACTGGTGGAACACAAGCAAACCAAACAGCTGCTGAAATTGCTAAATTAGTCATATTAGAATCAACTTTAGCACCAACAGCATAACTGAAACATTGACCCATTGATTCACAACATCTAACAATACCAGCACTAATTGTAACTTCAGAAGTAGTTAATGGGAAAGTACCTAAATAATAATAAATCCAATTATAAACAGCTTCAGTACCAATACGACAGAATAAAAAAGGAATAAAAGCTCTAGCAAAACCTGGATCATTCCAATCTAAAACACCTGGAGGATTTTTATCAAAAATACCTTGCATGGTGAATGCAAAAATATAATAACCAGTAACTAATGAAGCAATAATAATCCATGACCAACGAATTTTAGTTGTACGTTTAATTTTTAAATCTAATAATGCACCCATAGTAAAATCAGTAAGCATACAAATAACAGCAGTAACAAGTGAATATAAAGATCTTGCACGAACTGAAAAATAACTTGCAGTATAATTACTTTGCCAAGTACCTAACCAAACAGCACCTAAGAAAACTGGTGATAAAAACATAATTTCTTTCTTTTTAGCAACACGCCAAATATCTTTAAATCTGTCACCAATTGTTTGATCAGTAACATTAGTTCTAACTTTTGAACCATCTTTTCTAATAATTTTATGAGGTGGTGATAAAAGGAAACTAACAAATGGACCAGCACATTGAATTGAAAGTAAAACAACATAAGTATTTAAAGAAACAGCACCACCAGATTTACCATCAGCATTTAATGATAAACTAATTGCACCAGCAATAATAAGACCAAATTTATTAATAAATTGCCAAGTTGCAATAAATAACCCTCTATTTTTTTCTTCAGGATAACTAATTGCAATACAAGCTTCGGCAGTCCAAAAAGCACCACCTGAAAGACCTGAAAAAATAGCACTAAACATAACAAACCATTGATTACCAGTTTTTGAATTATTATATAAACCAGCTGAATAAATTGCAAAACCAATACAGCCGCAAAAAACTGTTGGTTTAAGACCAAATTTATTTGCAAAAACTGCCCAAAGTGGAGCAGATATACAAAGAATACCAGCATTTAAAGCATAAGCAGCCTAAATATAATATTAGTATTAAGTTAATAAACTATAAAAATCCACCCGGAAATGTCTATGCACTATAGTGATTATATCGCATAATCACTATAAAAAAAAAATAAGGCGGGATTTCCAGTGCATCTCTTTCATATTATACATACATTAGCAGTAGTAACACTCTTTAAACCACCAGCTCCAAGACTTTGAATGGCTGAGAAGATAGATGGACATAAAAATGAAAGTGTACCAATAATAAGTGCCTGAGTATAAGTTGCTCTGTAATATTCTTTAAAACTCTTCATTTTATATCTGATTACTGATTGCAAGTTTTTTTTTAACAAACTTTTCACTCAACTGAGTTTTTCCGTTGTATTATATATACCAACTCAAACCGTTATCAAGATCCAAAACGATGAGGTTTATCTTTATCAGTAAAATACGAGATAATATAATCTATAGCACGGTAAACTAGTTGAATTTGAGCGTTATATTAAATTTATAAAATTAAATCATTCAACTTATCGTCTGCGATGGTTCAGGCAATAATCTATAATTTGTCCGGTACTGCAGTTAAATTACTTTTTCTCACTATCTCATACTGTCAAACCAAACGACACATGATCGGATTATTTCGTTATCAAATTTCATATTATTAGATTAATAATTGCTTAAATCGGAGTTTCAAACTGATTTTACCAAAAAATTATTAAGTCAGTATATAAATTGATGTTAGAAAATAAACAATTCTTGATAATTTTGCAAAGATAATATTATCTGATTCTACTTGGTATCTGATAAAAGATAAAAAAAAAATCAACAGAAAACACACCAATCAAACCAAAATCCATCATTTGGGGAAAAATTAATAAGCCTGTAAACAGAAACTCCTCACTTTCGTTCATTTTAATTGAAGGAAGAATTTGAAAAAGAAATATTTACAGAAGACAAGAGAATAGAAGAGAAGATTTTGTTTAAAGATGTTGGATATTGATTACATTGTTAGTCAAATGACAGAAGAAGAAAAATGCAATTTATTAGCTGCTAAAGATTGGTGGCATACAATTTCAATTCCAAGATTAGGAGTTCCAAGTTTTAAATTTTCTGATGGTCCAAATGGAGTTAGAGGTGAACATCATTTTAATAGTACTAAAACAACTTGTTTCCCAGCTGCCACAGGTTTAGCAGCAACATGGAATAAAAAGTTATTGTATCAAGTTGGTGAACTTTTAAGTGAAGAATGTAAATTAAAGGGAGCAAAATTATTATTAGGCCCAACTGCTAATATGGCAAGATCACCATTAGGTGGTAGAGTTTTTGAATCATTTTCTGAAGATCCAGTATTATCAGGATTATTAGCATCAGAATATATTCAAGGCGTTCAAAAAAATCATATTGCTTGTTCAATTAAACATCTTGTATGTAATGATCAAGAATTTGAAAGAAATTCCGCTGATTCAATTGTAAATGAGCGTACATTAAGAGAAATTTATCTTATGCCATTTCAATTAGCTTTAAGAGACTCTAAGCCAATGGCCATAATGACAAGTTATAATAAAGTTAATGGAATTCATTGCTCTGAAGATAAAAATTTGTTACAAGGTATAGTAAGAAATGAATGGGGGTTTAATGGTATGATAATTTCCGATTGGCAAGGTACTTATTCCGTTGCAGAATCAATTAAAGCGGGATTAGATTTAGAATGCCCTGGACCAGGATTGTATCGTAGAGAAATCTTATCACTGGCTATTAAACTGAAGAAAGTTTCATTATTTGAAGTTGAGGAAAGATGTAAAGCTGTTTTAAAATTAATTAATGATACAGAAAATAGTGGAATTATTGAAACCGATATAGAATTAGAAAAAGATTACACAAACGATAAACCTTTCTTGAAAAATTTAGTTTCTGAAGGAATAGTTTTATTAAAAAATGAACAAAATAATTTACCATTAGCTAAAGGTAAAACTACTGCAGTTATTGGATTTAATGCAGCTTATACAGCTTATGCAGGTGGTGGTTCATCATTATGTAGACCATATTATAAAGTGTCACCATTAGATCTGATAAAGGAAAAATTGGGAGAATCTAATGTATTCTATGAAACTGGAGCTTATTCATTTAAATTTTTACCAAGTTTAGGACCTTTATTAAGACTTGATAATGGTAATATGGGTGCAACATTAAAAATCTATAATTATCCAGTAGATCATATTGGTGATAGAGAATTAGTTGATGAATTAATTATGGATGATATTGGATATTTTAGAATGAATGATTATTTTAATGACAAATTAATTAATAGGTCAAAATTTTTCATGGATATTGAATCAAATTTTATTCCTGATCAATCAGGAGAATTTTTATTTGGTATTGCTGTTCATGGAATTGCAAAATTATATATTAACGAAGAATTAGTAGTTGATAATGCAACTAATCAAAAACCAGGTACTGCATTTTATGGGATGGGTGCCACTGAAGTTAGATCTTCATATAAAGTTGAAAAGGGTAAGAAATATAAATATAAGATTGAATTTGGAGCTGCAGGTAATTCAAAATTAGTTAGTTCAGGTCCAGCAATTGGAGGTGGAGGTGGATTAATTTGTGGAGGTATTTTAAATATTGATCAAGATGAAGCAATTAAAAGAAGTGTTGAATTATCCAATAAATGTGATCAAGTTATTGTAATGTGTGGATTAAATAAAGAATGGGAAAGTGAAGGAGCTGATCGTCCAAATTTAAGTTTACCACCTCATAATGATCAATTGATTAAAGAAATTTTAAAAGCTAGACCTGATGCAATTATAGTTATTCAATCTGGAAGTCCAGTTGATATGAGTTCCTGGATTAATGATTGTCAAAATTTATTACATATGTCATACGCTGGTAATGAAACAGGTAATGGATTAAGTGATATAATATTTGGTGATACTTGTCCAAGTGGTAAATTACCATTAAGTTTCCCATTAAAAATTGAAGATACACCAGCTTTTATAAATTTTGGAGCAAATAGAGGTAAAGTTTATTATGGTGAAGGAGTTTATATTGGTTATAGATATTATGAAAAATTAAATAAGGAAGTATTATTCCCATTTGGTTATGGATTATCATATACAAAATTTGATTATGAACAATTAACTGTTCAATTAGATGAATCAACTGGTGAATTAAATATTGAAGTTAATGTTAAAAATATTGGATTAATTAATGGTAAAGAAACTGTTCAAATTTATATAACTCAATTAAATTCAACAATTGATAGACCAATTAAAGAATTAAAAGATTTTGATAAAAAATTTATTGAAAGTGGATCAATTGAAACTTTTAAATTTAAAATTCCAATTAAATATGCAACTTCATTTTGGGATGAAGAAAGAGATTCATGGATAAGTGAAATTGGTGATTATGAAGTATTAGTTGGTGGTAGTAGTAATGGTGAACATTTATCATGTAAATTTACCACTACTAAAACATTTTTCTGGTTAGGTTTATAAAAAATGCTTATAAGAAGTGTTTCTTTAAAAGCAACTAACCAGATTATTATTACCATATATATATAAAATATAAAAATTCTTAAATGTAAGTTTATGCGGCTCTGACTAAAAAGTATAACTAAAAAGTATATAAAATAAGGAAAAGTACAATCTAAATAATTATCTCCTAATATAAACATAACCAAACCACACATAGAAAAACCTACACCTCTGTTAATATATGGCTTAATTTATTTAAATTTCTTAAAATTTCTTAAAATTTCTTAAAACTCCTTTAATTTCCTTACTTTATTATTATTCTCCCTGAAATTTGTCGGGCAATTATATTATGGCAGCAGACCACGACATCTCCCAAAAGGTTGGTTTTCTCCCTGCTTTAGGAAATAGACTGTATACAGCCTCCTGAAACCTCCTGGAGATAAGTATATGACGGAGGTCGAGATAAAGAACCCCTTCTCTAAATGGGTGCCACCTCTACTACCCGTTAGGGGATATACAGTACTGTTTCTGGTTGTGAGAAATGTCGCGGCTTTTAAAATTTCCCGCTTTCCTAATTAAGTCTCATTATTTTGGGATTAGACGGTTAAAGTAAAAATTACAATGACAGCAATGAGAATTTTTGATATTTATATAAATTAGTGTTCGCTAAGGGTTTTTTTTTTCTCCTTCTTTTTGTTTTAATTTCTGAAATTTTTAAATATAAATAACAAATAATAAATTAATAAAATAAATAGTAGAAAATGTTAGCAATTGGTGATGTTATATTAAGATCTGTTAATTTCTTATGTTTAGTTATTGCATTAGGTTTAACTGGTTCATTAGCAGCAACAACTATCTCTCAATCAAATCCTCAAATTAATTTTGGTGTATTTGCTGCAGCTTTTGGTTTATTAACTTCAACAATTTATGGAATTTTAGCTTATTTTATTGCAGCTTTTGCTTGGCCATTCATTTTAGCTACTTTTGATGTTTTAAATACCATCTTTTGTTTTGCTGCTGCAACTGCAATTGCTGCTGGTATTAGAGTTCATTCTTGTAGTAATGATGATTATCTTCAAGATAATAAAATTACTCAAGGTTCAGGTGGTAGATGTAGAAAAGCTCAAAGTTCAGTTGCTTTCCTTTATTTTGCATTTTTCATCTTTTTAGCTTCAAGTGTTTTTTCATTTATTTCAGTTTTCCAAGGTGGTTTATTTGGTACTTCAAGATCAACTCCAAGAGTTGGTGTTCCAACTATGTCTCAAGCTTAGATTTTTTTATCCACTCATTATTATTAATTATTAATATTTCTTTTCATAAAAATAATAAAAACAAATTATATAAAAGAGTTTTGGAAAATGATTTTGCTTTTTTTTTGAATAAAATGGAATTCTTTTTCAGTGTTATACTTGTGGAGAACAAATAATTGTTTGTAACAACTCAATTGTCTTTTAAGCAAGTTTGTTTCCAGAGTTGTATGTTTATTCCCTCCATTTTATTGTGTATTGTATCGTTAATTGATAAAAGTATATATTCGTGTTCGTGTTATAAGATATTTCTGTCATTAGTACTCTTTTAATCATTCTATGAAATTTATATAATCCATAGATAAACTCTACTATAAACGTTTAGATAAAACTCTACTATAAACGACATATAAAAATCTAACTCTACTATAATTAACTAGTCAATTTCATCTTAGTTTGTTTTTGTTGTTTTAGTTCCACCACCATTAGCAATACCCGAAGCTTATCTGAAATGCGACTGGTCGAAAAAACCAAAACAGACGAAGAAAAATTTGAGCAACTCATGACTAAAAAAAATGACATGTTGTTAGGTTAAAGTTTAAGCAAGTCTCTTCTAGATTGATAATGTCTTTTAAGGGATAGAAATATCAATTAAGAAAGCCTCCACTTAATTTCACTATTTCCTTATTTCATTTCCTAATTTAGATTTTTTTTCTCAAGTATTTGCTTGTGTCGTATTTATTTAACTATTTCTCTATATACTTTTAAAATGGTTGCAAAAAAAAAATAATAGTCTCTTAAACACTGGGTTTAACAAAACTTTTTTATGATATAAATATCTACTTTCTTCTTCTTTTTTCCTTTTCATAATCATTTCTTTCTTTACCTTCAACTGTTGAAATTGAATTAACGATATTTGCCATTTTCTTATGATAATCATCATACATTTTAACTTTTTCTTTCAATTGTTCTTGTGCTTCAAATCTATTTTGTCTTCTAAAATCTTTCATTTGATTCTTTGTTTCTCTTTTAACTAATTTCTTCAATTTATTAACTTCTGATTGTTCAATATTATCATAAACTTTATTAGGATTGAAATTTTCTTCAAATTTAGGTTGATAAGTTTTAATTCCTAATTGTCTATGACTTTGTAAAATTAATGGAGTTAATTTTGTATTATTATTAATTTTATTCATTTTATCAATTAATTTACTAAGATTTTCAATATTACCAATTTTTTTATCACGAAAATTATTTAAAATTGGTAAATATTCATTATTTAAATTTTTAATTATTGAATAATCTTTATATTGTAATAATAAATTATCAAGAATTTTATAAAGTTTATTAATTAATTTACCATTAGTTTCATGATCGATTGGATTAAAAATTTCTTCAATAGATATTATATCATTTTGTTCTTTAATTTCCTTGTCAGTGTTATCTTGAAATTCAATTAAAATTTTCTTAATTGCATGATTAATTTCAGGATCAAATCTTTTAGAAATTCTTTGATATTGTAAAATAGTATCAATTATGAAAATAACAATACCATTATTTGTACAATTTATAAGTATTTCATTCATTAAAATTAAATTTGGAATAACAATTAAATGATATTTATCTGATGTTGAAAATAAAAATCCACATAAAACAAAATATACTAAATCTGATTTTTCAATTTTGTTTCCAATTATTCTACGTTGTATAATATGCATATGATCTCTAATAGTTTGAACTAATGTTTCATTATATGATTCACAAAGTTTCTTTAAAACTGGTAATAATTCATTATTTTCAGGTTTAGTAATTAAATACATAAATAAATTCAGTACAAATTTATTCATACGAGCTTTATTACCTTCACGTAAATGTGGTTTATAAGTTCTAATTATTTTATTAACCCAACTGATACCATTCTCATCAACTTGTTTAACAAATTCTTCATATTGTTCAAATGCAACTTCTTCATGCTCTTCTTCTTCACTAGGATCATCTTCATCATTTTCTTTATCATTCTCATTACTATTTGCATCATCGTCACTTTCCCAAAAATCTAAATCATCTCCTTGAGCTTCTCTTTCACCTTCCATTCTTTTCAATCTATCTTGTTCTAATTTTTTCATTTTTTCTTCATATTCTTTCCTTTTCTCTTCTTCAGTTTTTGTCTTATCAGCTGGTACTGATCTTTTATCATAAACTAATTCACGAACTTTATTATCATATTCTATTTCTTCTGGTTTCTTGGTTGAAAATTGAGGTTTTTGAGTTGATTGAAATTCTCCCATAATATCTTGAAACTCATCATCTAATTCACTAATTTCTTCTTGTGCTTGTGAAAAGATTTTTTGTCTTTCTAATTTATATTTCTTGGATTTAGCAATAACTTCTGCCATTACTTCCTTTTTAGTTTTCTTTCTTGGCGGTTCATCTGGATTATCACCTAAGTCTTTTTCAGTTGATTCAGGTATATCATCAGGTAAAAGTTTACCTGAATGAGTTAATTGGAAATCACCACCATCATCAATATCATCCATATCGTCATCTCCATATTCATCATCACTTTCTAAATTGAATTTATTTTTCTGAGTTTGACTCTCCTTTTCTTTGACATATCTAGCTAACATTTTATCTTCTTCACTTAATCCAGCAGTATTTTCACCAAATCTTTTATCAATAATTTTACCATTTCTACCCTTTCTCTGTTTATGACTATCATAAGCTAATTTTAAATTTTTATTTAAGAATGAATTTGATTTTGATGTGTTTTTGGAAATATCTTTGCCAACTGTTACAAATTTACCATTTTGAATTGTGGTAACATCTCTTTTAACTTTATTAATTTTATTATCGAAAACATTAAAATTTGATCTAATTTCATTTAATTTTTCTAAATCTTTTTCTCTATCTGCTGGTCCCTTTTTATTCTTACTCTTGGTCTTCCCATTAGTTTGACCTATAAGTCCTTGGGACTTAAGTTGTGCCTTTAATTTTTTTAATTGTGATCCTGCCATAATTTTCACGATGAGATGTGTGAGGGAAGATGTTAGAGATGCGATTCTGAGATGCAATATATATATTTTTTCTGTAACGATAAAAACGCACACAATAATAACACAAAAATAAGACTTGACATTTTAATATAATATGATATAATAGATATTTCTTCTCTTATTATTACAACATTAGTTCTTATTTAAATCTTGTCTATAAAATTGATTTAACATTCCTAATACTCCAGATTTACCTAATTTAACTTGTTCTTCATCTTCATCATATTCATCTTCAGATTCTCTATATGATTGATAAGAATTTATAAAATTTGAATTATCTGGTGATTCAGGTCTAAATGCACTATTTCCTATATTATTATTATGATTATTATTATTCATACCACTATTAGTGAAGCCAGCACTATTAATGAAACCAATACGGGATTTATTTTGATTTTGATGATTTGCATTTGCATTTGAATTTGCATGTTGATTCTTATTTTCTGGTTGGTAACTTTCCAAGAAATACATATACGATTTAATCATTTTATCATCTTGTTGATATAATTCATCTGAATCATTACTTCTCCTTCTTGATTTACTTAATTTATTAGTTGAATTATTTGAATGACTATTTAATTGATTACTTGAATGGTTATGATTATGATTATTGTTAATCATCATATTTTTATCTTTCTTTTCAAAATTAAACATTGAAAAATAACAAATATAACCTAAACCATCAATATGAATTGAATAATCTCTAAAAAAATCAATTATTGAACTTGAAGAATTTGAAATTTTAAACCATAATAAAAATGGAGTTAATATAATACTTAAAATTTCATTAAAAATAATTAAAATTTTTAAATTAAATAATTGACAATATTCATTTTTAACTTCCAGAGTATGTAATTTACCATTCCAATTTGATGGTAAATAATGTGTAAATTGTGAAACATATTTAATTGAAGCTTCAGGATCATAATAATAACTTTTTGAATCATTTGGATTATTACCAATGGAAGAATTTGATGATGATGAAGTTGAAGCATTTGAAGCATTTGAAGTTATGGCAAAAATTGTACCAAAAATACTAATATAAAATAATGAAGATTTATTTTCAGTCAATTCAAATGACCAAAAGCTATGATCTTCATCTTCTAATAATAATCCAAATATAACTAAAATTGTTAATATTGAACCACTAATAAAATTAATTAAATAAGTTAAATTAATAATTAAAAAATTTGATGGGAATTGATTAATATAATTATTTGAAGGACCAATTGATAATTTAATTCTTTTTTCAAAAAAATGTGGCAATTCATTAAATTCTCTTAATTTCCATTCAGCAAATGGTGTAAATTGTCTTAAATTAATTAAATATGATGGATTTAATCTATAATCATTAAAATTACTGAAAAAATATAGTAAAATAAAATAAATAACTAAAAATGGTGATAATATTAAATTAATTATTGCTGCCATTTTAAACCTTTTATTTAATTCAATTGACAATTGATTTCTATTAAAATCTTTTAAAATATTATTATTAATTTGTCCATTAGTATTAAAGATAAAATTAAATATACATAATTTTAAATTCCATTCTAAAGTTTTAGTTAAAACATTTGAATTTGATAATTTTAATGGTCCCAAATTAATTGATAAATCTAAAATATCTTTATTAATTAATGCAATAAAATAATTTTCCTTTCTCATAATTCTATTTGCAATATCTTGTGGATTTAATCTTATCTTGGAACTTAAATCATTCAATATTTTTTTATTATTTTCATTATTATCACTTGTTAAAGTATTAAAACTTTTCAATTCTAAAATTTTTTCGATTACTTTTAACCAACTAATAGTCATTAATTCATCATCATTCTTAATACCAATTAACTGATGATAAAAATTTTGAATTTCATTTAATTTATATTTATAATCAAAATATAATTGAACTAATCTTAAGATTATATAATTAATAAATCCAAATAATAATACTTTAATTGAAAATGGTAATTTCCAAATATAATTTTTAATAATTAAATCTTTCAAAGTTATCTTATGATCAAAATTAATATCCCAATCATTAAAACTTTTATAATTTATCCCCCATTTAAGAAATATAGTAAACCAAAGTAAAAATATAAGTACTAATAAATCAACTATCTTGGATAAAATTATATTATTCATCCCTCTATTACGATAATAATAATAAATATCATTTAAAAATTCATCCATATTAATTATATTAGCCCATAAATATAATGCTCTTTCTTTAGGAGGAATTTGAAACTTCAGTCTAAATTTTGATTGATTTGGTTTTTTAGTGAAAAAACTACGTCTATTACCATTTAAATTAGCATTAAGATTACCATTCCCACTAGTATCACCATTCAAATTACCATTAACATTCAAATTCCCATTACCATTCCCACTATTTACTTCATGTTGTAAATTAAATTTTATAGATTTTGGATTTTCATCACGTTTAGGTAGATCCCAAGTAATATTTGATTGTTCAATACTAACACCATCATTATTGTTTATATCTCTATTTTCAGTTTCAATTTCACTATCAGTATCACTATCAGAATCTAATAATCTATTATTACTATTATTACCATTACCAGGATTATTATTATCTCTATTACGTAAATTAGATAAATTTATTGGTTCAATTGAATTGAAATTATTTTCTAAATCATTTGTATCATCATAATATTGATAATTATCATTTAATTGATATACCGAATGTAATCCAAAAACTCTTGATAAAAATGTATCATCATTTGACTGATTCATGATAAGGATTTAGCTCATTTTTTCTCTCTGTCGCGCTGGTTACAGTAATGTGCACGAAGTGTTTCCTGATTAATTTTTGGAATTAACTATATAAAGATAAGGAATAGAATCATAAAGATTTTCTATAAGTTACTTTATATAAGACAATTAACTTCTTTTTGTAATGCAATAGATGTTAATAGATTAATCAGTTATGGTAATTAACTACTAAGCAGTGAGGTGTAGATACCTCAACAATTACAGTAGATAATTATCCATTTTATGATCACAACCCCAATACTAGTTAATGACTGGTAATTGATCATTTAAGACTTATTAATTCAATATTTCAAAGTTTGAATAATTGGTAAAGGAAAGTATTTAGACATTTATTGTCAAGAGATATGATTCTACATCATTTTAATTATACTGAAACATTGAAACATGAACGATACTACATAACAAAAGAAACTATGGAATAGTATTTAGATAGAACATTCTAAACGATGATAACAAAGCGTTATAATCCTCTTGTGCAATTGCATCCAATGTTTGTTATAGAAATTTTGAATATGGGAATCTTCACCTCCCTTTCCCTTCTCTTCCCTTTCCCTTGTCTTCCCTATTCGCATAGGTCATTTCCTCCCCATTATTTCTATTACAATTTATGCTACTACAGCTGTTTCACCTAAAACTTATATAAAACATGAACTAAAAGGTATCATAGCCTTTAATACATCGCTTATAAGCCATTAAACTCAACTTGTTAAATCCTTCCTTTCAATTTGAATTAAAATTGGGAATGTTTCTAATGTGTAATTAAAAAATAAATCGCTGCACGTGACCATAAATTTCCTAAAATGGTAAATTAAACACATAAACGAGAGTTGCAAAAAAATAATGATGAGTGAATGATAAACATTACCTAAAAGAATAAATTCAAAACTATTTATATTGACATATTTTTACACCATCTTTTTTCCCAAAATAATTTTCAACATTTGATACCACATACTAGTTATACCTTTAAAATACTCATATACATATAATATCATTCTTTTCAAATGGCTATAAAATTAAAGAAAGAAGTTAAAGAACTGAGTGAAAAAGATTATTATACTGAAAAAGTTAATACTGAAGAAGTTAATATTGAAGAAGTTAATTTAAATCAATTTACTAGTCCAATAAAACAAACATCATTTTTAATAGTTACATTAATTATATCATTTGTACTTTTAATTCAAAATGTTTATATTATTAATGAACCAAGTCCACAATTTCATCTTTATATGAGAGAAGGTAATAATGCATCACAATCATATTTAGATAGTATGAAAAGTTCATTAAAAATTATTTCATTTTTAGCTAAAGATTTCACTGTTGCTACAAATGATTCAATAATTGAAAATATAAATACTTTCGATGCGGGAGTCGAATATGATATTTTTTATAAAGGATATTCTAAATTCAATATTAATGAAACCACACCAGAATATTTTGAATCAACTAATGGATTGAATATTTTCCAATGTTTTATTCATGATGTTGCCATTGAAATTTCTAAGATTTCAAAATCTAATGAAAGCAAAGAAAAATTAATTCATAGTTTATCATCAACTTTCTCCCATACAATTTTAAATTTTAATGATATGTATAAAGATTTTAAAAAAAATGGAACATTATCAGATCATTTCACTGAAGATTCATTAAAAATTGGTAAAAGTGCTTACGATATTGAAAATTTCGGTAAGACTATAGCAAATTTCCCACAAATTTCAATTATAATTTCATTCATTACTTTTATCACATTATTTTTAACCATTTCAATTGCATTATTTAATTCTTTTAATTTGAAATTTATTTTCGTAATTTCTGCCATGCAATTATTACAAACTATTTGCTTTTTCATTTCATGGGCAAGTCAATATAGATTTTTTTATAAATTGAATAAAGTTATTGTTAAATTGAATTTAGCAGAATTAACAATTGCATCAGGTTATACAAATATCCAAATTATGTTATTATTTGCATTATCAATTCAAACAATGTGGGCATTTGTTTATTATAAATCAAAATATGTACAATAGAGAAACTAAGAATACCAGGAAAAAGATTTTTAAAAAAGTTAATAATAATGTATAAAAAACAATTAACATATTTCTCTCTAATTACGATTCTAAATCTAATTATAAACAGTTTTAAAAGATTGTTCAAAATCTTCAATTAAATCATCAATATGTTCAGTACCAATTGATAATCTAATTAATTCTTTAGTAATACCAGCATCAAGTCTTTCCTTTTCACTTAATTGTTCATGAGTAGTAAAATATGGAGCAACAACTAAACTTTTAGAATCACCAACATTAGCAAGATTACTAAAAAATTTTAAATTATCAACCACTTTTGGTGCGGCTTCTTGAAATGGATTATCCACTTTTTTTTCAAATGGTTTAACTTCAACTGCAAGGCAAGCACCATAAATTCCTTGATTTCTTAAATACTTTTTACTTAATTCATGACTTGGATGACTTGGTAAACCTAAATAACTAACTGATTTAATATATGGAGATTTTTCTAAATATTTTGCTAATTTTAAAGCATTTTCACTTTGTCTTTCTACTCTTAATGAAAGAGTTTCTAAACCTTGTAAATTTAAAAATGATGCAAAGGGGTTTAAACATGGACCAGCATCTCTAAGACCAACTAATTTACAATAAAATGAAAATGCATCTTTACCAAAAAGTTCATTGAAAACACTTCCATGATAAGCATCAGATTTTTCAGAAAAATTTGGGAATTTTTCAGGATAATCGGCCCATGGGAATTTACCAGAATCAACAATAACACCTGAAATAGAAGTACCATGACCATTGATCCATTTACTTGCAGAATGAACAATAATATCAGCACCATGTTTAAAAGGTTGAATAACAAAACCAGCAGCACCAAAAGTATTATCAACAACTAATGGGATACCATTATCATGAGCAAGTTTAGAAAGAGCTTCAAAATCAGGAACAATATATAAAGGATTACCAATTGATTCAACGAAAATAGCTTTTGTCTTGGAATCAATCTTTAATGCAAATTCTTTTGGATCATTACTTGAAACAAATCTACCTTCAACACCAAATTTTTTAAAATAATTTTTTAATTGATTATAAGTACCACCATAAAGATAAGGGCTTGCAACAAAATTATCAC
The DNA here is from genome assembly GCA_030581595.1 of Yamadazyma blattariae. Lineage (NCBI taxonomy): Eukaryota > Fungi > Ascomycota > Pichiomycetes > Serinales > Debaryomycetaceae > Yamadazyma > Yamadazyma blattariae. The sequence goes on along the minus strand of JAKTTU010000009.1, from coordinate 161,188 downwards.
CAACACCACATAAAGAACTTAAAGCAATAAATTGAGCAGCTTGACCAGAAGAAGTTGCAGTACCAATGGTACCACCTTCTAAAGCAGCAACTCTCTCTTCAAACGTTTGATTAGTTGGATTAGTAATTCTAGAATAAATATAACCTTCAGCTTTTAAACCAAATAAATCAGCACCATTTTGACTATCTTGGAAAACAAAAGAATTTGAAGCATAAATTGGTTGAGCTCTTGCACGAACTGCACCATCAACAGTTTGACCTGCATGAACTTGTTGAGTTTCAAATCTCATAATGAAATATTGTTAACTGTTATTCCAATTGACTATTAAACTATTAAACTATTAACTATTAACTAACTACTCAATTGATATTAATTCAATTGAAGTTATGAATAGAATGTATTTTGTATTGTTATAGAAGAAAAAGAAAAGTTTATTAGATGGGAATGTTCCCCATATTTATCCTAAAATCCCAAAATTATCAATTCGCATCTAGTGAATGATATGGCGTAAATCGTAAAAATATTTCAAACCAATTATTAGGCAGAGTTTAACAGAGTTAACAACAGATAAAATTAGGAGATTTACAACTCACATACAATAAAATCATTCGATATTTAAGTATGTAGATCTATACATTCTATACTGCCATAAGGATATAAGTTTTACTTATTAGTTGATTTAATTAATATGTGGCTTTTCTAGTGATCTCTCGTTAACTCCTTAACTCTTTACTCTCTACCTCTCTCTAACCATCAGTAACCTCACAGTAACCTCACAGTAACCTCACAGTAACCTCTCACTAGCCTCTCACTAATTCTCACTATTTCTCACTATCCTCTCAGTAACTCTCAGTAACTCCCGCCCAACTCTTTTGGTCACCAGATGCGAACAAGATTATATTATGAGCAAATATTAATTACTAAGATAAGAATATTCTAAATAAAACGGTTAAATTAAATAGGGTTTATAACAATAAGGAAGTTCATACACTGAATTCAAAATTATATATATAGTAAAATGAATATACTACACCCTGAAAGGAATTATTTGAGTATCGTATATGTCTAACTATTGACACCACTCACTCACCCTCGATTACATAATCAGATAACACTGTCAAAAAATTTGGGAGATTTGAGACCAAAAGTGGTTGGAATGGTCAAAATGCGCACTAGGAAGAGTTTCATAATTTCTTAGATTTTTCACAATTTTCAATTTCAATAGATTTCATAATCTTTAATAGATTTTACAATCTTCAATAGATTTCACATTATCCAAGATTTCACACAAGTTTTTAAAATATTTTTCAACTTTAATTATGACAGATCTGAATAATTTAAAAAATAGAAGTTATAAAGATGCTATAACTGCTTTAAATTCATTACAATCTAATTTTCAATCTTTAGAAGCTAAAAGATTAATTGGTCCTTCAATTGATAAAAATGAATACAGCATTAAAGTTGTTTATGAATATATTCGTAGATTAGGTTATAAACCTTCTGATTTTAATAAATTAAATATTATTCATGTTACTGGTACTAAAGGTAAAGGTTCAACTTGTGCTTTCACTGAATCAATCTTATTAAATTATAAAATTCCAAAATTTAATAACAACAATAATAACTTAAATGGTTCGACTGGTATTAAGAAGATTGGATTATTCACTTCACCTCATTTAAAATCTGTTAGAGAAAGAATTAGAATTGATGGTAAACCAATTGAAGAAGTTAAATTTACTAAATATTTTTTTGAAGTTTGGGATAAATTATCAAATACAACTTCAAATTTAACTGAATATCCTGATTTAGAACCTTGTGATAAAGTTAAACCAATGTATTTTAAATATCTTACTATCTTATCTTATCATATCTTTTTAAGTGAAGGAGTAGATACTGCTATTTATGAAGTTGGTGTTGGTGGTAAATATGATTCAACTAATATTGTTGAAAAACCAACAGTTACTGGTATTAGTGCTTTAGGTATTGATCACGTTGCAATGTTAGGTGATACTATTGAATCAATTGCATGGAATAAAACTGGTATATTTAAAAAAGATACTCCTGCTTTTGTAAGTAATCAATTACAATATCCTAATATTCATAAATTTATTGAAGATAGAGGTAAAGAATTAGAAGTTTCAAATTTACAATTTGTTAATAATAGTAATAATTTAATTAATATTCCATTAGGTTTATTAGGTGATTTTCAAAAAGATAACGCAGCATTAGCTATTAAATTAGCTTCAACTCATTTGAAAACTTTAAGTATTACTGATGATTTACCAAATGATGATTTAACTTATTTACCTGAATTATTCAAACAAGGTTTACAAGATGCCAAATGGGATGGTAGATGTCAAATAATACCTAATGGGAAATATCCTGAATTCGCCGGAATTAATTGGTATATAGATGGTGCTCATACTAAAGAATCAATTGATGTTGCTAGTGAATGGTTGAAAACGTCATTTAAATCTGAAAAGCCTAAAGTTTTAGTTTTCAATCAACAAGGTAGAGATACTGCCGTTGAATTATTATCTGAATTATATAATAATTTAAATGGATCAATTAAATTTGATTATGTTATCTTTTGTACAAATATTACTTGGTCAACAGGTTATAATTCCGAATTAGTTTCAATGAATAATTCAAAAGATGCAATTGATCAATTAACTGTTCAAAAATCTTTTGGTGATAAATGGTTAGAATTAGACAATTTAAATAATTTATCAACTGAAATTAAAATTTTTAAAGAAATTGAAACTTCATTAAAATTTATACATGATTTATCTAAACCTGTTGATGTTTTTGTTTGTGGTTCATTACATTTAGTTGGAGGAGTTTTAACTGTTTTAGATAACGAAAGGGATTAAACATATATATTTATAGATATTAATAGAATAAAAAGATAATGAAAAGAGAGAGACTTTAGATCCTAAATTATATCTTATTTAAATTTATTTAGTATTTTCTCTAAAATTTTGAACTACTTTATCAACGTTAATTAATGACTCTTTCCAAATATTTAAATTTTGTTTAACGGTAATTAAATTATTTTCAATTGTTTTTGAATCATAAGGTAAAATTGATTTATTAACTCTAATTAATTTAAAAGTTTCATTTAATTGATCTAATTTACCTTCAATTAAACCAGTTTTAATTGAATTAATAATTAAAATTTCTAATTCATTTGATGGTACAGGAATTTCATTAAATTTGAAAACTAATTTATCAGAATTTTCAAGAAATTTACATAATGATAAAATTTTTGATTTTGATTCAATTAATGGGAATTCTTCTAAATTACTATTAATTAACTCACCATTTAAATATTTAATGAAAAGTTCAACTAATGATTCTGATTTATATGTTATTAATGATTTAGAAATATTAGTATTTATCATAAATGATAAATCAATAGTTTTACTATTTAATGAAAATTTAATTAATGATAATAATTCATCTTTTGAAATTTCATAGTTTTTAGTGAAAATATCAATTAATTTTAATGAATTTAATGAATATTGATCATCTAATAAAATAAAATCCCAAAATATCTTTTTAATTTCTTCAATTTTGATATTATTAATTTTATTTAACCAATTATTTAAATTTTCACCAAATGATTTTTCAATTAATTTAAATTCTAATTTTGAAATTTTGAAAAATTCTAATATAGTTTTAATTATTTTAATTCTTATTTCACTTGTTTCATTTAATAAATTAAATATTAATGTTAATTCTGATAAAATACTTGTTGATTTAATTGAAGTTTTATCTCTTAATGATAAAATTTCCTTTGGTCTAGATTCTATTAAATTATTTAATAATGTATCTTTACTGAAAACAGTTTCAATATCACCTTCTAATTCAATTAATATAAAAATGATTAAATTAAATGTTGATTCAAAATCTTTATCAGTTAATTTTACAAGATTTTCTGATTTTGAAATTTCATATATTTCATTAATTAATTGTGATTTATCTTGAATTTCTCCGGACTCAGTGAAATAACCGGTTAATTTGGTGGAGAATGTTTCAGTATTATTGGTTTGATCAAAAATTTCTCCAAGTTCTTTAACTGAACTGGATAATTCATTATCAACTATGAATACTGACATACCTTGGTAATGAAAAAAAATTTTCACCATCGAAACTCGCATTTTAGGTCTGATCTTTCTCGCCCTAAATTAGTACCACGACGCGCGTAACTTTACGCCCCCATTACCGCCAACTTCCAGTACCAGTATGGACCTAATTTTAGAAGGTTTAGAGGATGCAAAAAAAATCTTAATATTAATCTAATATACAAAAGTCTAAATAATTAAATCTAATACTCTTCATCTTCATCTACCTCTTGAACATCATTAATCTTATACATAATACCTTTTTGTTGAGTTTGTTTTTTCAATTTAAATTTTGATGGTAACGGTGGTGAACTTGATCTAGGTAAATTAATTTGGAAAACATTATTTTCTGGACTATTTGATCTAGGTAATAATGGTTTTTTACCTGGTCTATGAGGAATGGTACTAATTGGAGAAATAATATCGCTACTTTCATCAGATGAATTACTTGAAACTTGTGATAATGAAGATTTTTTGGAATGCAGTGGTTGTTGTAATTGTGATTGTGATTGTGATTGTGATTGTGATGCAGTTACCAGGGTATGTCTTGAATTGGTAGTGGTTGACATTGATGCAATTGATACATCACTTGATGGTTGGCGTTTATAAGCCGGTCTAGTTGGTCTATTTTTATGAACTTTATTATTAATATCATAAGTTGAAGTATTTATTGAAGATTCATACATTTCTTCTTCAAAATCATCCATTGAATCACTATCCACCATAATTTCCAGTTCAGAACCTGACATCATAGTTGATAATTGACTTAAATGACTGACTTGACTTATTTGTGAAATCATTGATGATGGTCTAGTTCTCATTTTAATTGCTTCACTTGTAGGAGTTAAATTAACAGGAGAATTTGATGTTGGTAATTTATTATCTTGAGCTGCTTGTAATATAATACTTGGATGATTTGATAAATCATTAGTATGGGTATGAGTATGGGTATAGTTATTATTGATGTTATTTTGTGTTTGATGATGAGTACCATTTTCAGAAATGAATGAATTTTGGAAATCATCTGGTACAGTTTTAGGACTTGGACTATTTAATGTAATATCACTAATTTCATCTCTATTATTATCAAATCTAAAGTTTGAATCTTCATCTCTTTTTTTCCAAAATTGTAATCTATTTTTAATTGATTTATTTTGTTTTTTAGGATTACGTTTTTCACTCATCATATTAAATGCACTTGATATTGATGATCGTCTTTCATTTTCACTAGTGAAAAATGAAACAGTTCTATTAAATGGAGGTGTACTATTTTCACTTTGATAAATATCAGCATCAATCATATTTGCTCTTTTACGTTCACTTGATTTTCTACCAATTAAGTTAACTTTACTTGCACTTTTAGAATTAAGACTTAAACTTGACATAATTTTTTCTAATGGTTGAGTACCATCTTCACTAATTGATAAAACTGATTTAACTTTTCTTTTACTTTTACTTAATGATCTACGTGCACTTGATTTATTTTTATAATATTTTTTCTTTTTCTTATAAAATTCTCTTGTTAATGCTAATTCATACATTGCAGTTAAAGTATTCATTTCACCATTATCTACATCTTCTTGTAATTTTTCAATTTTAATCCCTGCTTTTTTAAAATGTTTTAATAAATGTCTAGTAATTTTTGATTGAAATGGTGGTAAACCAGAATTTTTATGTTGAGTGAATGACATAATTGATTCTCCATCATTAATTATTTGTGATGATGATTTTTTCATTCTATCAGGATATTTATTAGTTATATCAATTAAAAATTCAGAATTTAAAATATCATTTAAATTAGGTCTTTTAATTGGATCTTTATTTAATATTCTTTTCATTAATGTAATTGCTGAATTTGGTATATCATCTTGATATATAGGTTCTTCATTAATAATTTTATATTTTGTTTTTAAATCATCATCTTCATCAAATGGCATTTGTCCATACATCATTGTATATAAAATTATACCTAATGACCAAATATCAGTCATAATCCCATTATATTTTTCATTTTTTAAAACTTCTGGTGCCATATAAACAGTTGTACCACATAAAGTTGATAAAAAATTTCTTTTAATTGGATTAAATTCTCTAACAAATCCAAAATCTGTTAATTTAATTATATTCCTTCTTTTATCACCAAATAATATATTCTCTAATTTTAAATCTCGATGAACTAAATTTAATGAATGTACATATTTTAATGCTTGAATAATTTGCCAAAAAATCTCTTTCAGTTCTTTAACTTCTAATCTTCTCTTTTCATAAATATAATAATATAATTCATTCCCTTGACAATATTCCATTACTAACCATAAATGAGTTTCAGTTTTTATTACTTCATATAATTTAACTATATTTTTATGATTAAGTTGTTTATGATAATAGATTTCCCTAACAATATTAGGATCATCAGTTATACCACATTTTAAAACTACTGGCATATTAAGTATTATATGATTAGCTAAATAAACTTTACCAAATGAACCTTCACCAATTTCTTCAATAATTTCATAATTACCAATTTGTTTTATTTGTTTACATGTTATTTTTTGATAAAACTCACTGAATTCTTTAGCTAATTGTGCTGCATTATTCTTATCATTAGATTTCCCATTCATCTGGTACTTTTCATAACTTTTATGAGTCCTGTTTTCTATCACCATTTGCTCGTTTCAAGAAAAGCGAAAGGGAAGGAATAAAGAAAAAAAAATAATCAGAAATGCGTTTAATCACGTTATTTCTTAACTATGACCTTAAAATGTACTAACAACTAAAAATTACTAGTGCCTGATAATTCAAATGATATTTTAAGTTAATTAGTACCAAACACTGATGTTTAAGACACGGATTAAATCATTAGTAAACGGTTTAGTAAACGGTTTAGGTTTACAATTTAAAAAGAAATACAATAGACCCTATTAAGTAATAAAAATCCGTTTTCTGTTTTGAAAGTTGTCAAAACAACCTTCAAAACAACCTTCAAAACAACCTTGCCGTGAATCATTATAATACGAAATATGGTTATTGTTTATCACTGATTTCTTATCACTGATTGTTTTAACGGTGTTTTAACGGTGTTTTAAATGCTTGTAAAATACAATGCTTATCTAGTTGTGTTTCTAGGATCTGATAACTCACCTCTAAATTAGAATCATTAAACCTATATAAGCTTTCTTTATATTTAGCAGATAATCTATCAATTCAATTCATTCAAAATATCTAAGAACTATCCATCGCTTAGCATTCCCGTATTTTACACAATTGTCTACGCAATAACTCTCTAAACCATCTGGTGGCTTTCGATATAGCGCAATACTACTTGCAAATCACTACTTGAACCGTTTGAGCTTCTCATGAAGTCAAGGAAATCCCGATTGAAATTAATATCTTCAGCAGTTAATAGGAAGTGATTACAAACTACACCAGCAGCGTTAATTATCGATTTAATAATAACAATTAGTTTTTTATTCATTATAAACTATTGCTTCTTGTACATTTGAGGATTAGTTAGAGACGTTTTATTATAGAAACACATATAAAAACTTATTATATAAAAATTCATCATAAAAATTCATCATTTATACTATTTACACACTCATTGTACAAAACATTAACTGGTGAGATTTAGATTTCTTCTATAAACCACCCTAAAGGATTGTTTTAGTTTCCATTTTTCAATATAGTAGAGAAATCTTTGGTATAAAGTCAACTGAGATTCCAACCTTACACCGCTAAAAATTAACATCGCGCACCTCATCTCACTTTATATAATATGTTAGTGGTACGAAGTATACTATCTAGACGGGCCATTAGTCAAAGAGTGCCATTACTGTCAGTAAGGTATGCTCAACATAAGTTCATAAGGCATCTACAGATAGAGGCACATACAGTTACTGATTTGTTGCATCAAAGTAAAGATGAGATGAGAAATGATAAAATATATAGTCAGTTTCAAGATATAACATTCCATCCTATGAAAGATATGATGAGTAAGTTGAAAACACGTAAAACTAAACTGGAAGCCATTTATATTACCAAGACAGTTCAAGCATTCGTTGATGAATTAGATGATGTAATGCATACATTTTTAACTAGTGATAATAAAAAATTTAAGAAAGCTGAATTATCAGATTATTTAAATCCACAATGGAATAATATTGTTAATTTAATTTATTCTATTCATTATAATAATATACCTAAAAGTATAGTTGAAAGTAAGGGTTTAGAAAATAAAAATCAATTAATTGAATATTTATTAACTGAATTATATCATAAATTTGATACTACTATGAAAAATAAAGAATCACCGTTTCTTAATAAAGATATTGATTTTTCTAATCCAGCTGAATGGTTCCCCGAGGCAAGGAAAATGAAACGTAAAATTATTATGCATGTTGGACCAACTAATAGTGGTAAAACTTATGCATCATTACAAAAATTAAAAATTGCAAAATCTGGTTATTATGCTGGTCCATTAAGATTATTAGCAAGAGAAATTTTTGAAAATTTTAATAGTCAAGATATTGCATGTAATTTGTTAACTGGTGAAGAAGTAATTCCAACATTTGATAACCAGGGGAAATTAAGTACTATTACAAGTGGTACAATTGAAATGATACCATTAAGACAAAAAATGGATTTATGCATTATTGATGAAATTCAAATGCTTAGTGACGAATATAGAGGAGAATCTTGGACTAATGCTTTATTAGGAGTTCAAGCTAAAGAGATTCATTTATGTGGAGAAGAAAGAACTGTTAAAGTTGTTGAAGAAATAGTTAAATTAACTGGTGATGAATTAGAAATTAATAATTATGAAAGATTAAGTCCATTAGAAGTTGAAGATAAATGTATTAAAACCAATAAAAATTTAAAACCTGGAGATTGTGTTGTTGCATTTTCTAAAGCAAAAATATTACAATTAAAAATGAGTATTGAAAAGGATACAAAATTAAAAGTTGCTGTTATTTATGGAGCATTACCACCAGAAATTAGAAGTGAACAAGCAAAAGGTTTTAATGAAGGAAAGTATGATATTTTAGTTGCATCTGATGCTGTTGGTATGGGACTTAATTTGGCAATTAAAAGAATAGTTTTCTCAACTATTAAAAAGTTTAATGGATTATCAATGGAAAATTTAAGACAATCAACTTTAAAACAAATTGCTGGTAGAGCAGGTAGATTTAGTCATGATAAGGGGAAAATTGGTGGTAAAATTACAGCTTTTAGTAATCAGCATTTAGATTATGTACGTAAACAAATGAAAGCTAAAGTACCAGATATTAAAAAATCATATATTTGGCCCACAGATGAATTATGGACAACATATATTTCAAAATTTGGATCAAAAGATTCAATATTATCAATATTAGATAAATTTTCTAAAACAAAAGTTAATTCTGATATATTTAAATTAACACAAATTGAAACCAGAATTAATATAATGAAATTATTAATGGTTGATAAAATTTATAAAAATTTACCAATTGAAGATCAATTAAAATTAAGTTTAGCACCTGTAAATAGAACATCATCAGAAATTTTTAGAGAAACAGCATTAAAATTTATTAAAAATATAGTTAATAAAGAATCCAAATCTGTTCAACAATTTGAATTTTTACCAATTAAAATTTTAATGGAAGATAGTAAAAATAATGGTAATAAAAGAATTGATATTAATAGATATGATTCAAGAGTAATGATTAATAAAATTACAATGTTAGAAGATTGTCATAAATTAGTTATGTTATTTATGTGGTTAAGTCAAAGATATCCATATTTATTTGTAGATATTGAAAGTGCTTATGATTGGAAATCATTAATCGAAAAGAGAATAAGTGAAGAATTATTCCATATAAGAGGTAGTAAAAGGTCAGTTCATTTGTAATTTAGTTCATTTGTAAACACGACAAATACACTAGAATCAGCATTATATATATATATATATATATATTATCAATCACTTCGGAAGAGTTTATCTGAAGACTTTATCTGAAGTGATCCTGTAAATAGAAAAAGCCCATTTCATGTATAGTATATTAAACGTTATAGAGATTCTCTACGACTGGTGCACCGAAGTAAATGAAATCCGGAGGTCAACTGACAAAAACTCGAGCGAGATTTTAACTCCCTCCACGCAATCATTCAAGGTGCCTCCACCACCTCCACCAAGTCCTCCACATTTTTGTTTTCTTCTATTTGTTTGTGAAAAAAGGAAGGAAAAAAGGGCGAGGAATTTTGATCTTTCCGATAACAGAATATAAAATATAAAAAATAACTGATTTCTTATTTTTTTATCTTGACTTAGGTTATACCGATTTTTATACTGAAGTCCACCTTTTTAAAGTCATTTACGTTAAACAAGTTGTTTATCACTTTTTCTATTCATAATCCACAAATAAAATTAATAATAATAATAATAATAATAATATGACAGGAACGATAATTGTAGTTGGAGGACCTGCTGGTACTGGTAAAACATCTGTTGCATCGAAATTATCAAAGTATTTAGATTGTCCATATATTGAAGGTGATACTTTACATCCTCAAGCTAATATTGATAAAATGTCAAAAGGTATACCATTAACGGATGAAGATAGATGGGATTGGTTAATTAGATTAAGTAAAGTTACAGAATCAAAATGTAAAGAAACTCCAAATAGTATAGCAATTGTTACTTGTTCAATGTTAAAAAAATCTTACAGGAAACTTATTAAAGATTCTGCTAAACCAATAAATTTTAGATTTTGTTTCCTTTTAGCTACATTTGATGAATTAGTTAATAGAGTTGAAAATAGGAAAAATCATTATATGAAATCTGATATGGTTAGATCACAATATGAAATCATGGAAGTTCCAACTGGTGATGAATTAATTGAAAATGGTGGTGATTGTTTAACTATCGATACTACTAATAAATCAATAGATAATATTTATAAAGAAATAATTAATGATTTAGGTAATTTGTATAATTACAGAGATTAACCTAGGTCATTTGATAGTTATTCTTTTATTACGTTTTTTTTTTTAGTTTTAACATTTCAACATCATAAATCCATTAATACATTAACTAATATCGTAGATTTTAGATGTCTGAAAGACATCTATACCCTTGCAAATTTTTATAGAATTTTTACATAGAAACCTTTAATGAATAAAATGCGATGCTCCAAACTACTTCTCAAGTTTCATAATTTTCTCAAACCCCATTTAATGATAGATTTAGATTTAATTCAATCATTACCTTACGTAAATCCTTTCGTTGATAGAAGGACCGTATTAATATTAGGTGGGTGTAGTGGGTTAGGTTGGTATACTGTTTTACATCTTTACTTACATGGTTATGTCATATATATATCAGGTAGAAGTAGAACCAGAGTTTTAAAAGCTATTGATGAATTAAAAGATGAATCAATGAAAATTCGTCTGACTTATACTTCACAACAATTAAATCAAAGGCATTTAGGGGCATTGATATATTTAGAATTAGATTTATCAAATTTATCATCTGTTTTAAATGCTTCAAATAGATTAAAAAATTTAGAGACTAATTTAAATATTTTAATTAATAATTTAAGTACCAATTTCTTACCATATATGAAAACTCAAGATGGATTTGAAATTCAACTTCAATTGAATTATATTTCCCCATTTTTATTAATTATAAAATTATTACCTTTACTTGAAAATACATTAGATTTATACCCTGATATTCAACCACCCAAAATAATTTATACTTCTTCACCAAGTCATTATTTCTTTTTCCATTATTTTAATATGGATTTAGATTTTAATTATAAACCTGTTTTTTTCTTTAATTGGATTAGATACGGTAAAGCAAAAGTTGCTGGTATCCATCTTGTTAAAATGCTTGCGTTAAGAAATCCAAAAATTGTTAGTACGATAGTTGATCCTGGTTTCGTGATGAATCCAACTATATTTAGTTATTTTACAAGATTACCATTTATAGGTGTTTTGTTTTGGTGTCTTTTCCAAATATTTGGTTACTTTTTCGGTAGTTCGTTTGAAGAAGGTTCATATTCGGTTGTTCAAAATTGTTTAGATGATAATTTAAATATTAACGATAATGGTAAAATATTTGATACCAATGGGAAAGAAGTTAATGGATCCAGAGTAGCTAACAATATGGACTATGCTGCAAGAACGTGGATTTGGACAATAAATAAATTAAATGAAAAAAATATTCATATTCCAAGTTGAAAGAAACACTAAAATTCTATTTTTGCATATTGCCTACTTTAAAAGAGTTTCTTTTAGTCATTTTTTTTTATATAGTTAATGAGATACGATAAATCACATTCTACTTACCTATTTAGAGTTTTGAATCATGATCAACTTTTTCAATAACGATAGCAGATGCACCACCACCACCATTACAAATACCGGCACAACCGATTTTACCACCTTCTTGAGTTAAAATATTTAATAAGGTAACAATAACTCTAGCACCTGAACAACCTAATGGATGACCCATGGCAACAGCACCACCATAAGGATTAACCTTTTCTGAATCAAGACCAATTAATTTAGTATTAGCTAAACCAACAACTGAGAAAGCTTCATTTAATTCAAAGAAATCAACATCTTCAACATTAACTTTAGCATGTTTTAAAGCTTTTGGAACAGCTAATGATGGAGCAATAGTAAAATCAACGGGAGCAGTGGCAGCTTCACCCCAACCTGAAATTTTAGCTAATGGTTTTAAACCTAATTCTTTTAATTTACTTTCTGAAACCAAAACAATAGCAGCACCACCATCATTTAATTTTGAAGCATTTGGACCAGTAACAGTACCATTTTCCTTTTGGAAAACAGTTCTAGCACTTTTTAATTTTGATTCATTAAAATTTTTAATTTCTTGATCAGCTTCCACAATAGTATCTGGTTTACCTCTAAATCCTTTAATAGTAACTGGAGCAATTTCATTTTTAAATTTACCTGACTCTAAAGCAGCTTGAGCTTTCTTATATGAACTAATAGCAAAATTATCTTGATCTTCTCTTGAAAAACCATGATCACTAGCACATTTTTCAGCACAATTACCCATTAAAACATTATCATAAGCATCAGTTAAACCATCTTTTTGGACACCATCAATCATAACGGAATCACCATATCTAGCACCACTTCTAGCAGCTGGTAAATAATAAGGAGTATTTGACATTGATTCAGCACCTCCAGCAACAACTATATCAGCAGTACCACATAAAATAGTTTGTGCACCTAAAATAACAGCTTTCATACCTGAAGCACAAACTTTATTAACAGTGGTAGCAACAACTGATTCTGGTAAACCAGCTTTTAAAGCAACTTGTCTAGCTGGTGCTTGACCAACATTAGCTTGTAAAACTCCACCAAAATAAATTTCTTCAATTTGTTCTGGTTTTAAATCAATTTTAGCTAAAGCTGTTTTAACTGCATGAGCACCTAAATCACTGTAAGTTAAAGTGGATAAGTCACCTTGAAATGAACCAATTGGTGTACGGCTAGTAGAAACAATATAAACTGACATTATTAATAATAAGTTCTTGTAAACGAATAAAGTAAGAAAAAGTATAGATCTCTCTTTTTTTCCAGTACTTATTTTAACGACGGTACGAGCACAAAAGAACATTTGGAAATCGCACGCAAATATTGTGAAAACCTCTGTGGGTGAAAAGCTGATGAGGATGAATGGAATTACTATTGGTATGAATATGATGAAAGTTAAGAATAATCTAGAAATTATAAGTAGTAAATCATCAAATTTAACAGCCAAAATCAATTATGGTAAGATTGGGATGAGGACATTCCATAACAGTTTCCCAAGATTTGATAGAAGAGCTGAATTAGGAAGTAAAATATTGAATATGGTACCTAAATTTTTAAAACCTTATACCATCAATTTCATTAATAAACCAGCTTCAAATTTAGTTTCATTCTTGGTTTTACATGAATTAACTGCTATAATACCATTAGTTGGATTATGGTACCTTTTCCATAAGTATAATATTACAGTACCATTAGATTTACCTGAATGGGCTATAAGTAAAGGAACAAAAGTTATAGATGATTCAATGGCTTCACTTGATTTAACTTCAATGTCATTGAATGAAAAATTCACATTGATAATGCAAGGTGCTTATGCTTTTGTAATAGTTAAGATGTTAATGCCTTTAAGAGTTGTAATTAGTTTTGCATTAACTCCATTTTTCACTAGAATATTTGTTGATCCAATGACTTCATTATTCACCAAGAAAAAGAAACCTGTACATCCTATTAATCCATCCCCTGAAAAGCCAGTCACTAAAAAGATTCAAAAACCAAGATTGTAAATTTGATTTTTAGTTGGAGGATTCTACTATAGGAGAGAGAGTAAGTTTATGACTAGATGAAGTAATTGAGGATTTGATAGAACCGTTTCCTGATCCAAATTCATATCCAATCATTGTCAAATACATATCAGCCACAGGAATAATTAATAATATATTGTTGGTAAAATTTAAGTTGCCACACCTTTTAATCTACTGACTCTCAATTTTCCACCTTATCTTTTGCAACCAAAACTGTGGATCGATTAGACTATTTCGCAGTTATAGTTACTAAACACAAATACATGTATATGGAACTAAATTATAGCTGGCTGATGATTATAGAACTTAAACTGAAATATAATTCACTTCCTTGATAACATATCCATTTCTTGAAGTTGTTGCAAACTTTTAGGGTACTTTCTGAGTGTTGTCATATAATTTACCTCAATCAATCTTTATTGCAGCCATATGCCACAGATTTGTAAAATTATAATTCAACATGTGCCCACAAGAAATAACGTTTTAAAAACTAATATATAAAGACCTTGTTGTCCCTTTTGAACAACAGATACAAATATTTAAAAACATCGTCGAAAAAAAATAAAAAAGAAAAGATGGTTGAAAAAGCTAGAGGAAATTATGATATTCATTATGATGAAACCGTTGATGAACAATTACCAAATGGTACTTTGGTTGTTAATAAAAAAAATAGAGATGAAGCCAAATATCCCGAATTTTTACCAACTTGGGATCCAAATACTACTTATCCACCATTAAAGTTTTTCAAACATATTGAACCAGGTACCAGAGCTAATCCTGATTTACCAAACTTATTCCCGACCGATAAAGAAATTATTAGAAAAAATATTACCCCTAAATTAGGAGCTGAAATTACTGGTGTTCAACTTTCAGAATTATCAGAAGCTGGTAAAGATGAATTAGCATTATTTGTTGCTCAAAGAGGTGTTGTTGTTTTCAGAGATCAAGATTTTGCTGATAAAGGTGCCAATTTTGTTGTTAACTATGCTAAGCATTTCGGTAGATTACACATTCATCCTACTCTGGGAGCTCCAATTGGTCATCCTGAAATTCATGTTACTTATAGAAGAGCTGATGAAGATGAATTTGATAGAGTTTTCAACAACACAACTACCTCAGTTGCTTTCCACACTGATATAAGTTACGAACAACAGCCTCCAGGAACTACGTTCTTCACTGTTTTAGATGGCCCAGAATCTGGTGGTGATACAGTTTTTGCTGATGTGGTTGAAGCTTATAATAGATTATCACCAGAATTTCAAAAACGATTAGAAGGATTACATGTTTTACACAGTTCTGAAGAACAAGCACAGAGTTCAAGAGGTCATGGTGGAATTGAAAGAAGAAAACCAGTTTCACATATTCACCCTTTAATTAGAATTCATCCATCCACCAAGGAAAAATATATTTACTTGAATAGATCATTCTCAAGAAGAATTGTTGAATTAAAGCAACAAGAATCCGATTACTTGACTGAATTTTTGTATAAACATATTGAATCAAGTCATGATTTACAATTAAGAGCAAATTGGAAACCTAAAACTGTGGTTGTTTGGGATAATAGAGTTGTTCAACATACAGCTATTATTGATTGGGATAATGCAGTTAGTAGACATGCAATTAGATTAACTCCACAAGCTGAACGCCCAGTTGCTGATTTGAGTGATTTAAATGAAGAAGAATTTAATATTGGAGATGTTGAAGAAGCTTTAAATAAAATTACCCCTTAATTTTGGATTTAAACAAATAGAAAAGGAAAAAGAAAAAGAAAATTGTTTTTGATTGATTTATAGTAAATGAATATTGATTATTCTTTAATTAGAGGTTTCTTAATTAAACTATTATATATTAAAACACCACTAATCATAAATATCGATTGGTGGGATACGATCGGTATTATAAAACCAATTACCGCCTTCTAACTCTCTCATTAACCAATCTGCTGGGAACATAACTAAATGACCTTGAACTTCATTTAATATTCTTTCAGAAGTTTGTCTATCAAAAATTCTTTCACCAGCAGCAACTCTTCTTCTTCCAGCAAAATTACTACCTATTCTTCTTTTAGGTTTATTAACAGTTGGATGGGTATCATTACCATTTTCATTAACTTCAGAAATAGTTGATATTTCATCATCGTTCTGATTCTCATAAACAAATTTCAGACTCAGTTTATTGGAAATACTATTTTGATTAGAACTTGAAGAAGAAGGTGGAGCAAACCCAATTAAACCAGTATCTTCTTTAAATTGATTAACGTTAATACTATGTCTTTTTTGACCAATAGATGGACTATTAATTAAATTATCATTACTTATTCCATCAACTTCCGGTTCATCATCTTGTTCAGATTCAGATTCGGTACTACTATTATTTGCGTCACCGAAAAGATGACGATCCTTTCTTCTTTTATTCTCTTGCTCTTGTGCCATAGCAAATGCTCTTTGAAGTTTAGTAAAATGTTTATACTCTCTCCATGAAACAACAGTATCATCAGGTTGAGTATGGAAAATCATTCTAAATATTTCAGTATTACGTCTAGAATGTTCATACCACAAATCTTCATAAAATTCTTCACTTAATGGGTCTTCAAAACAATATGGATCTACAAAATTATTGAAACCACTGACATGAGGTGGGTTGATAGAGTCAATTAAACACTTAACACCATTTTCATTCAATGAAACGATCGGGATATCTTCAGAAAAATCAGCTGAACTTTCAGGTTCTTTAATTGACTCACCAGATACTCCTCCAACATCACCGGTTTCGATAGGGTCAGGAACTTCGCTAATAGGAGCACCAATAGTTGAAACTACCCTCTGGTCACCATTAACTTTATAGGAATTACCATTAATTTCAATTGAGCTAGATCTACTGTTACGAGTGGTTGAGCTACCTCCATTTGAAAAACCATTTCGAACACCATTACTAATTCCATTAGCAACTCCGTTACTTGTTCCATTACTAACACCATCACCATTATTATTAGTATTACGTTTAGAACTTCCATCAATTGCTATATTACCATTAATTTGAGGTGTAGAATCACCTGCTTCAGTTCCTGATCCTGATCCATGGCCAAACCCATGACCAGCACTACTAGGTTTGCTATTCAAGATTGTTACGGGCATTCCAGCTGCTGCTCTTTTCTTATTTTCTTCTTCTCGGTGTTCATTTTGTCTAGCAGTGACTCTTTGTAAGTAAGCAATCTTTTTCAATAAAAGCCATCTTTCTTTATTTCTTTCAAAAATTATCTTTTCGGACTCTTCATCCATTTCATCAGACATTTCAAAATCATCAGATTCTAAGAAATCAATTACATTATCGAAATCTGGTAAAAAGGTATCTTTATGTTTCATAGTTTTTTGTGCTAACTTCTTTAAAAATCTTCCACTATTTAATCTTGCCCTTTTAGCTAATTTACTCTTATATTTATCAATACCAAATCCAAATACGTCTTTTTTATGATTCTCATTATGTTGGACTCTAGCATCATATGAATGTTTCTTCTTCTCTCTTATACCTCTATTTGCTTCATGAGTACCAGTTCTATTATTAAAAGAAATTGGTAATGACACTGGGGTAGGAACTTTGTCATTAGCTTCCAATTCATTAATATCATCGATTGGAACATCATCAGTTTTCAATTCTGATTTCATAATTTTCCTAAAATTCTTCCATCTAAAAGTACCATCTGGTTGGTTAAGAATTTCTCTAGATGCAAACTCAACCATAGCTGACATAATTCTATGTTCTTTTACTGTGAAATTATTGGTAACTGAATTTAAACCTTCTTTTGATTCAGCAAATTCTTCAAATCTTCTAAATCTTCTTTCGACAACATCAATAATATCAACGGCAACACCTAAATGTTCTCTCATCAACCTAATTCTTAAAGAATGTGCAAATTTACCAGCTAAGAAGTCATTACCAGCCATCTTTGTTGCAACTGTTTCTCTATCTCTAACAATAGCTGCCATTTCTGAATCTCTGATACCTCTCATTGATCTTTCATTAATATTAGCACTACCAATAATAGCTGCTCTATCATCAACAATCATGATTTTAGCATGAATATATAATTGTTCAGTTACCAAATTTCTATCAGGGCCAATGATACCCCATTTTCTTAATGAGAAGAATTGAATGTAATCAGAAGGTTCAATACCATACTTTCTTAATTTTGCAAAAATTGATGTAGTTCCTCTTGATATTGACATATATTGACATTGCATAATAACTCTAACAGATGAACCTTCTGGCTGATCAACTTGTGATTCAAAACCAGGCATTAATGGGATAACAATTATAGCTCTCCAAGTTGTACCTTCATTATGTGCTCTAATAATTCTATCAACTAAAGCATCACCAATTCTATTCTCAATTTCGTTCCCATCAATTTCACAAGAAGTAACAAAAAATTGATTTTCAATATAAACCAAATGTTCAGAGGTCTCAATTAATTTTAAGTAGGCATTTTGAATACTTTGTTCGTGTTGCTTTAAACCTAAAGACCAATTACCAGAAGATCTTAAAAGTTGAACTTCACATGAACCTCCTAATTTTAACTTCTTCTCTTCTTCTTCTGTGAAATCAGAAGGTGGTGTTAAGATTGGTGTAAATCTACTTGGTCTCTTTTGCCTCAATAAATAATTCCATCTTTGAACAAAATGTCTTGCTAAATCTCTTGCAACTTTACCAGAAGTTAACATGTGAACATCATGCCATGGCATTCTTGGTGTTACATTTCTATCATACATTGATTCATATGGTCTATTTAATTCATGAAAATCTTTAACTCTTGGATTAGAATAGTCTTTACCAGGGAAAATTTGGAAATTGACAAAATCACTTTCGGTTGGTAGTTGGTCAGCCTCCAAAGATGAGAAATTAATATTAGAATCATCAACCAAGACATGATCTGGTGTATCATATCTTCCATAACATAAATCAACACCACCAATAAATGCAATTGTATGATCAACAATACATAATTTTTCATGATGAGCCCAAAAATAAGTATTTTGTAATAATTGATTAGGTGATCTAATAACATGAATATTTTCATCGTGTAAAGCTAGAAGGGAATGTTTGGTATATAAAGAATCGATTGAAACTGTGGAACCAACATTTCTATAGACAATAACAAATATTTTTACACCTTGTTTAGCTTTCCTTTGTAATAATCTATCCAATCTCCACTGCTGATTCCCATTAGCTGGTCTTCTTAAATATATTTCTGGGGATAACCACCAATCATGTAAATAAACTACATCTTCCGCCATTTCAATAGCAGAAGAAATTGCCCAAAAATAATCCCTACCATCAACAAACCACTGAGCATAACAATCATCACGAACTGGTGCAAATGATTCAAACCTATTCTTCTTAGACCAAACAGTTGCATTCTTCATATCATACAATGATTTAATCCATAATTTTTGTTCCTTTTCAGACTTTGGTAATAATGATAGTTTTCTTTCTGAATTTTCTAAAACAATTTTTAAATGTTTAAAAAGATGTGATTTGTTTGTCTCATCATTATCTTCTACGAGTCTCTTCTCTAACATTGAAGAATCATCATAATCCGAATCATCATCATCCACTTCATTATTTCCAATCTTAAAATGAGGATCACCTTTATATGTAATTTTGAATTTAGAATCAACTAAAAATACCTCCAATGGTAAAGTAGAATTAATATCCGAAACATACATAACATAACCATTTCTTATTAACAACCATTTCTCCAGTCTTCTATCAATCATTCCTTTCAAATCATTAGCTTTGAAGTGACCGACTCTCCAACCTTGACCTTTTGCAGTACCACCAATATGAATAGACCCCTGTTTACCAGTATATCCTGTTTCATAACTTAACAATGAAGAAATGGGTGAAATCTCAAAGAAATGAAACAACCTGTTCGACTGAGGTTTCAAAGCAACTAGTTTGATTAAGTCATTTAAATAGTTTGCCACTTGCAAAATATACTCTTGATTTCTAATTGATTTATTTCTAAGAAATTCAGGGTTTTGGTTAGCGTCATTAGAAGAATCAGATAAATTTGACAATGTTGTTCTCAAATTAGATAAATTTCTAAATGATAAAACTGAATGATGATCTTCATGGGGTGTGCCTTGGTTATTTGGGGCGGATTCGTAATAATCCACAATTGATGAATTTGCCGATGCTAAACCCCCACTACTGATAGTAATTTCATTTATAGGAACTTGAAGGCTATTTACTGCAACAGCATTCCGATTTGGCAGTACATTACGATTATTATTGTTGTTGTTGTGGTGGTGGTTAAACTCTTCGTTATTAGGATTAGGAGATAGTACTGCTCTGGTTGTTGATTTCAATCTTTGACGGGACAACAACTTATTCGAATTCTCTTGACTTCTCAAAGGAGGAATAGGATATTTTGGTAACTCAGAATTTTTATTACGAACAACTTCTTTCCTCCAGTTATCTAATTTAAATCTTGAATGTAAATACAATAAATCTTTAGCATTTCTTTCTACTGACCATTTCAATCTTTGAGGACCAACACCATATTCTAAATCAAGTCTGAACTTTCTATTCTTCGTAGAAATAGAATTTGAAATATCAACAACTCTGAAACCTAATAAAGACAATAATAAAGGAGCTCTAGATATACCGTGTTCATCTTCTAATAAACAGGATGCAAGTAAGCTTAATGCAGGCGTGGCAGCTGTCAAAGCTCCAATTAAATGATGTGCTCTTTCACCAGTAAATTTATCAATATCATCTACATCTTCTTCCTCCTCCTCTTCAGGTTGTGGTACAGACTGACGTCTTTTATCTTTGTCCTTTCTGGATTTACGAAAAAACTGAAACCTTCTTTTTACCTTTTCCCCATTTTCATTTAAATTATTATTAAAATTAGTATTACCATCATTGTTATTTCCATTTACATTTGTGTCATTATTATTATAACGAAACATACTGGGAATAAATGAAGCAAATGTTTGACTTTTGGTTTCAACATCTGGCCTTTCTTCAAGAGTGACAGATTTCCTTTCTGGACCCGGATATTTAGGATCTTCTTCATCATTATATATTCCATTAATTTCATTCTCACCTGCTTCTTCATTTCTACTAGTATCACTTAGTAGGTCTAGTTGATGTTCCATATCTTTATCTCTTTCTTCCTCTTCGTCACTTTCATATCTAGATTCTTGTTTATCATCTTTACCAAAAAATGACAATGAGTTGCCTATTACCTTACCTTCATTTGAACTTGATATTGATTTGGAAGTTGGAGACTTTCCTGATCTAGCAATTGATCCCAAGGAAGATCTTCTACTTCTTGCTCTATCACTTGCAGAAATATTAGAAACTGAATGATATAAAGATGCAAAATCAGTTGATTCTCTTAATGGCTTCCCATTCACCTGCCCTTCATAATCGTCTAATTGCTGTTCATCATTTGTCTTTTTAATCCCATCTTGGGTTCCAGTAGTTATACTCTCATGATTACCCTTGTCACTTTCGTCCCTAATTTTTGACTTAGATGAAGAAGTTTGACCAATTGACTTCAACATAACAGTTGATATTTACAAGCTTTACACAAATACAAATGCGATAAAACGAGTTTAGCTGCGCATAAATTAAAAACAAATTAGTGAAATTTATTGCAGCACTTTTTTAGCTTTCTATTTTTTGCTCTCTACTTTTTTGCTTTCTATCTTTTTTTTATAATCATCTTTTAATTAAGAACTGAAGAGATAAAAGATCAACTAAAACTAAATTAATGTATACGTATATATATTAAATCATTAAAGCATTGAGGTATCTAATCTTACTTTATGTCCTAACCATAAAGCATGATCAGTATGATCTGTTAAATCATTACCAGATCTTGGGTGAATTAAAACAGATAATTTTCCATGATTTAATTGATAAAATGAAACTAATTTACTAAATAATTCGGGTTTTTTGAAATCAATTTCAAACATGTTAATTGGATGTGGACCAATTGGTTTATCCCAAAACTTATAAACTCTAACATCACCGGCTTCTATTTCTTTAGCAAATTCTTTAATTACTTTTTCTCTTAAATCATACGCAAATGATCTTTCATGTTCATTGTTGTTATTCCAATAAGTGTGTATATCATAAGACACAACATTGCCATAAAATTCAGCCATTATCGGAAGTTACCAAAGTTAAATTTTGACAGTAGGCTTCATTCTTATAGGTCGCACCATCATGACTAAAATTAGAAATCATTATTTGAAAGCTTACAAATAATGTGGGTATTGAAGTTCTAACATCATTGGTTCATTACTAAAATAACCTAAGACTGCTTGAAAGTAATCTAAAAATTTGTGTCCTTTATTTTTAAGTTTCAACATCTTGCATATTGATATTTACATATTCTTCTGTATCTTCTTCTGGTATAGCCCTTTCATAATCCCTGTCCAATCTTCTATATTTCACTCTATTCCTGGTAGATCTTTGATAAATATAACATATTATTAACCCCATACTACTACCACCTATATTAAAACAAATGTCTATTGGATCAAATATTCTAGTTGGATTTATGAAATTTTGAAGAAATTCCAGAAATATACTCCCTCCTAAAGTACAAACAAAGAAAGTTATATAACGTACTGCCTTCAACAGATTGGTATCAAATAAGAAATAAAACTCAACAGTTAGTATAAAAAATGTTATGAAATGAATTAATTTGTCATGTTCAAGATCTATCAGACTAAACCCTAAATAACCTGCTAACGCTAATGAAATGATAAATGCTGAAAAAAAGTTAGTATATCAAAAACTACCTCATTTGTTTAAAGGTTGATATATCAAGACATATATTTCTTCTTCATAAATTCAACATACCAAATGCAACTGGAATTCTAATTGAAAACATTTAATTCTTTAATGAGGATATACCTTATAACACTTAAAACTCCTGTTTGCGAAAAATTTCTTATATGCTATTTAAATCTCCAATTTTACGAAATATTGAATATCTTACCAAACACATTCCAAAACCTGATGTGGCTAAGCAAGTAGTTAACGTGAATAAACAAAAGCAAATTTCAACTAAAAGTCTCCAAAAATTGATTATAACACCCGATGAGATATCTAATTTCTTCAGATCTGCAGATCATCCCAAACCTACAAATACTTTCAAAGAACGTTGTAGGAATTTGTTTGTTAATGCCAGAATAGAATTACAATGGACCAAAATAAATTATAATGATATTCCTGATGTAAAGCAAGAATTGGCTCAAAAAGAAAATCCTAATTTTGTTCCAAAATTTAAGTATCCTTTATTACCTGAGATCTTACTACTTGGTCACACGAATTGTGGTAAATCAACATTAATAAATAAATTACTAATTTCCCCAAAGAGAGTTCAAGAACATCCCAAAGAATATGCATTCGCTAGTAACCGGGCAGGATATACTAAAACCATGAATTCATATAATATCTCAAATAAATTTGCTATAATTGATTCTCCTGGATATGGTAAATTTGGCGATGAATCACAAGGACAAATGGTTTTAGAATATATTTCAAAGAGGGTAAACTTAAAAAGTGCAATTGTTATAGTAGATTCCTTGGGTGGTATACGAGAGGAAGATGTTCAGATCATAAACCATTTAATTGATAATCAGATCCAATTTGATATTGTATTCAGTAAAGTTGATTTAGTCATTGAAAAGATAAATAAGAAGGAAGGGGTGAAAGTGAAGTCAGGCGCTTCTTACAATAGCCAAGAAGTAGATAAACTAAATTTAACGAAAGCTAAGGCTTTGGAATACTTTACAGAAATGATCGATTCGGTTGGATTTCACAATTTAGACCTTAAACCAAAGTTGATATTCTATAACTCACAGGTTAATAAATTTGTATTGAAACCCAATGGTCTTGATGAAATAAAAACTACTATCATACAGCGTAGTAATTTGAAAGATTATGTGTTGTAAACTTGTAAATGATCCTAGGTAGAAACAAAGAGGTAGCAAAAAAAAAGGAATATAAAAAATTATGTAGGTTTAGAATTTAATTTTAGAAACGTGTTTCAGAATTATGTATATATTAAATGTAAATAGAGTATTGTCCTCCTATCTGTTTATATATATTTGTTTAATCATTGCAAAAATAACATACACTTTAAATGTACAAAACCTCTCATTTCTTTCCATTCATTTCCATTTCTATTTTAAAATACATCGTAAAACCTTAATGGCCCCTACCACGACCTCCAAAACCACCTCTACCACCGAAACCACCCCTTGATCCACCTCTACTGCCTGAAAACCCTCCTCTGGATCCACCTCTACCACCAAATCCTCCTCTTGATCCACCTCTACCACCGAAACCACCTCTTGATCCACCTCTACCACCGAAACCACCTCTTGATCCACCTCTACCACCGAAGCCGCCTCTTGATCCACCAGCAGACTTTGGTCTTTTTGGTTTTGGTCCAACTTGTTTTGGTTTTGGTAAAAATCTTTCTAATGGTAATAATTTATCAGGACCTATGAAAAATTTATCACCTTCTTTAAATGAACCAGCTTGAACACCTTCAGATGGTTTAATAGTAAAGAAAACTTCATTTAATGGACCTAAAATTTCATCAACTTTTCCTACTTGAGTTTTGTTTTCTAAATATATTGGTGCATTGAAATATGGTATTTTTGTATTAATTGAACGACAAACAATATCTCCTTCACAAGCTTGCATGAATGACCCCATTTCTAAAACAGTATCTGGTGGTCCTTGTTGGAATTGTGATGGCCCAGTTCTACCACCACGATTAAATCCTCCTCTACCTCTATTCATATCTATGTACTAATAAAATTTTTCAGACTAAAAAAAAATTCTATACCTCATCGAGAGTTTAATGTCTATGTCGTGCTTTATCCTAAAGATTGAAAGATTGATAGTTTAACTTGTACAACATTGCGACATCCGCCATTCTAACAAAGAAAAGCCCATTTATTATATTTTATATTACTATTTAAATGATTTTAAAGACATTTAACACCTTTATAACTTGACCCAAGTATGTTTCATGTTCATTAAACTCTACTAATTAGTTTTATTCATTTTTCTCCTAAAACTCCTAGTACCTTGCGTGTTTTTACCAGTAAATGCGGTAAATGGGTGAAATCTTTGAGGGTATCACCAAAATCAATATGAGTTCAACAGGTACGTGAATGCTTTGTTATTATAAACCCAATTGGAAACTTTGGCAACAAGTTAAATACTAACTACATCTATAGCACCAACAACATTTAAAGTCGGTCTAACTCCTGATGAAAAGAGACTATACTCTCAGCTTTTTAAATCGCTTGATCCGGATGGTACAGGAGTTATCACTGGTGAAAAGGCAAGATTAACTTTTGAAAAATCAGGTTTACCACCTACTATCTTAGGAGAAATTTGGCAATTAGCTGATCGTAACAATTTAGGTTTCTTAACTCAATTTAGCTTTTGTTATGCAATGAGATTAATTGGTCATACTCAATCAGGTCAACCTCCTAATGCAACTTTAGCTGATAGTCCTGGTCCATTACCAAAATTTGCAGGTTTAACATTCAATCAGCCTCCTCAATTACAACCACAATCAACTAATGGTTCATTTATGCAATCACAACCAAGTAATATTATTCCTCAAAATACTACTACTTTCCAATCTCAGCCACAAGATCCAATTCCTCCAGTTTCACCAACTGATTATGCTAAATTTAGTAATTTATTCATAAAAACAACTGGATCACCAACTATTGAATTAGGTGGAACTCAAGCTAGAGATATTTTTTTAAAAGCAAAATTACCAACTGATACTTTAGGACAAATCTGGAACTTGGTTGATGTTGATAATTTGGGTAAATTAACTATGCCTTCATTTATAGTTGCAATGCATTTGATTCAAGGTTTATTAAGTGGTACCATTAAACAATTACCTCCATTCTTACCTGATTCAGTTTGGCAATCTGCTACTGGTACTTCTCCAGCTCCAAATACTGGTTCCCGTCAAGCCTCGTATGCTTCAATTAGTTCTCAACAAACTGTGAGACATATACCAGTTCAACCTCCTCATTATGATGAAGAATGGGTAATTACTCCTGTTTTAAAACAACAGTATGATTCCATTTTCCAAAATTTAGATAAATCAAGGTCTGGTCAATTAAATGCTGATCAAGTTGCTCAGTTCTTAATGACTTCAAAACTTAGCCAAGCAGATTTAGCTTCAGTCTGGGATTTGTCTGATATTCAAAACACTGGAGTTTTCACGAGAGTTGAATTTTCAATTGCATTATTTTTAGTAAACAAGAAATTATCTGGTACCACTTTACCTAATATTGTTCCTGATTCACTTTTAAAATCAGTAAGCGATTCTGCTGGTGTACCACCAACTACTTCAATTGCTAATACTGCTTCTGCTCCTGTTCCAGCTCAAGTTCAAACACCAGCTGACGCTCCTTCCCCAGTTAGTCAACCTAAATCTTCTATGGCAGATTTAGCTGATGTTTTTGGTTCAACTGCTTCTACTCCACAAGCTCAAGAATTCAAACCAGTTATTCAAGGTAGAGCTTCAAGTAGTGATCTTACACCTTCTGACAGTTTACCAAAAGTTAGAAAAGGTTTCCAACCAACTTCTACTTTCGGTCAATCCTTAATGCAACAATCTCATGAAAAGTCAATTCCTGAGTCCGGAGAAGTTGATGCTCATCATCATGATTTACTAGGTGACGACGTTAGTGGCGTTGTTCCTTCACCTCAAAAAGAGCAACCACAAGCACAACCTCAAACTCAACCTCAAACTCAACCACCATCAACTGCTAATGAATCAAGACCTGTTAGTTATGATGCCTTAAGAACTGTTGTTCCGCCTCCTCCAAGAAGAGCTACTGGGCCACCTCAGTCTAGTCAATCAAATGCAGGATTTACCCCACCAGCGCAAGCAAGTCCAGTCAAAGCACCTACTGCTAGAAATGTTAGCTCTCCATTAAGTCAACAACCAACACCTCAATCGTATTTCCCACCTCAACCAGCACCAGCTAACAATGATTTATTAGCAGATCCAGCTAATTCAGGACAATTATCACAAGCAACTTCTGATATTGCTAATATTTCTAATCAAGTCAAATCTTTAAATACTCAAACTACTGATCTTCATGAAAAGAAAACTAAAGCTGAACAAGAATTAAGTAAAATTTTATCAATTAAGAAAGAAATTGAAGCTAAGTTAAGAATTTTGAAAACTTCATATGATAATGAAGTAAAACAATTTCAAGAAGTTGAAGAGAATTTAGCCAAAGCTAGAGAAGAAACTGAAGCTTTAAGGTCGGAATCTTCAATATCTGAAGCGAAGTTCAATCATTTATCAGATGAATTAAATAGTAAACAATTAATGATTGAGAACTTACA
The DNA here is from genome assembly GCA_030581595.1 of Yamadazyma blattariae. Lineage (NCBI taxonomy): Eukaryota > Fungi > Ascomycota > Pichiomycetes > Serinales > Debaryomycetaceae > Yamadazyma > Yamadazyma blattariae. Next base: position 133,275 of record JAKTTU010000009.1, on the reverse strand, counting down.
AAAGGATAATTCATCAAAGAAAGAACAATTAGGCAATATTAATGCTGAAATCGTTGAGATTCAAAAACAATTGGAACCACTTACTAATGAAAATCAACGTTTAGCCAATCAATTAGCAGTTCAAAAATCACAAACTCAAGTTTCACTTGTGAAGACTCAAGAATTAAAATCACAAATTTCTACTTTAATAGCTGCTAATAAAGAGTTACAAGATGGTATTAATCGTGAACATGAAGAGAAGCAAAAGGCTGATTTAGAGAATGAAAGATTACAGAAAGAGTTAGCTGAGGCACAAAGTTTTAAACCAGTTCAACCAAAATCCGAACCAAAAGTTAGTAAAAGTTCATTAGGTGCTGGTATTGCTGCTGCTGGTGCTGCGATTGGCGTTGCTGCTGCTGGTGTTGCTTCTGCTACTGGTCATTTAGGTGGTAAATCAGAATCTGAACCAGAAGAATTGAAAACACAAGACTTGGATCTTGATGACTTTTCAAAAAGCTTCAGTGAGCCTAAAGTTGAATCAAAAGGTAAACCTCTTGAACCTGTTGTTGAATCTGCTGAGGATCCTGTTACTTGCCCTGCTACTGAGCCTGTTACTGAACCAACTGTTGAACCTGTAGATGAATCAATGGCTACACCATCCGTTCCAGGTGCTTTCCCTGTTGAAGAATCAGTTTCAAAGGAAATAGAACCACAAGTATCTGGTAAACCTGAAATTGTTCAATCTGAACCACCGGTTTCTGCTTTTGTTGATGAAGTTAGAGAAGCACCAGCTCCTGATATGACCGGAATAGAAGATATTGAAAAAGTTGAACGTGCACCAGAAACTCCTAAGAAAGTTGAAGGTTCTATTAATGATACAATGACTAACTCATCAGTTGCTACTGATGCTGGAGAAACTCCAGTTACCTCACCAAGTAATTCAGATTTCCAATTTCCTCAAGGTAGTATGGTTGGAATGCCAGGTGTATTAGTTGGTGTTCAAAGAACTGACTCATTAACTTCAAGTGTTCAAAACAATGCTGCTTTATCAGTTCGTGATGATAATATTGAAGAAATAAGTGATCGTGAAACTATTGGTAAAGATGATGAGGAAGTCGCTGTCCCTCCAACAGTTACTAAAACCGAAAATGTTGAAAGTGATGGAGATAAAATTTCTTCTGGTGTTGAATCTTTTGAAATGGTTAATGCTGATGATGCTAAAGAAAGTGAAAATTATGACGAACAAAAGACAAGAAGTTTCGTAGTAAAGAATGCAAACACTGATGAACCTGAATTTGAAGAAAAATCTTCAATACCAATACCTGCTTCTGTTACTAATCCTACTAATCGTGAAGATGAAGAATTTCCTCCAATTAAAGAACTTGAATATGATGAAAGTGATTCATCTGATGATGAAGATTTCAATGATGCAAAAGATTTGTCAGAACAACAAATTCATGAACCTCCACAAGTTTCAGAACCTGCTAAACAAGTTAAAGATGATTTCGATAGTGCGTTTGATGATTTAGAACCTGCTGCTGCTGAGTTAGCTTCTGAACCTGTTTCAGAATCTGTGTCTGTAGCTGTTCCTGAACCACCTTCCAAAGCTGTAGTTCCACCTCCAGTTGCTAAAGATGATGATTTATTTGCAGATGAGTTTGATAATTTGGAAACCGCTCAAGTTGATAATGGTGTCGCTGATTTTGAAAATGAAGCTAGTGAAGACTTCTTTAATAATGATTTCACTAATAGTAACATGCCAGATTTCACTCAACAGCCACTTGAAGAAGCGAAAACTGGAAATGATGAATGGGAACAACTTTTTGCTGGATTTGGTAATTCTGCATCTGCTGAAAATACGCCAGTTGCACAAGAAGCTCCTGTTTTTCTTCCAAATCAATCATCAACTGAACATCCAAATCAACACTTGATAGATGAATTAGTTGGAATGGGATTTGATGATAAGACTGCGATTGAAGCATTAGAAAAAGAAGGTTGGAATATTGAGGCAGCTACAAACTACTTGTTAGATAATGCTTAGTGATATGGAATAGTATAAATATTTACTCTACGAATAAATAATGTTTTTTTACTTTAGAATTTCTTTACTTCTAATAAACGTCAGATTTTCAACTGTCATTTTGAGAGGGAGCAGCATATTGTCGCGTCAGAAAAAAAAAATTAATTGTTCAACAGTATAAAACAAAAACATGATCCTTGAAATACTCTCCTTCTTTGGGGTTATTGTTGGATTTATATTTTTGGTATTAGCCATTGCTTCTGCTTTGTATTATATTTCTGAACTAGTTGAAGAACATACCGAGCCTACCAAAAGGTTTCTTAAAAGATTAATACAGTCAATTATGGTGGTATTTGTTCTTCTATGGTTAATAGACGGATTGCCATTTACTTTAACAGCTTTCTCCATATTTTCATACTACATTTATCTTTTGAATTTACATAGATTCCCATACGTACAATTGACTTCCCCATTATTTTTGGCTTCATGCTGTTTAGTTGTTGCAAATCATTTCTTATGGTTCAATCATTTCCATAATCCATACATCCCACCTTTAGAGGTACGTCTCAAGCCAGGTTATAATCCACCAAAAATTCCAACATTTACTGAAATATGTGCATTCTTTGGTTTACTTGTCTGGTTTGTACCATTTGCATTATTTGTCAGTTTAAGTGCTAGTGATAATATTTTACCTCACCATATTGAAGTTACTGATGGAAAAAAGAAGAACAATGGTTTAGCTAAAGTCTTAGTTGCAAATGTTAGAGAATATGTCTATGCAGTGAGTAGAAAGTTTGGATATGAATTAGACCCACATCATGGTAGTCTTATGTAACTTGAAAGAAAAGAAAGAGAAAAGATAGAAGTAAAGGAAAAAATTCATAAGATTCGTTATTGTATATACAGTTTTTAGTAATGTAATCATTGCAAGAATTCTCTTATTGGGGGCCCAAAGTGGTCCAAACTTAATAAAAATGTATCATGTCCATAATTACTTATATCAGTTCCTAATTCAAAATATTTCAAGTTTCTCTTTCCACCATCTACTGATTTTAAAACTTCAAATATTTCTCTCTGTTGCCAAACAGGAAACAAGTTGTCTGATTCAACACCAACAACTAGTATATCCTTATTAGCAATTTTACCCAAACCTTGTTTTAAATCTTCTAATGATTCTTCAGCACTGATGGTAGCTGATGCAGACATTTCCTTGTAAGGTTTTTCTGGTATTGCAGATGAATAAGAAGTCTTACTGGAGCTGTTGTAATATTCATTTTCAGTTTTTTGTCTAGTTGTCAATGCTCTTTGTCTGTTAGATAAACTTAAATCAAACAAATCCATTGCTTTCAGTACATATAACAAAGAATTAGCATCATATTCAAGACAAAACTTTTCTCCAGCATGATCTAAATAAGTTTCAACTAAGAAATCAGGACAGAATGCAGGAGATTTAGAATCATCTGCTCTATTTCTTCCAAATCTATATTCCCATTCTGGTCCTGATCTATAAGTAATGGTAGCAATTTCTCTTGCTAATTTCATACCAATGTGTGGTGGAACTTTATTGTAATAAAAACCTCTATTCCAATTTGGATCACTCATTAAAACTTGTCTTTGGGTGTGACGCAATGCAATTGAATATGGGTGTGATCTTGCACATCCACTAATAGAAATTACTTTCTCAACTTCATCAGGAAATTCCCATGCATATGCTAATGATTGCATACCACCCATTGATGCACCAACTGAAGCGAAAAGTTTATTAACCCCAAACTCATTTTTAATTAATTCTCTTTGAGCACGTACCATATCATTAACAGTTAGAATTGGGAACCTAGTACCATAAAAATCATTATTTGCTGGATCTTTTGATGATGGTCCAGTTGATCCATAACAACCTCCTAATACATTTGTGCAGACTATGAAAAATTTCTCGGTGTCAAGATATTTTCCAGAACCAATAAAATTCTCCCACCAACCTGGCTTTTGATTATCTGGCTGTGATTTTGCATGTGACGAAGCAGATAATCCGGTATGAATTAATATAACATTATCCTTCTGAGGAGATAGTTTCCCCCAAGTTTCATAAGCTATCTCATAATTAGGTAAGTAACCTCCATGATCGAAGAAAATTGGTTGATCTGATTTGAATAATTTAAAACCTGTTTGAACTTTTGAATAAGAAGGTTCTGGTCCATCTTCTAATGAATTGTTCTCTTCGTCAACTAAACAGGAACCAGACAATTGTTGAGTTTTGGCCTCTAACTTATCTAAACATGGGAAAGCCATTTGCGGGTTAGAACTTTTCTTATTAACATTTACTCTTGTGGGTGCCAACAACTGAGATGCTAACGAGAACTGACGACAATTGAATAACCCCAGTAGATTGAGTCTTCTTACTGATCCCCTTGTAATCATAACTATTTAATAATTAGTTTAATCTTAAATTATTCTATGTCATATTACAAATCTATTTTGCTTAAAATCATCATTTCACGTGACGCTCGTTTTTTTTTTTTTGCAGCAAAAAAAAGGTTGCAAAATATTAGAGATAGTCAAAAAAAAGTACTAAATTTACCAAACGTACATTAAAATCTTAAATTAAAGCTATAACTAAACATAAAGCTGAAACAATAAAAAATCCAGTATTTTGATTTGTTATATTATTGGATAAACTCTGACAAATATCAGTTAAATTTCCATAACTTGTGTTAAATAAGTCCAGATTTGGATGAGTACCTGTAAAATTCACACCATGAGAAGAATTCCTAGGTTTAGTTATAACTGAAAATGGATTTGAAAGTGGAACTGAAGTATTTGTTTTTGATGATTTCATTGATTCTTTTATATTTTTGATTTTTTTGGCTCTAGCCTTTTCCTTGTGAAATGGCATGGTAGTGTTCACTGCCTTTTTAATACTTTTGGCTTCTAAGGTATAATCAGTTCCATTACTAAATTTTTTCATTTTCATGTAGTTCTTTTTAAATGATCCATATTTCTTGGAAGTTGAACCAGAATACTTATCTCGATCATCATGATTACCACCATTTATTTCTTCACTACCATCTTTAAGAGAACTAATAGCGTCAATTAATTTGCTTTTTAAAGGTGAAAATAAATCATAAAACTGGTACCAAGCTTTAGCAAGTTTATCAGCTTCAAAACTGTTAATACCTAAAGCATTTGCCATTTCTCTAATAGGTATAGCATTTGGATTGGCAATTTTTTTTAAAGTTTTAACTAATGGCTTTTTGTTTATCCTTTCTTTATCGAATAAATTTCTAAGCATACCACTTTTATCACCAGAATAATCTCTCAGTTGATAAGAACCATATTCATCATCAGAGCAATCATCTGAATCATAATCTAAATCATTAAAAAAACTATCATCTGAACTATCACAATCATCATCACCATCATCGTCATCATCATCTTCAAAATTGTCATCTGAACTATCACTGTCATCTTCACAATAACTTTCGTATTCATCATTAACCTTTTTCTTTTTGAAATATTTCAATATACTATAAAATGAAAATTCAGGATTATCTTCAATACTATTTTTAACATTTGAAGAGTTTGAAAAATCTGAAACACTATTTGGATCTTTAATAAGAACAGTACTACCATCAGAATTAGAAATTAAAGTCAGTTGGGTTGGTGGTTGATCATTACCAGGAATGTAAGCAGAAAAGGCTAATGTAGCAATAGTAATTGGTAAAATTTGAAAAAGCATTATAGCAAAATTGGGTGCAAAATTTACTTGTAAACCTCAAATTTAAACTGGTTACAAACAGAGTTTTTAATTCGCAACATAGTTATTCTGTGAAGTTATACGATTTATCAAAAAACCGAGAGTATTAAGTATTTAAAAACCTAACAACCTATTTTCCTTCTAATTACTACTGATTATTATACTGCACACGCTTATTATCTGAACTATCTCCATATTTAAAAGGTTGGATGAAACACTCGCGATAACAGAAATATTACATGGAGACCACTATTTGGAGAATAATACTTTTAGTCTACATAGCCACATATATCTTATCTATTCCTTGGAGCTATGTTCTTCGTGATCTTGGAGATGAAGTGTCTGGTAATTGGTTCAATTCATTCATAAATATGATATTCGTTGAAGGATATGGCTACTTATGGTTTACATTAGTTTTCTTGGGGAGTTGCATTAAACCTGGTATAAATATTCGATGCTTAGATGATGAAACTTCAAGAGTGATGATAGTTTATGGAATAAATACATTGTTTTCAATTTTCACTAATTATTGGTTTTTTGGCCCTTCGATATTTGAAAGAATTGATATGAAATATGGTGGGTATTGTGAATTGGTTTCAAGAGCATTATCTCATCAACAATGTAATCATAGAGATGGAGTTTGGCATAAAGTTTTTGATGCATCTGGACATTACTACCTTCTATTATCAATGAGTTTGATCATTTGGGATCAAGGATTGAAAGGACATTTATTTAATGATGAATTATTTAGTGACAGAGAAGCTACAATAGATTTAGAGAGAACCAGAACAGAAGAAACATCAGCACCTTTACCAGAATATCTAATTAGATTCAAACAGAGTTTGCATATTGGGTCATTGATTTTATTGGGAATTTGGTACTTCGAATTCATTATTACTTCATTATTCTTCCATACAGCTCTTGAAAAATTGATTGGAATGTTATTTGGAATAACTATACCAGTGTTGGTTCATTTAGTTGTTGAATGGCGAAAATAAATCAAGTTAGGAATTAAAAAATAGTGTCTTATCATTAGTTATATGATACTGGTATTTATCCTATGGGATAAGGAATATTTGTAATATAAACTTGGATTAAAAATATAAATATACAGAACATAGCAACATCATCCGTCTCTCCTTGGGTCTTTTATCAAATAGTAAAGATAAACTTATCATTTAATTACTAATTCTGCATGTAGATAATGTAAAGATTAGCAAAAAGTACGCAGATTTGAGATGCGAGTATTTTTTGCTGAGGTTTAGCATTAATATCGCTAAAATATAAAGGAATGCCAGTTCGGCTTACATTTGTTTAATTTTTAATTGTAATTTTGATTTTTAATTTTAGTTTAATAGTATCTATAGAAAATGGAGAAGTTGAGGTTTGAAGTTTCAAATATACACTGTGAAGATTGTGAATTGTTGGTCCGTCAAGTATTTTCAAAATGTTTCAAATTAGTTGATTATGAGGGATCGGTTCCTAACCCTGATGAGATACCTGGAGCTGATATGGTTCTTTATAAACAACAAGGTAATGAAGTCATATTATATTCTAAAGGCATACAATTAAAGATCGTCATAAAAAAGATGATTAAAATGCTTAGAAATCATGGATTTGATGTTTTAATATGGGAATATTTTGTTGATGATAAGTTGACGTTACTGTCTAGGACTACTGAATTAGATACTGAAAATCCAACTCCAAATTCAAATCGAATATTAGATGAAGTTCCAGATATTTTCCATGGATTTGGTAAGTGGTTACAACTGTACAAAGAAAATAGATATAAGAAAGAACATTTAAAAAATTGTAAAAAATGTCAATTGGATGAACAAAGTAAAAGTAGATCGGTAGAAAGTAGTGACGAATCATTTGAAACTGTGGTAGAGAAGGAAGAGAAAGAATTTAGAGCTGTGCTCTATGTTGGTGATATGACTTGTGCATCTTGTGTGGCATCAGTTGGTGAAGTGATTAAGCAAATATTACAAAATTCAAAGACTGGAGGTTCTAACGCTGATGAGCCAAATTATTCAGTGAATTTAGTTCAACATTCAGCTGTTGTAGTAGTACCAAATAAGCAAATGATCAATTCAATCACAAATGCAATTAGTGATGCGGGATATGAATGTAGAATATTGGAAGTATTACCTATTGAAAGATCAATTAACTCTAAAGTAACTGCTTCAATTGGTGGTATGTCATGTGTAGCATGTGCAGTTTCAATTACTTCAGCTGTTAAAGAATTACCATTTTTATTGGATTGTAATATTAATTCAGTTAGTAAAAGTGGAGTGTTCGTCATGGAACAATCTGATAAGAATTTGGAAAATTTGAAAGAAACTGTTGAAGATTGTGGATTTGATTTTGAAGTAATTGAAATATCTAAAATTAATTATGTTCTGAGTAAGAAACAAAGTAGGACAATTAATCTATCGGTTAAAGATATGTTTTGTAATCATTGTCCTGAACTTATTAATCAATATTTGAATAATTATGGTGAAGCAGTTGTTATTGAAGATGAATTAAGCCTCAAACACCCTTTTATTAAATTTACTTATATCCCAGATATTGGAAAAGGTGTAACATTAAGAAGAATATTAGATGATTTAAATCATTTAAGAGCCAATGATTCTGATGGTTATATAATTGATATGTCAACAGATGGTAGTTTTAAATGTGATTTAGTTATACCTATGTCAATGGAAGAACATTTTCAAAAGTTATCAAGAAAAGAAGTATACAAGATTGCTAGAAGACTAGTTGTTGCCACCATATTTGCCATTCCAACATTTATTTTTGGCATTGTTGCTATGCTGTTACTCCCAAAATCAAACAGTTTCAGAATTTGGGTAGAAGAACCGTTATGGACAGGGAATGTATCAAGAAATACTTGGGTATTATTTTTCTTAAGTACGCCAGTTTATTTTTTTGCTGCTGATGTGTTCCATGTAAAAGCTTTTAAAGAAGTTAAATCATTATGGTTACATAAAAATTCATTTAAGAAACGACTTTTTAAATTTGGTTCAATGAGTTTACTTATGTGTCTTGGTACTTCAGTTGCTTATTGGGCTAGTTTAGTTTTATTGATTTTAAGTTCACAACAAGAACCTCGTTCACACATGGCATTCCATACCACTTATTTTGATACAGTTGTATTTTTAACATTTTTTTTATTAATTGGTAGATTGCTTGAAAGTATTTCCAAGAATAAAACAGGTAATGCAGTTGCTGGGTTAGGTGATTTGAAAACCACCAAAGCATCTTTAGTCGATAAAGATGAAGATAATGACGATGAAAGATTTGTTAATGACAGAGTAGTTGATGTTAAATTTCTTGAAATCGGTGATTTCATTAGAATCTCCCCAGGGGATTCTCCACCAGTTGATTGTGTTATTGTTTCAAATGAAGCTGAATTTGATGAAAGTGCATTAACCGGAGAATCAATGCCTGTGAAACATATCCCAGGTCATCAAATATTTTCTGGTACTGTTAATGTAGGTAATCGTGCTGTCATTGGTAAAATTTTAAGTTTAGAAAACGATTCATTGATTGATCAGATTTTGAATACAGTTAGAGAGGGTCAATTGAAAAAGGCTCCTATTGAAAGAACTGCTGATACACTAACCGGTTATTTTGTTCCAGTTATTGTTTTACTTGCCATCATTGTTTTCATTATCTGGATTAGTTTAAGTTATTCAGGTGCATTACCAGCTCATTATTTAGATATTGATATTGGAGGTTGGGCAATGTGGTCGTTAGAATTTTCCATTGCTGTGTTTTGTATTGCTTGTCCATGTGGCATTGGTTTAGCTGCTCCTACTGCATTATTTGTTGGCGCAGGGTTAGCTGCAAAACATGGTATTTTAGCTAAAGGTGGTGGTGCAGCATTTCAAGATGCTTCAAATACCAAAGTTGTATGTTTTGATAAAACTGGTACTTTAACATATGGTGATTTAAGAGTAACTGATTATCTCGTGGTTGATGAGAAGTTGAAATCAGTTGGCTATCAATTATCAAGAGATTTAGAGTTAAGTTCAAAACACCCATTAGCAGAAGCAATCAAAAAATTTGTAATTGAAAGTGATGTGAATTTAACTAGTAGTAAAGTACCAAATGTCGAAACAATACCAGGTAAAGGTTTACGTGGGGAGATTATACACGAAAGTCCTAATAGTAATACTGGAATTTGGAAAGAATTTAATCCAACTGAAGTTATTCTTGGTAATGAACTGTTACTTGTAGATTATGGGGTTGAAATTAATGAAAAACAAAAATCCATTTTAAAACAATGGAAGAACGGAGGTAAATCAGTTATATTAACAGCTGTTAAAGGTTCAGGTTCATTAGATAAATTCCAATTAACTACCATGTTTGGCTGTAAGGATCAAATTAGAGCAGAAACAGTATCAGTTATTAATCATTTATCAAGTATTGGTATTGAAAGTTGGATGATTACTGGTGATAATGCCCTGACTGCCATTTCCATTGCCTCACAAATTGGTATTCCTGAAGACCATGTTATTGCTCAAGTATTACCGACTGAGAAACAACTGGCAGTTAAAAGAATTAAGAATTCTGGTAAAGTAGTTGCTATGGTTGGAGATGGTATTAATGATGCTCCAGCATTATCAACTGCCGATATTGGTATTGCATTATCTAGTGGAACTGATTTAGCTGTTACTTCATCAGATTTCATTTTACTTAATAAAGTTCATCCCCTTAGTTCAGTGGTAACACTTTTTGATTTATCCAAGACCGTATTCAGAAGAGTTAAATTTAATTTTTCGTGGGCGTTAGTTTATAATGTTATTGGTATCCCTATTGCCGCTGGTGTAATTTATCCAATCAACAATAGTAGATTAAGCCCTGTTTGGTCATCTGCTGCAATGGCAGCTTCATCAGTTAGTGTTGTATTGAGTAGTTTAGCATTGAATCTTTATAGACCTAAATCTATTGAAGAATCAGGGGAAATACAAGAAGAAATCGTTAAACAATGGTCAGAGTAGAATAAATGAGTTGAGTTATATAGGAAATGAAATATATGTATTTACATATTTTTAGTTTGTTTTTTCTGTTTTTTTGTTTTTAGTGGCTGAATATATTGGAATCTAGTTTCACTACCATAACAGTAATATTATCAGTTGTTGAATTATCCATAGCAATTTGACATAATCTTTTAGCAGCTACTTCTGGATCACCATTAGCATCAAGACTCTGTTTTACAATTTCACAAGCTTTAACATCAGATATAACATCCCAAACCCCATCACAAGCAAGAATTAAAAAATCATCAGTCAGATGAATCTCTGTTGATGTAGTGAACGGCGTTCCAACAACTAAATCTTTCATATAAGAATCACCAAGGGATCTGGTAACGGCCAAAATACCATTGACTCTATTTTTCATTACAAGACCTCCAGAATCTCTTATACGATTAATTTCATTAATATCAGTTGCTTTATGATCATAAGATAACCTATAAGCATCTCCTCCACGGTACAAAATGATTCTCAGATCTCCTACGTTGGCGGTGTACATCATTCGTTTATAATTACGAGAATCTATTGAAGTATCATTTTCATTATCATTATCATTATTAGTATTCGTGTTATTAGGGTTATTAGTATTGTTATTATCATTATCATTATCATCAGTTGTTTCTGCTTCAGAAGATTTAGTATTAGCTTTTTTCTCCCATACAAGTATCACCACGGCGGCCGTACATCCAGAACCACCACAACCTTCTTTATCTATCATTTCATCAGCTTTAATGAATGATTTATTGAGATTGTCTCTCATATCAGCCATTGGAGTTGCTTCTTCACTTGCTAAAATTTCTTCTTCTAAACAATTGTGTAATTTGTTCCCACACCATCTGGCGGCTTGTTTACCAGCATGACCATCGAAAATAGCAAAATAACCCCAATCTAATCTTTCAGCAAAATTTGCAACATATGTGTGTACATCTTCCATCTTTGATCTGTAAGTGATATTTTTATTTTCAGCTACTCCAACTTTAAATGACAATCCATAGAATGGATCATTTGAATTAGAACTCAAATTAGACGTTGATGAATTCTTCTGACTAGTAATTTTACTCAATGATATTGTTGACCCGTTGTTTGTCATATTCATATTCAAATTTGGTACCTGACAATGTTGATGAGAACCTGAAACCGCGCACGACAGTTGCGTGATAAGGATAGTGTGCAACAATCCTTAACCTAAAACTGTTGAAATAAGAATTGGCTTGCAATTAGTAGATTAAAGGTTTAAATTAGAGTATAAACCTCAAAGTTCATAAGATTAGTTTTAAAATTGATATTTTTGTAACAAGAAATAGTGAAATTTTCATAGGGCAAGAGTGAGAAAACTTTTACATTGTGGTTGGGAGAATGCAGGGTCGCTTTAGAAGAAAATCAAGTAATTTTAGACCTAGTTTATATTATGATAGTAAAATAATTCAAAGTAGATCCAAGTTTGAATTATTACCAGTAATTACCCTTATAAATATTTTTTCCCATTTGAATACTCGTGATTTGCTAAGTACATGCTTAGTATGCCGTCTTTTTTATTTACCAGCTATAATTCAATTATACCAAAAGATTGTAATTGTTAATGATGATGGTAACTTAATTGAGTTTATCAAAGGAATGGTTCAATGTACTTCCTTTGGGACAATAGTTAATTTCAATAAGGTTGATAAACTAATAAATGTGATTGAGAATTCCGATAAAATTGGTCTGTACATTAAACAAGTTCTAGTGTTGAATGATAAAATTGATTTTGAAGATGATAATAATTTGCATAAGTTAATTACTATAACTGGTCATATTCAATTAATTGATTTTATTAATCCATCGTTAAATATAAGTCGATTACAACTGTTAAAACATTTAGATAATTTAAGATCACTTTCAGTTACCATTAAACAAGATAATAATACAAATTTTACATTTAATTTACCACAATTGAAGAAATTGAAAATTTTCTATGAAAATAAGGAATTTAATAGAATAAAATTTAAACGGTTAGCTAGTGAATTGGTGAAGAATAAAATTCTAGATAATTTACAGAAACTTGAATTTGAAGAATTGATAGTTAAAGATTTGAAATTGATGAATGAAACTAATAATAATTTGAAATTAGCTATATGGATTGAATTTTTTCTTGAATTAAAATTTTTAAAAGGGAATAAATATAAAAGTTTAAGATCATTATCATTAGATGGATTTATAAATAATCAAGGTTTAGAGATTAGCAAATTATTAAATGAAGTATTGGAATTGAAAAATTTAAAAGAATTAAAATATAATATTAAAGAATTTAGTCATTTAAATGAAGTACATTATGAAAATAATAATAATTTATTAATTAATTTGAGTAAATTAAGTAATTTAACGAATTTAACAATATCACCAACATTTAATTGTTTAACATGTCAATTAAGAATGATAATTGAAGTATTAAATATTTTAAAATCCCAATTATTAGAATTAAATATTAAATTTGAATTACTTACATTTGATAATTGTAAAGAAGTAATTGAATGTATTAATGAAAATCAAAATAATTTATTAGAATTAAATTTATACGATAAATCCAATGAATTTACAAATTGGAATGAATTGAAAAAATGTATAGGTAAAGAATTTAATGAATTTGAAAGAAATATATTTAATTTACAATTACTTGGTAAAAATATACCAATAGATTATCCATTAAAATTAATTTGGATGTCAGTACTTAATGACTTTTATGAAAATAATAATGATAAAATATCTAATTATTTAAAAAGATATTTTGCTCTGGTAGGTTTATATTTACCAAATTTTAAAAATTTGCAACATTCAAATGTTAACCTGATTGGTATTGTTAAGAGTGGTGGACAATATAAATTATTAAATAACAACCATTCTCCTTTGTATTTAGGATATTAATAGTATTACCTAATATAAAACATTTACCTAATATAAACCATCTTCACTTAAATATAAACTATATTTACTTAATATAAAACATTTACCTAATATAAAACATTTACCTAACATAAAACATTTACCTAACATAAAACAGTATCTAATATAAAACATTTACTTAAGATTAGAATAGAATGATAGAATGAATAGAATGAATACGATACTAAAAATACATTAATCAGTTGACGAATCTACGTTAAAATGTCTCTAAACCCAATTGCAGCCCTTCATAGGTTAAAGTGGATCCGCATTATCAGATCTCCTAAAACTTTCTTTTTCTCATCCAACACTTTCCCAAAGCGAGAAAAGAAAATATTACTAAGTCACTAGATACAATTTCTCAAAAAAAATATTATTAATTTTTATACCTCATTATAGATATATAAGTAAGTGAAACGGTTTGTTTTTCTTTTCAAGATATTCATTTCATAGAACAGTCTACAACAGTACTTGATTCATACATATATCATCAACACTTTTTTTTGCTTTTCTTTTTACATTCCACAAGTATATTAGAAACATACAAAAGGGGTAGTTTGTGATTTTACAACAAAAACAACACATTTATTTTACACCCCCCTCCATAGTATTTGTAAACATCAAGTTTTTTTTTAAACCCAAACATCCAATAGTTTGATAGTCAACTACAAGAATAATTATTAAGGTAGTGGAAGATGAGTTCAAAATCAGCAGCAGCTATTTTACAACGACAATTTAAAGATTTAACTGATCCTAAAAAGGGAATTCCATCATTTCATATTGAACTTGATGATGATAATATTTTTTTATGGAATATCGGTATTATGGTTTTAAATAAAGATTCCATGTATCATGGAGGTTATTTCAAAGGTCAAATGAGATTCCCAAGTGATTTCCCATTTAGTCCTCCAACTTTTAGATTTACTCCCGCTATTTATCATCCAAATGTTTATAAAGATGGTAGATTATGTATTTCTATTTTACATCAAGGTGGTGATCCAACTTCAGATGAACCAGAAAATGAAACTTGGACTCCTGCTCAAACAGCCGAATCTGTTTTAATTTCAATTATTTCATTATTAGAAGATCCAAATATTTCTTCACCTGCAAATATTGATGCTTCAGTAGAATTAAGAAAAAATCCTGATGCTTATAAAAAGAAAGTTTTACAAGAAGTTGAAAGATCAAAAACTGATATTCCGGAAGATTTTATAATGCCCGAACTGGAATTATACGCTTATGGTAGTAGTTCAAATAAAGAAAATAATCAAGATCAAGATCAAGTTGATGAAGATTTTTGGTATGATAGTGAAGAAGAAAGTTTTGATGAAGAAAGTTTAATGGATGATATTGATGATAATGAAGAAGAAGAAGATGAAGAAGAAGAAGAAAGTGATGTTGATATGATTGGTAAATAGTCATAGGGTTTGTTTGTTTGTGTAAACAACAGAACAGAATCGTGATAGAAACTGTTATCATTATAACACTTATCATTATCACACTTGCCCCTTCCCCCATTTATTTGTTAGACTTCTGTTTTATATTTTTTGTTACCCGTATAGTTTGTTATTAATTTAGAATACCTTGTATTCATAGAAGATATACCCCGGTTGGTGTTAGGAAATCATTAGCATAATATATTATATTATAAAAGATGTGACCTCTCTCCCTCTATATATTTAAACTTTTTTTCTTTTTCAATGTTGTTTATATTCTAACTATACAGCCTATACATATGTGCCTGACAAATGGTAGTAGTTGTTGTTCAAAATTTCTATATGTGATTTTTTATGGGTACTTTTAAACTCCTTCTAACCCTTTAGTTAAAACTTGTGCTAAATTATCTAATTTAACTTTGGCAATACTATCAGGTAAACTCTTGTTATACAATATAACAACATAATAATTTGTAGGTTGTGATTCATTTTCAATCGCTATATTGTCAACAGGTGGAATTTTGGAAATAGCTATTTTCACTTGTGGATCTATCTCGACCAACCCCCAAGTATCATTTGAATTATGAATATAATTATAAGCTAATAACAGATAAATTTTCATATCATCCATATTAATATTGGTATTATTATAAACGGTACTTAATGCAATACCATTATGAGATAATAATGAGATTGAAATTGGTGATACTAACGGTGATGGGTCACCATTAGTGTTGGTAGGAACAGCTTCTAATCCTTTACCTAATAATGCTGTTATCTTTTTAACTTGAAGCATATTATCTTTGTCTTCGTCTATTCTCAATTTCTCACCATTTGTATCAGTTTTCCTCATAGTGTGAGATTAAAGCCAGACACCGGGAAAATTGTCTGTGTACCAATTTTCAAAATCCCTAACGACGCGCGATTGTTTTCAAAACATCTTCAATAGCGGTTAGCATTTTTTTCCTTTTAGTTTTTAGTAGTTGTTGTTTTAAATGAAATGGAAGCAATTAGTAGAAAAAGACCAAGTGTAAGGCAACCATTGAAAGAGACAAGTGGGAATGTACCTAGTCCTAACAAAAGAATCAAATTAAAAGAATCTACTGGTAATACCAATGATCTTTCATTAATCAAAAAACCAAATTTAAAAGTAGATAAAACAAAGCAAAATAGGTTAGTAGGTGAAGAATTACAACAATGGAGAGATAGTTGGAGAAAATTAATGAAAAATAGTATTGTATACTTTGATACTCAAGGGGTAGAACAATCCAATGCAACACATCAAATGGAACAGAAAAAGGCAATTAAAGCTTTAAAATATGTTGGTTCAGAAATTACAGCATTTTATGATAAATCAGTTTCAATTATTATAAGTAGAAGGCCATATAGTTCATCATTTAATTATCATAGTAATGATATTTTCCATGATGCTTCAACTTTGAAAATTAAAGTTTGGAATTATGAAAAAGTTTTCAGATTCTTTAAAAATTTAGGTATTACTGATTTTGATAATTTATCAACTTCTGCAAATCATGATGGTGATTTATATAATTTATTGAAAAAGGAGAAAATTTTTGGATCCACTGATAAAGATCCTAATGCCAAAAGACAAGATATGCATTATTTAGATAGAAATTATCTTTATGCGTATGATTTAAGTCAAAGTGTTAGACCAATTGCAATTAGAGAATGGGGTGAAGATTCTTTTCCAACTTTACATTTAACTTTAGATGGGAAATGTCCATTTATTATGGATACTGAAAATTCTGATCGTAAGAAAAACAGAAGAATTAAAAAATTTGAAGAAACTGAAAGTTATAGGAAACTTTTAAAGAAATCAGCTTATGAATTGATTAGTAATATTAAGAACAAACGATCGTCACTTATTTCAACGTCTTCAACTACTTTAAGTGATGATGAAACTACTATAAGTCAAGCTAATTCTAATTACCAATCTGAGTTTATTGATGAGGCAATCACAACAAGTAATAAAGAAGATAAACACGATGATGATGAACAGGAACAACAAGTACAACAACAACAACAACAACAAATAAAAATACAAATGCAACAGCAAACACAGATACAAGATGAAGAG
This sequence comes from Yamadazyma blattariae, assembly GCA_030581595.1. Taxonomy (NCBI): domain Eukaryota; kingdom Fungi; phylum Ascomycota; class Pichiomycetes; order Serinales; family Debaryomycetaceae; genus Yamadazyma; species Yamadazyma blattariae. Next base: position 116,027 of record JAKTTU010000009.1, on the reverse strand, counting down.
GAAGAAGAATGTTATGAAAATTTCAAACATCCTAAACCAAATTTAATGAGAAATTCATCATGTTTACCAACTAATAATTCCAACTCCCGATTTTATGACGTGGCAGCATCAGGATTTAATGGTACTTCTAATGCCATACAATTCTCAATTGATTCTGGAAGTACATTTGGCGGTGGTAATGGTTTAGGACCAACTATCTCTCAAGTTCCTTCTAAAAATATAAATAATTTGAAACGTAGAATATTCATGAAAAGACAAAAACAAAAGACTGAAACAAAGGATAAAGAATTAAAACCTGGGTATTGTGAAAATTGTAGAGTCAAATATGATTACTTTGATGACCATATCACTTCAAATCGTCACAGAAAATTTGCATTAGATGATACTAATTTCACTGATATTGATCATTTAATTGAAGTATTAAATGATAGTAAATCATTTGGTATCATAACATCAGACGGTGACTTTAGTTACACAGAATAGCTCAAACATCCCCAAAAAACTACCAAGAGTTTTCAATCTCCTACAATTAGCATTAATTATAATAATCATGTATAGCATTTAATATATTCGCAGTAAAAATTAAAAATTATACTAACAAAAAAAAATTCTCACTATGTTCAGGTGTTTATATCAAAAGGTCCCTGTTGGTAGTTTATTGTCTACTACAAGGCAATATTCCGTACTAAAAGGCTTGCCTAAAGTGAAACTGAATAGGTTTGCTGATAAGTATAGTCAGCTGAATCTGAATCTGAAACCAGTTAGAGCAGGTAATGTGAAAAATAATAGACAGAATAATTCAAATAGAAATCAAACTAGAAATTATGATAATAATAATAATAATAATGAAAGATTTAATAGGGGATCGGAAAGGTTTAATAGAGGGTCAGATAGAGATAATAGAGGATCCGACAATAGAGCCAGAAACGGTCCACCACCTGAAAGACGTAGAGATGCACCTCAGTTCGATGGGAATCAACAAAAGCCTAAAAGAAACTTCAATGGACCTGATAAAGCAAAAGGTGGAAATTCTAAATCTGACGATACTCCAGAGCATCTAGTAAGTTTTGAAGGTCAGTTCGGGGATAGTACAGAAAATGATACTTATAAGAGAAGAATGGAAGCTGCTGAAAAGGCGAAAAGATATCAAAATGCAAGAGATGCTTTAAAAGCTAAGCAACAAGAAGAGAAGTTAAAGTTAGCTCAAAAGACTAAAGCTAAAGCTGTGCAATCCAAGAAGAAACATGCGGTGCAAGCTGATAAGGTGAAGATATCAGTTCCTACATTTATAACAGTTGGTAATTTATCAACAGTCCTTAATTTACCAGTTAACAGACTTATAAAAAATTTAGAATCTATGGGATTTGAGAATATGAGACATAATTATATTTTGGATAAAGAAAATGTAGCTTTAATTGCTGATGAATATGGTTATGAAATAATTATGAATGATGATACAGGTTCAGATATTTTCCCATCACCAGAAGCCGCTCCTGATGATCCTAAATTAAAACCAAGAGCTCCTATTGTTACTATTATGGGCCATGTTGATCATGGTAAAACTACAATTTTAGATTATTTAAGAAAGAGTTCTATTGTAGATAAAGAATTTGGTGGTATTACTCAACATATTGGTGCATTTTCAGTTATTACCCCAATGTCAAAGAAGAAAATTACATTTTTAGATACTCCAGGCCATTCAGCATTTCTCAAAATGAGAGAGAGGGGGGCCAATGTTACTGATATTGTTATTTTAGTTGTTGCTGCTGATGATTCTGTCATGCCACAAACTATTGAAGCCATAAAACATTCCAAAAAGGCTAATGTTCCAATTATTGTGGCTATTAATAAATGTGATAAACCAGGTTTAAATGTTGATAAAGTTTTAGCTGATTTATCACGTTATGAGATTGATATAGAAGATTATGGTGGAGAAACTCAAACTGTTCAAGTTAGTGGTAAAACAGGTCTTAATATGGATAAATTAGAAGAAGCTGTTATTACTTTAAGTGAAATGAATGATTTTAAAGCAGAAGAAAAGGGTATTCCAAGTGAAGGATGGATTATCGAATCTGAAATAGTGAAAGGTATTGGTCCTGTTTCTACCGTTTTGGTTACCAGAAGTTCAGTTAAAGTTGGTGATCTTTTAGTTGCTGGTAAGACTTATTGTAAAGTTAGAGGAATGAAGGATGAACATGGTAAACCAGTCAAAATAGCGGGTCCATCTACACCTGTACAAATATGGGGTTGGAAAGACTTACCAGATTCTGGTGATCAAATACTTCAAGCCAAAAACGAACAAGTGGCTAAGAAAGTAGTTCAAAATAGAATGACAAGAGAAAGAGATTTGATTGCTTTTAAAGATATTGAACATATTAATGCTAAAAGACAAGCAGAGGTTGATGAGTTAGCTAAACAAGAAAAGATCAATGAATTAAAACAACAAGGTTTCACGGATGAAGATTTAGAAGATGAATTTAGTTCCGGAATAAAAATTAAAAAAGTTAACTATATTATTAAATCTGATGTTTTCGGTTCAGCTGAAGCGATTAAAGAAAGTATTGAAGGCCTTGGTAATGATGAAGTTAAAGCTGTTGTTATTTCCCATGAAGCTGGTGCACCAACCGATTCAGATGTTGATTTAGCTGCTACATTAAATGCCAAAATATTTAGTTTCAATGTGAAAATTCCAAAACAGACAAGCAGCAAAGCTCATCAATCCGGAGTAGATATTAAAGAACATAATATTATATATAGATTAATTGAAGAAGTAACGGAAGATTTAAGTAATCAATTAGATCCAATATTAGAAACTAAAGTTTTATCTGAAGCTAAGATTCAAGGTATATTCGAGATTACTGTTGTAACTAATGGTAATAAACGTAAATTAAAAGTTGCTGGTTGTAAAGTTGATTCTGGTACTTTGTTTAGAAACTCCCAAGTTAGAGTAATGAGAGGTGAAGAAGTTTTATTTAAAGGATCTTTATCCACCATGAAACATAATAAAGATGATGTTAAGGAAATAAAAACCAATATTGAATGTGGTTTATCATTTGATGGTTGGGATAAGTTCCAAGAAGGTGATAAAGTTCAAGCCTATGAAATTATAGAACATAAAAGATATTTGTAAATATTTGTAAATAGTGTAAATAAAAAGTTGTCGCATAATTTTTTCTTCTGTTTTTCTTTTTCTCTCTCTTTGTTAAAGATTTATAGATGTCATCTCATGATGAATATTCTTCTGATGAAGAATCCATTGCTGAAAGTTCAAATGTTCAGTTAGGTTTTGTCGATATACCATTGGAGGAAGAACAACCTACCATTGAAGATACTTTACTTGGGGGTAAACCTGTTTGGTTACATCCTAATTCGATTCCTGATGAAAAATTAGTTACTTGTGATAATTGTAATTCCAAGATGGCTTTATACTTACAAGCTTTTTCACCATTTGAAGATGAACTCTATGATAGAGTCATTTATTTATTTGCATGTCCACAAACAAAAACATGTCTGTTCAAGAAGGGAAGCGTTAAAGTTATAAGAGGTATTTGTAAAGATCCAGTTAAAATAGAAGCATTAAAGAAAGAACAAGATGAAGAATTACAAAAACTGTTAGATGCTAAATTACAAATGGAAGCTAAAACAAAATTAAGAGACGAATTGACTAAAGATTTATTTGGTGGTCAAAAATCAGATAGTCCCTTTGGAGATAAGTCTAAATCTAATCCATTTGATTCTCAAGCTAATCCATTTGGTAGTAAAAGTAATAATCCATTTGATTCAAAATCCAATCCATTTGGAAAGAAAGATACAGAATCAGAAGTAGTTAAGGAAGCCACCACATCAACCACCACATTAACCAAAACTTATGCTGATGTCACTGCTGAAAACTTGCCACCAAAGAAGAAAGTAGAGAAACCAAAAACAATTGAATTACCAAATTATCCAGGGTATTTTGTATTTGTAGAGAAGGAAACATTTAAGAAGGCTGAATTTGATCCAGAACTTGAAAAATATAAAGACTTAATAGACTCCAATTCAATTGACGAAGAACCATCAACTTCGTCGTCAGCAAAAATAAATTTAAACCCACAAACATCAAAAATTTCTAGTATGCTTGAAGACAAGGCTTTTGAAAATTTTTCAAATACAGTGCAACACAACCCAGGACAAATTTTAAGATTTGATCTTGGAGGTAAACCGTTGTTATATAATAATAGAGATGAATATGCTAAGAAATTTTCATCTAATCCATTTAATATTCCATCACCTGCTGTCAATCCATCTTCTGCTAGACAATTTGAACTTCAATTAATGCCTAAAGCTATCATTGATTTAGAAAAGAATGAAATAAATATAATGGATGGAATGTCTTGGGGTACGATTATTGTCTGCACTGATGTAGAAGATTACATACCACCAGAATATTTTGATGAAAATAATGTTGCCTATATTGAAGAATATTGTGCGGTGCAATGGGAAGAGTCTGTGTAATAATATATAAATACATAAAATTTTTATTTACTAAAGTGGTAATACTTCTCCTATTACTCTCTCCTTACACTGTCTCCTTACACTGTCTCCTTACACTGTCTCTTTACAGTGTCTCCTTACAGTGTCTCCTTACACTGTCTCCTTACACTGTCTCCTTACACTTTCTCTTTACAGTATATTGTTAAAATTTTTCAGCTTGCTTACTTGGCTTTTTGAATTGTAGTGCTTCTTAATTTGATTTTGCCTAATTACGTCAAACTAGAGTTTTTTGCTACATTAAGGGCCGCAACATTTGCTGCGCGAGAACCTGATTTAATTCTTAGTTGTTACAAAATACCAAATTTAGGTTTTTAGAAAGTGTTTGAAACACAAAGAAAAATTTGATTTGAAAAACCTTTTTGGCGTCAAATAATAAAATAAATTTTATTTTCGGATCTGTTGATTCAAAAGTTTTCCATTTTATTTAATAATTTCCATAAACTTTTGAACTTGATCATTTGAGGGTTACAAGGCAATAGAGAATAATAGAAAAGTTATAGAAAATATGTCAGATATCCGAAAAGATGATAGTTCAGATGATGAAAAAGATTTTACTTCCAACATTCGTTTACCTAACTTAGAAGCTTATAAAAGACATAAGAAGAAAAAGAGTAATACTAATCATAATCTTGTTAAAGCTGGGAAGAAATTTACCCAAGCCATTAATTTGCAACAGAAACCACATCAAAGAGTTCATTCACCTAGACAATCATATATTAGTGCCGACTCATCTAACAATGAAATAGCTTCTTCTAGTAGCAGTGATAGTGATGATGAAATAAATGATTTACAAGAAGGAAGTTCTAGAGGTAGGGAGTTACCAAACTTTACGTTTCAAAATCCTCAAAATGAAACCGAGAATTATGAAGTTGGAAGTGATGATGACGATGAAGTATATGAACATGATCAGGGACTAGATGAAGAATTAAATTTACCTGATCAAATAGAAGACACTGATTCTGATGATGATGATAATAATAATAATAATAATAATAGTAATAACCAACCATTAGTAGATCCTAATGCTGTTGATCACGAGACTGCACCAGAAGACGTACCAATTCAACTAGGAAAGGAACCAGATTTATACGTATCAACCTCAAGAGATTCTCATGCATCAAAATTTTCCCATTTTTCTTTGCATTCATTGCATTCACATCAATCACGCCAATCAAAGCCTGATTTACATAGAGAACTTTCAAAGAGTTCAAGTTTAAGACATAATATATTTAGAAGACCATCAATGTTTTCATCAAATTCCAAACAATTGCATCATGGAGAAACAGATATTACTGACCAGTTAGGAACTACTGCTTCTGCAACTTCAGGTGGTTCCGGAAGATCAGCAGGTGTATTTAAAGATATTTTGAGAAAAATGGCTTTACAAGATGCTGCATATCCTGAACGTAATAGTCATTCAGACACATTTATTGGACAAATGTTATCAAATGATGGTGATATGAGTCTTAGTGGTGGTGGTATGGCTCCAGGTGCTGCTAGATTTTCTAGAGAAAGAACAATTGATGAAGAAGAAGAAATAGGTTCCGAAGATAATTCATTTGCAGATAGAGATTCAATTGAATTACAGAAACTTGATTTTGCTCAACTTAACAATGAAGCTAGAAATTTAATTAATGTACATGTTCCAGAAAGATATAGACAACCAACTTTGGAAGATAATGTACAATCAAACGCATCAGGTGACACAATGAAAGATAAGGAAGATTCTGGTAATGAAAATTCAAATGAGAAGGTAAGAACTAGTTCTGATACTATCAAAACTGATAAGTATAATGAGCTTTACGCGCCTAATCCTGATTTATATCTTCGTAGTGATGTCCAATATGATGATAATGGTGAATTTATGATGTTAGATGATGACTCTGGATTGGAGATTGCTCCCCCAACTAAAGTGCATGCTGGTGTTTTGTCATCATTATTAAAATTATATCAAAATCCTGATGAGTCAAAATCAAGTTCAAGTTTAACATATGGTGATCATTCAACATTAAATGATTTTGATTATTCTGAACCTACCAAGACTTCTTCATCTTTAGATTTTTCTAAAATTGGTGGTGACATTAAAGGAGGACTCAAACATAGTGGTAAATTTGTTAAAGACAGTATTCCCTTCATGAAAAAGAATAAGAGCTCACTGCATATCCCCACAGTTGATGAATTTGAAGAAGGTGAAGATGGCGAAGACTTTAAGGTTGATGAAAATGGTATGCCTTCATTCCAAAATGCCAAACCAAAACAACATAGAAAAGCGATGGTTAATCCTGCTAATATGCCATCCACTGTTTCCAAAAAGATTAGGAAAGCTAAAAAGAAAGCTGAAGAACAACTTAAAATCACCGTTCATATTGCTGATGTTCTTCAAAGACAAAGATTTATTATGTTAATGTGTAAGGCATTAATGTTGTTTGGTGCACCTACCCATAGATTGGAAGAGTATATGGTTATGACCTCAAGAGTCTTGGAAATTGATGGTCAATTCATTTATATACCTGGTTGTATGATTATGGCTTTTGGTGATGCAGCAACTAGAACCTCAGAAGTCCATTTAGTTAAATGTTCACAAGGGGTTAATTTGTCTAAACTAAATGAAACTCATAAAATTTATAAATCAGTTATTCATGATTTAATGGGTGCTGAAGAAGCCTCAGTTAAATTGACCAAGATATTAAGACTGAAAAATCTTTACAATCCTTGGTTTTGCGTTTTCTTTTATGGTTTAGGTTCATCTATGGTTTGTCCATTTGCATTTGGTGGAGGTTGGACTGATATTCCGATCTCATTTGGTGTGGGTTTATGTGTTGGTTATTTGCAATTTTTTGTTTCATCAATGTCAAATTTATATTCATCAGTTTTTGAAGTCAGTGCATCGATTGTTGTTGCATTTATTGCTAGAGCGATTGGTTCCATTAATGGGGGTAAAACTTTCTGCTTTTCAGCTATTACTCAAGGTTCTTTGGCATTAATTTTACCTGGTTATATTATTTTATGTGGTTCATTAGAATTACAATCAAGAAATTTAGTGGCAGGATCAGTTAGAATGTTTTACGCTATTATTTATTCATTATTCTTAGGTTTTGGTATTACTTTAGGTGCTGCATTATATGGTTGGGTAGATAAAGATAGTGTATCAGATGTTACTTGTCCAGCGGCGCATCAACTCGACCCTAAATTCAGAATTTTGTTTGTTCCTGCTTTTGCTGCTTGTTTGGGATTAATTAATCAAGCTGCTTTAATTCAATTACCAGTTATGTTAATTATTGCAGGTATAAGTTATGTAGGTACTTATTTTGCAGGTCTTCATTTCCAAAATGTTTCCGAATTCACTGCTTGTATTGGTGCCTTTATAGTTGGTGTTTTGGGTAATTTATATTCTAGAATATGGAAAGGAATGGCTGTTAGTGCCATGCTTCCTGCAATTTTCGTTCAAGTTCCTTCTGGTATTGCTTCCCAAAGTTCATTATTATCAGGTATCACCACTGCCAATCAAATTACCCAAGATAATCAAACAACTACAACAACAGATAATGGTACTTCATTAAGTTTTGGTTCTGCAATGGTTGAAGTTGCTATTGGTATTAGTGTCGGTTTATTTGGAGCTGCTTTAATTGTTTATCCATTCGGTAAAAAGAAGACAGGTCTTTTCTCTTTATAATTAAATAGATAAAACCAATAAAAATAAAAAAGTTAGAAAAATTAGAACAAAAAATAGGTTACATTTATAAGTGTATATAGATCAATATATGGTGAAGGTTTTTAATTCTCAAAAACTCGAATGTTTTGTCTTTCTCCAGGTTTTAAGTTTCAGAATCTTTTGAAATTCTCAATTATCGTCTGATGTTTAGGCAATTAAGTAAACGATTCAATTCAACTATTTCTTTAGTTAAATTCAATAACAAGTTGATAGAAGTGAAACTAGATGGTAAAGATGTTCAATTTAGTAGTCTTTTCTTAAGAGATGCTTGTAATTCCCCCGAATCAGTTGATCCACATTCTAGTCAAAAATTATTTACCACGGCTGAAATCAATAAGAATTTAAAGGTTCTGAATGCTAGTATTATTAACCAAAATGCTAAAGATATTTTGGAAGTAGATTGGGATGGTCATACCTCACAATATTCATTTGATTTTTTAAAGAAATATTCAGAATTGTCGTCAAGAAGAATTGGCAAATACTTTGAAGATTCAAGGAAACTTTGGGATAATTCAATTACAGAAGATTTAGATTCCATAAATATACTGTATGATTCTTATTTGAATGATGATACTTCGTTTTACCATTCTGTAAAACAATTGAATAAGTATGGGCTTTGTTTTATCAACGATATACCTGATCCAAGTAAAACAGTGGGACAAGTGATGAATGAATCTAATGCTCCAGAATGGCCAGTATCAAAATTAGCAGAAAAGTTTGGTTATGTTAAGAAAACATTCTATGGAACTTTGTTTGATGTGAAGAATGTTAAAGAAGCCAAAAACATTGCCTACACAAACTCATTCTTACCTTTGCATATGGATTTATTATATTACGAATCACCCCCAGGTTTACAGTTTCTTCATGCAATTCGTAATTCAACTTTAGGTGGTGAAAATGTTTTTGCAGATTCATTTATTGCAGCAGAAAAAATTAGGGATGTTGATCCAAAAGCCTTCACAGCTTTAACACTGATTCCAATAACTTATCAGTATGACAATAATAATGAATTTTATTACTTCCAACGTCCTTTAATAGTGGAAGATGAAAAATTTGATACTACAACCGGGCACAGTTTCATCAAGGAAGTAAATTATTCTCCTCCATTTCAAGGCCCCTTTGAATTGGGAATAACTAAATCCGTAGGGGAGAACCCAAATAATAAATTATTTGATGATTTTATTAGAGGTTTTACACTTTTTGAACAATTTATTAATGATCCTGCAAACCAATATCAAATAAAGATACCTGAAAATTCATGTGTTATATTTGATAACAGAAGAGTCTTACATTCTCGTTTAGAATTTTCTGATTCCAACGGTGGTGATAGGTGGCTTATGGGATGTTATGCTGATGGAGACAGTTTTAAATCAAAGTTAAGAATTGCACATAGGAATTAAGAAATACTTCAAAAGTTTAAGAATTTTAGTTTGTTTTGGGGAAAAAAGGGAAATATTACAAATGTTTAGTTTTATTTTTACACAATAATTAAAATACTATTTAAATTTTTCCCTTCATTTTTCTTTTCTTTCTTAGATATACACGGTTCTTTTGATCTCTAATAACCAAAATTACTATATGCTTGGTTGTTTTGTTGGGCATTTCTTGCTTTATCTGCTGCCATTCTGGTTTGACTCTTATAAAGTTGCTTAAACCCATTACATAAACGAAGCATATTAGGGTAGCCAAACCCTTTCAAGTTATACCCATCAACTTCAGTTTTAACATGCCAAGTTGAAATTGGTGTATTAACATTAACTTTGAATAATAATAAGAACCAACCAGGTGCTCTATGATCATAACAGAAAATATAAGCACTAGTTTTTGGATTAGCTTTAGTATAAGAATGTAACCATTCTTGGACTTCACTCAAAGTACCTTCACGGAATTTAGGATGACGAACCATTTCTCTAACTTTAGCAGCAATTTCTTGTATATGTTTAACAATTAATTCATCCAAATCAACGTAAGTTTTATCTTCAACAACATATCTCTTTTGTCTACCAATAATTTTTTCTTCAATGACAAGATGTTGGAATAAATTAGTAGCAACTTTCCAAGTGGCAGTTAAGTATTCTGGACCTTTAGATGATGGACGTAAAACACAATCTCCCAAAGACTTTGGAGCCAAATATTCTTCTGCTTGTTTATGGTTGAAATTATGGAATAATGCATGTTGGAAATTTCTACTTTTAGCTTTAGCTTCTCTTTCCTTTGATAATTCTTTTTGTTTATCATTTTCTTCTGCAAGAATATCCCATTTACTGGAATCTTTATGACTTTTGGGTTGTAAAGCTCTTCTAATATCTTGTTCCATGATACTGAAAGTAGAACTAAATTGCTCATATTGTACATCCATAATAACTGCTTGTAATACTTGACCTTGAATTATTTGAGCATGACGAGGAATTAATCCTTCTTCGACACTACCTTGAATTAATGATGATGTGGTAACTTTTAAGTATTTTATTGTTGAATTTTGCATGTTGTAGTCATTCATATTTCTTCCAACTCTAGTAACAGTAACTGGAACAACAACATTTCTAGTAAAAGTTTTATTGGATTCACCTGATAACATTTGGAAAATTTCATAAACATCTAAAAAGTGGAATGCTCTTCTTAATTCTTCATAATTATTAACCAATTCTTCTTTAATACTTTGTAAAGTAGCATATTTTTTCTTACCAAAGTTAGTTTCTAATTCTTTACCATATTCGTTCAAATTTAAATCATCAACTTTATTAACACCTTCTTGCATTAATTGATAAATAATACCACCTTGTTCTTCAATACTACCAATATCTTCTTCATCTAAGTCTAATGCATCAGCGGCCATTTTTCTTGCTAAATCATAATCTTCAGGATGAATTCTAGTAGCATCAAGTAATTCAACTGATCCATCACTTGGAGAAATTCCTTCATCATATGGAATAAAAATGAATGAAGCACAATTCAAGAAAATAGTAGCTGTTGATAATTCCTTCTCAATTAACTCACTTCTAGTAGCTAATGAACTTGATAGTTTGGAATTAATATTACGAATTAAACCAGTTGCTTTACGTGGTCCTAAACCGGCAACATAATTCAATAATTTACCAACATTTTCATCTCTTACTGCATCATTAATTTCAACACCGACCAAATTAACAACATCAACAAAACAAGTTTCATAAGTTTCTAAAATTAAGTCATTTGGAATTAATTTTTGATTTTCTAAAAATGATAAAGATAAGATGTCATCTCCTAATAAAACATATTCTAGTAATGGATTTTGAATGTAACGGCCAACACCAATACAATATTTAACTAAAGTCGCTTTATCGCTAAATTCAATCTTTGCACGTTGGGAGTTTTGGAATAATCTAGCAGTTTCATCTTGTCCATACATAACTTTCACAAAAGGAATCTCACTGTCAGGTTGTTGTAAATCATCAACTTCAACTTTGATTCTATACATTTGAACAAATGAGTTAACAACATCAAATAATTTCTTGGTATTCGGATTGTAACCAGCAATAACAATAACATCTGGAGATTTTCCATCAAGACTTTTATCAATAAAAGATTTCAATTGGCCAAAGAATAAATCCTCACTTTCTCTATCAGTAGTTGGATTATGATCAGATTTAAATAATTCTGAAACTTTACCATTATCTCTTATATAAGCACCAACAACAGCATTATCACGTTCACCTTTACCAAAACTTAATGATAAAACTGATGGTTTGGTTCCTTTATCAAAACCAAATGGAGTGAAAGGAGCTTGATCAATTTTGGAAAGGAAGACTTTTCTTAATTCGTTAGCAATTAATCTTTCACATTCCATTCTTAAATCTTCTTTTGTGTTTAATGAAATCATTGAAGTTAATTTTGCAAAAGCCAATTTTAAAACAAATTCTCTTTCTTTATTCCATTTTTCAGAAATATCTGATAACCCGTCAGATTTAAGACAATTGAAAATACTTTCAAACCATTTATCATAATCTTGGATATTAACTTTCACCACTAATAAACCTTGAGATTCAGCTTCTAACATTCTTAATATAACATCTGGATGATTTACAAGATCACTTGGAGATCTGTTAATAGCATATTTGATATCAGCATAGGGACTATGATTATCAATAGAAGATTTACCCTTTTCAGTTACAGATACACTTACTAAAGCAAAATCTTTGAAAGTTTTTCTAACTTCTTGTCTAATTTTTGGATTATGGAAAATACTTTCAGAATAATACTTTCTAACCGCACCTTGAGCATTTTTAACATCTTTGAAAAGAACTTCTTCATCATCAATTAATTTTTCAATTATATCTTCAGGTAATTCAAAAGGGTCATCAGTTGCATGAATTCTAAATGAAGCATTAAAGTTTTTAGAACTTTGATCTTGAACGTTTTCACCAAATTGCTTAGCTGTTATACCATAAGCTTCAACTGCATCATAAAGAATATTTTCTTTAATTCTCTCATAAATTGAAAATTTAGAATTCTTCTTAGCTAATCTAGCTAAGTCTTTAGCTTCCATAGTTCCGTTAGCTTGATTTTCATTTTCATCTTCACCATCATCTTCATTGTTTTCTCCGTTAGCTTCTGCAAGTCTTTCTTGATTTTCTTGTTGTGCTTTTAGTTTATCATCAGCTAACTTCTTAATTTCTTTGGAATAAGTGAATTGAATGTAATCTTGTAAATCTTGAATAGCGACCATAGAATCTAAAGAAGTTATGTCTTTCAATAAATCGTCATCAATATTTAATTCATTAGCTAATCTTTCAACATTTAATCTTTTTTCATATAATGAATGATATTCTATATCCAATTTCACAATTCTCCATAAATCATCTTCATCTAACAATCTATGAATAATCTCACCATCATCTTGAGTCTTTTCAGCGTATAAAAGGAAATCACGACGATGAGCCCAAATAAATGGAACTTCAAATGAATCTTTTGAAATAAAATCAATAACTTTACTTACAGATTTTTGGAATTCATCGGCCAATAAATAAGAAATCTTACCATTTTTTTCCATAAATAATAAGTTACCAATCCATTCTTTTTCTCTAAATAATTCATCATCTTCTAAATCGATGTAATTCAAATTAGAACGGTATTTTTGATATCTTTCAGGTACATCAATGATTCTAATTAAATTATCTTCTTCTGTTAACATTCTTTCTTTTAATTCAGCATGTTCGAAAACTTGTTCTAAAGCTTTTGGTTCCAAATTTTCACTTCCTTCATCTTCAATTTCTTGAGCTTCAAGAGCCCATTCATATTCTTCACCATTACCAAAGACTTCAAATAATTGTTGCAAACTTTCTCTATCAACATTAGATAATTTTGATGGATCTAATCTTGGACCTTTACTTATTCTTTGACGTTCTCTTTTAGCTTTTTCTCTTTTAGCTTCATCTTCATCAGAAAATTCATCATCTTCAATAAAATCTTCAAATTCATCTAAGATGTTTCTTTCATTTGAAATACCTCTAGTATTACTACTGTCGTCTTCTTGAGCCTCAGCTTCTTCATTATCATCATCATCTGAGAAAAAATCATCCAACCTGCTTTGACTTGAAGCTGATTTGGAAGTTGTGGAAGGTTGTTGAGTCAGTTGACTATTTGAATCATTTGAATCACCATCTTGACCAGCTCTTTTCAATCTTTTAAACTGTCCAGATTCTTGTTCAACTGGTTTATGACCAGAATTTTCCATTAATAAATCTAAATCATCTTCATCTAATGCATCATCAATGGTAGATTTTGATCTCTTCTTATGTTTCCTCTTCTTTCTCTTGGTAAGTGCACCATCTTCTTCTTCGTCATCATCAACGATAAAACCTTCACGGACTTTTTGCATAGCTTCTTCATCTTCATCGTCGTCGTCTTCTTCTGATGAATCTTGCATAGCATCATCCCCTTCTCCTTCAGAAGAATTTTGTTGAGATTCATTATCATGAATCTCACTCTCTTCTACTGAATTGGATGGTCCAGTTGAATTGATTGGATCGTCCTCACGTTGCATCCCCTGAATAATTAATGTGAAAAGATTTAATGTATTTATCTAAACTCGAGGTTGAACTTCAGTGCGACTGAAAATTTTAATGTCAGGGTAACTGCTCTCCAGAATTTAATGTTAGATTATTAGCACTTTTATAGATCTGTATGTTGTATAACTATAGGGATGTAATTAGTTACTATAAATTAGAGATATTAGTTTTTTAGAAATTTCAAATAACAGGAAACGGAGAAAAAAAAGAAATTCATTAATTACCATTATTCATTAATTACCATTATTCATTATTGCCATCTAATCAACAATTGATAAACTTAGCCACCTCTGGGTCTCTTTATTTATCACTAGTTACTTCATATTATATTCACCTATTTTGATATTGTTTATTCAATTTTTGATTGAAAATTTTATTCTCTTGATTGATATAAACACCAGAATCATCTGATTTCCTATTCTTAACTTTCCCATTCAACTTCAATGAATCTTTTAACTTTCTAAGTTGTTCATCTGTTGGTTTTAATCCCATTACTTCATGCTTTCTCCCATTTTTCAAAGAATAATCTTTTTTGTCAACTTCAATATCATTAACATCTCGGTTATATAATCTGGCTGTTTCATCATTAATTGTCTTACTTGAATCAACCCTTGATTCACTCCATTTGTCCGTTTCATCTATTGTATAATTCATTAATTTTGACTTTTTATCAACTATTTCTCCGCTAGAGGATTCCATGGCTTGTTTTAATTTATCTCTCATCTCTTCACTTCTAACTTTTCTACCTAAAATCTCAGACCTAACATCCTTTTCATTCTCTTTCTTAACCTTATTTTTCAAATTCTTCAATCGTATTAACCTAGCTTCTTTATTCTCTTTTTCTCCCATTATTAATGTTATGTGTACTTTTTAAATAACGGTAAAGCTGGTTTTCTTTAAAAATATGTTAATTACTAAAATATCCGATGCGAAACGAAACCGCATCGTTTTTATGTGTAATGATAAGGGACAAAATTGTAAGGCAAAAAAGTGTTTACTTCTTATATAAAGAAAGAATCAATTCCCATTGTTTAGAATTGTTTAGAATTAAGCTGCTTCTCATTTGACACTCTAAAATTAATTTAAATCAGGGTTTGGTGTTTTCACTCACATTTAAGATAAGGATTTTTAAATTCTAAATAGTTGCAAAAAAAACATAAAGATTAAATGGCCAGTAAAGAAAAACGATTACTTCAATATTTGTCACAACCACAGGTATTAGAAACTATCAAAGGGGATCCGCAATCAGTATTAGCTACCATAGAATATTATTGTGAAATAGAAAATTTATCACTGATTTTATATAAAACAAAAGCACAATGTTTAGTCCAAGAAATGCAAATAACTAGACCACAAACCATTCTTGAAGTAGGAAGTTATATTGGATACACTGCGATAATATTAGGTAAAGAACTAATCAATACAGGAGGGAAATATTTTGGATTAGAATGTTCACAACAGCATGCATATATTTCAAGGCAAATAATTAAAATTGCGGGTTTATCATCAACTTGTGAAATCATTGAAGGATATGCTAATGAATCATTACCACTATTTGCATCAAAAAATTTCTATAAACCAGTGGATTTTATTTTTCTTGATCATTGGCCTTATAGCTATGTTGCAGAATTTAGAATCTTAGAAAGTTTAAAACTCATTCAAACTGGTACAATTATTGTTGCTCATAGTTTATCAGATTCATCAGGTATAGAGTATCATCAGTATATTAATTCTAGTCTTGAAGCCCGAAGACAATACAATCACTCGGTGACTAATGAGTTGGGATCACAGTATAAGGGAAGAAGTCACAATATTTATATTAGTAGTGTAGTACTATCTTGTGATGGAGATCTTGAAGTTACAAGATGTATAAATAATAGTTAAAATTCAATCAATATAGTTTAATGATATTGAATTTCAAGTCCATTAAGCAAATTTGCTATCAACGGCTCCCAAGAAATTCCATGTAGCACTTGGTCGCCATTATTTTAATCTTCAAATATCCGTCCTCCGTCTTTCTTAGTAATAATTGTTTTTAAACTTTCTCTCTCCAAATCATCGTTGTTTAAGGTTACGGTGTTCAAATTCAAAAAGTGGTAAAATATGGAATGCGGTCCGATTCAGATAATTGAGTAAAAATCACAATTTTGCAACCATTTGTTAATTCCACATTCGCAAAAGGCAATACTATAAATATGGGGTAATTAACTTGAAATTGGATGATTGAAATTCAAAATCAAAAGAGACAAAGAATATAAACAATGATCCCTGAACAAAAAGTTTTAACTTACCTTTTAAAACATCCTGAAATACAATCACTTAAAAATAATCCAGCCAAGATTCTTCAATTACTTGATGGTTATAGTGCTAATAATCAACATTTAATGGTAATTGGACCTGAAAAGGGAGCAAGAATCATAGATGAAATTGATAAAATTAAACCAAAGACCATGATTGAATTGGGAGGTTTTGTTGGTTATAGTGCTGTTAAGTTTGGATCAGCTGTAAGTAAATATGGAGGTAAATATTATTCATTTGAACTTGATCCAGAATATGCAAATATTGCTCAACAAGTTGTTTCCTTAGCTGGTCTTTCCAATATAGTTGAAATAATTGTAGGTAAAGCCAGTGAAAATTTACCTAAATTTGCAAAACTGGCTAATAAACCACTTGAACTTATCTTTATTGATCATGACAAACAAGCTTATATTGGAGATTTCCAACTCTTAGAACAATTGAAATTGATAGGTAAAGGGACTACTATTGTTGCTGATAATATGACTTTACCTGGGGCCCCTGAATATCATGAGTATCTTAATTTAACTCCTGAGGAAAGGAAGAAACTTGGTGGAACTTCAGATAATGTTTATGAAAGTGAGCTTGTTGATTTTCTGTATGATGCTATTGATGTTAGCAAATGTACAAAAGCTGATTGAATTGGTTAAACCTTCAGTAAATTACTAGAGTATTTGAAGGTTCTGACCTTAAACTTGTTTATAATTTTATAAGTTTATATGTTTATATGTTTACATGATTTTATTTACTTTTCTTTTTACTCTTTCTAAACAAAATTGAAATTTGATACCTTCGCAACAAAAGTTACAAATTTCTCAATAATGACAGATTTAACCCCAATATTCAATCAATGTGTTGAAATCATTAAACAGGAGATTCCAATATCCAAGGTCAAAGTAAGACCAAACCCGAAATACATTGTTAATGATACGTTTACCAAGGAAGCTAAAGAATTATATGGGATTATAGTACTGTTAAATTTATTTTTCCATGATATTAAACAACGTTACATGTCCATTAATTACGAAGATGGGAATCTTAGTATCAACGATAAAAACACATTAGATCAAGAGATGGAAGCTAGAGTATCCGAATGTTACCAAAAATGGAAAGCTATGAGTCAATACGAAACTAAAAGAAGTGAAATAGGTGACAAAAGGAATTGGTTAGGTAAAGTATTTGGTGACGATGATGAAGAATTATATTTTGGTAATTTAAAAGTAGTTCGTGGGAATGTTCTTCGATTTTTGAATGAATGTTTAGAGAAAACTGCTAAACTGTTCCAAATCATGAGAAGACAAAGATTAGCTAGAGAGGAGCAATTGAATTTACTTAATTTCCAAAATCTTGAAGATCTAAATGATGATATTGAAATTGAACCAATTTATGAAGATTATGAAGAACTGGAGATGCAAATGGATCAAACACAAATACAAGAGCTACAAGCTGAAAATCAACAGTATCTTGAATTAAAATCACAACAATTAAAGCAAGTTGAACAAATACATAGTTCAGTGGTTGATATAATGAATATGCAACAAGAAATAAGTTTCCATTTATCACTGCAACTGAATCAAATTTCAAATTTAATTGAAAACCAAGATGAAATTAATTTAGATTTGAAAATGGGTAATAAGAATTTATCAAGTGCTACTACCAGAAACAAAACATCTGCAAATATGATCATATATACTAGTATCGGACTAGGTTTACTTATATTATTCATGGATTATGTTAATTAATATGTACAATAGATAAGAATAAATAGTCAATTTAATAAATAAATAAATAAATAAACCTTTTAGAGTATTTTAAAGTTTATGACTATGAATATAATGAAAAAAGTATATACATCATTTAATGTCAGTAATAACACCTGCACCAATGGTTATACCTTCTTTACGTATAACAACTTTACCTAAACTCTCATCATCTTCAAATTTACAAATAGGTAATGGTCTATCACCATCAACTGTAATCTCTACTGTAGCTACTTGATTTGAAATTAAATGTTTTCTTTTACGTCCACCATCAACACTTACAATTTTTGTTAATTTACATGGAAGGTTAAAATTACATCTGAAAAGGATGAAAGGAGTACCAAGAAGAAGTGGTTTCGTTAAATTAAACAATGTTAATTTGCATTCAAATGTTTTAACTGATACAAGACTGCTTGATTTGGAAATAATGTCACCAACTGCAATATCGTCAACATTAGTTATCAATTTCTTAGGGAAACATAATTCTACAATTTCACCTCTTATTCCTACATCAACGTTTTTACCATCATTCTTCAATTTTGATACTTTTAAAACATCATTACACGGAAGTACCAGAATACTATCATCAGTACTAACAGCACCAGAAATAACTTTACCAGTAATTTCAATTTCATTAGTTGATTCCAAAACATCACTTATAACAAGATTAAATGGTTCTTTAATCACTTCTTCTAATGGATATGTAGGTACATCAATATTTTCTAAGAATTGAACTAACGTTGGACCTTTATACCATTTAAATTCTTCTATTGTTTCACGTTTAACAACATTATTACCAGTTAAGCCAGAAACTGGAACAAATTCAACCAGAGATTCTTCAAACCCAATTTCTCCAACAAGGTAATCCTTCATGGTGGAAACAATAAATTCATAACGTGATTGATCCCAATTTTCTTTATCTAACTTGTTAACAACCACACATAATTTCTTAATTCCTAAATTTTTAGCAATAATTGTATGTTCTTTAGTTTGACCACGTAAATTAAAACCACTTTCAAATTCACCTACAATGGAATCAACAATTAATAGAGCAAAATCAGCTTGACAAACACCATTAATCATTTGTGGTACAAAATCTTTATGACCTGGAGCATCTATGGCAGTAAATCTAGTAGCTTTAGTCTCGAAATTAGTAGCAACAATATCAATAGTAACTCCACGAGATCTTTCTTCGGATGTTTGATCCATAACCCAAGCTAAAGCAAAAGACCCTTTTCCAATACTTTCACTTTCTTTGACTAATTTATTAACTGTTTTAATATCAATAACTCCTAAATCAAGTAATATTCTACCCATTAAAGTTGATTTACCAGCATCAACATGACCAATGACAACAAATGATTTATGTGGTTTGGAATACATTTTAGAAACCCTTTTCAAATCAATAGCTTTAGCAGCTTTAACTTTGTCAGTAGCCTTTTTTGGTTTTTCTTGATCAACACTTAATTTACTAAAATCTTGATTGAATGCCGATTTTTGGGCATTTTCAATTTTATCATCAGGACTATCAACACTAAAATTTTTTTTCACCGCCTCTATATCTATTTCATTAGTAATTAATTTAAATAGTAATGGATCATATTTAATTTTCTTGGATGATTCATGGTAAATCGTAGACCCTTTCATTAATGTAGTATCCATCGGTATATTATAATCAATTTCCTTAGCAACGTGATTTCGATCATATTCCCTCTGTCTTTTCTTTTCATTCACCACATGTTTTAATTCTTCTTGATTAGACGGTATTGATTGATTCTGTGGTTTCTTGTTTAATTGAGATGCAGCTTGACGTTCACGATTTAATTTTGCGAGTTTTGATAATGAACTCTCAGCAACTGAAGTTGATGGAGTTGATACAACTGTATCCCCTGTCAACCGATTCAATATATCCACACTACTATTAACTCCTTCACTCTTTTTTTGGCTTCGTAGCTTAGCCAATGCTGATAATTTTGACATTGTTATTATAATGAGTAATGAGATTTTTCCCGCACCTGAATACACCACGTTAATTGAAATATGATCTAACTATTCACCTTTTAAACCAAACGAGTTATCAACTTATATGACGTAATGACAAGTCATTACGTCCACTAACAAGATACAGCGATCCAAAGGTCAATAGATGAAAAAATGTATACGTACTTTTATAATCTTCCTTTAACTCTTTAATTGATGATTCTATATCAAAATAATTGGCATATAATGATTCTTTTAAAACCATCTCAGGGATCTGAGAGTTATATGAAGCCAACCTTGTTTTCAATATGGGTAATGAATTATACAATTGATCGTATTCTTCATCATTAAGAATATCTTCACTAAATTCTTCGTGTTCTGAATAATCTAAGTCTTCTGAATTATAATCCATTGCTTCGCAAAAATTTCTCACTAGAGAGTTTTAAACACTTTATAAACACTTTATATATATACTTACACACACACAAACATATATCACAGGAACTAAATATAATCACCAAAGGAATGCAAAAAAACGAAATGAAATAAAAATAGGCGTACTCAAAGTTTTAATTAACTAACCTAGGTGGTTCCCATCCAAATATCACCATAAAATTTGAACAAGTCCAGTTCATTCGAAGAAAATCTAAAAACTTGACCATGTTGCAGGGTATCTTCACTACCTAATAAACCACCGACTTTGCTGTAAGCACACCAGATATATTTCTCACAACCACCTCTCACTTCCCAACCTTCCGCTGGTTCGCCAACATCATTAACAAAGTTAAATCTATGACGAGATTCAAATGGAGGAATTACAGCACCGGTAACTTCTAGCTGACTAGAATATCTAGCTTTTATTTCTTCAGGAGTACCATCAGCTACCATAATTTCTTCGTCATAATTAATATCAGTTTTAGGACAATATTTAAACCCTGAATTGAACCAAATTAATTCACCGTCAGTAATATGACCTGGATGAGTAGAACATAATTTTACTGAATTATCCTCATTATCTTTATCAGATAAAGTTCCAATAGCTGCAGCAAAATTGGAATTGAAAACAAAATTTTCATCACCATTAAACAAAAAGCCAAGCCAAAATAATTCTTTATCGCCATGAACTCTACCAGAAATCAGTTCATACAAACCAATTTGCACTAAAGATAAAACAGAATTAAAATGCCTAGATTTATCAATTAATACGACCCCTGATTCCATAAAGTGAATTAATCCATCAAAAAATGGGGAATTAAGTATTTCCTTAGATGGGATTGGGATATCAAATAATACTTCATCAAGTACTGATGGCATAAGTTTTTGAAAAAAAATTCTATCACTATCAGGTCTAAAATCATTAACAGTTCTATCTTTATAAAAATAAGCACCTTTATCAACAAATTCAGCTAAATTAAAAAAATAATCAGGATTTTTTAATAATATAGTATCAGCATCTACAAGCATAACTTCAGCAAATGTAGTAAACATTGTAGCTAATAGTTTATTAGCATAATTATCAAATTTATATCTATAAGGAGCTTGAATAGCATTTGCAACTCTAACAAACCAAACTTCTTGTTTTGTTGTTATAACACCATTATAATGGTTATTAAATAAATGACTTACTTTTACAAAGGAATGTGGTAATGGTATATCATCTGAGCGTGCAGCTTCAATAATACGATATTTCAGTTGTGCTGATAAGTCATCAAAATAAACAATTTGAAGGGGGTATACATTATTCATAGTTCTAAGAAGATGAATGAAATTGACAGCAGTATCAACATGTTTATCACCAATGCTCATAACAATACCTTTACCATTAAGCAGTGACTTAAACCTATTCAAGTAAGTATCTGATAATTTAGAACCTCTTTTACCATGACAATTTGTAGTTTTACAAACTTCAGGAGAAAATCTTTCCATATCAGGTGGTGAGATGAAAATTTTACCATCCCATCTTTCATAACTTGGATAAGCATTTGAATTAAGCCAAGGATAAATTCTTGATTCAATATTTTGAGCATTAATTGAAACGGTTCTACCACCGAAAACACCTTTGATTTTTTTTAAACCAAGTTTTTCATTAACAAAACACTTATTATAAATTCTTTGATGTGATACATAATCAACTGCTTGTTTTTCACTTTCCATTGCTTCTTTCCAAAAAATTTCAAATTCTTCATCAGTACCTTTAAAGTCATCTCTATTATAAGGGATATGACGTTCAAATTTGAAATCATAAGCAGGATCTATTTTCCAATCAGGATTTTGATAACATAATTGTGAAAAATATAATTGACATTTTTCTCTTAAATCTAAATCTAAAATTGATTGTAAATTATTAAAACCTTCATCAAATATTAAATCATAAACAGTTGAATGTGATTCTTTCCTCCTATGATCATAAATCCCTAATCTTCTAACAATTTTTTCAAATTTTTGATTGGTGATATCTATCATTGGATGATAAATTGCACCTAATTCTTTAACTGTGGACTCAACTGCAGGATGCTTAAAATTAACTATTGGTTCATCCAGGTATTGCATTAATTGAAGACAGACCAAAATGAACCAAACAATGATAAATAAGTAAAGTTTAGAAAACTTGATCATTGTGATAACAATTGTTAAACTGGGAAGATTATTTTACTTTACGTCTTGGTCAAATTTAAAATAATAATTATAAAATAAATTAATACTGGAACTATGTCTAAATTCATAATTATACTATGTCGCGCGCCATTACAGACATTTTGTTGCACATTTTAATCCAGCAGCGATGCAGCGCTGCAGCGATGTATCCACGCTCTTTGTTAAGATACGAGAAAAACGGTTAAGAGGGGCCAAGATAAAAAGAGGATTAACCCACTGGACAGAATATAAACTTTAATCAATTAAATATGGGATATTGGGAATGATTCACTTTCATAAAAGAAGTCATTGGTTTGGTTTTACCACTAGAATTTATTAGATTTCCAAAGATTGGAACAATTTTGATACTCATATATATCATCATCTGATGCTATCTATCACTTACATATTTCCTAACATTCACACATGATAAATTAAACTACTAAAATATGTTATATAGTTGAGTATAACCAAAGAACATTATTATTTTTTTGGTAGATACTCCAATATCCACTATAGACAAAGCATATAAGCTCAGAAATTTTACCACAGTGAATTATAGTCGCCGCACTTATTGTCCTTCAGAAGGAACGCATTTGTCAATGGGAGAAATTTTAATATTTTTATTGTAACAAGAAACTCAACAACGATCACTCTAGCGATAATCAAACAATAAAATAGATGTTCAGAAAAGAAAACAATTAATTACAATTTATATAAAATATCTAGTAAAAGGATAAGATTGTCCAACTAAATATATGAGCCACAGCGGAATTGGAAAAGAAACCAATTTTTCCGTGGAAAGACAAAAAAATAAAGCCAAACGGTACAAACAAAAACTTGCAAAAAAGTTGAGAATTAGAAATCAGCTAATGATAGATATCTATCACCTCATGAAATTGGTTGAATATCTGAATCAGTAGTATACTTAACTTGAGCGAGTGAAATAGTTAAATCATCAAGATCATACACAACGTAAGCATTTCTTAAGAAATTATCACCTAATGTATCTTGTCTTGAATCTTCGGAAATATTAAGTTCACACAGGCCATCTTCATTTTGGGAAACCCAGTATTCTTGAGGAATATTAATACTGACACCATCAAAATCAAAACTAAAGGTTTTTGGAGCGTCATCACAGTTTTGCCATCCGAAACCATCATCACCAAGGTAAGTTGCACCAACAGCATCAACAAGAGTAGAAAATTTTTCTGGACTTAAATATGAAACAGTTGACCCTGAATCTAAAGTAGCTGATTCTCCAATATCAATGGTTTTACCATCAATAGTAACACTGTTAATTTGAACATTTAATCTATCTGGACTATTAACTGGCAAAGAAACTAAACTACCTGAATATTTAGCATTATCTATACCACCGAAAAGAACTGATCCTGTTGTTGCATCTTCTGAATTTAAGTACAAAGAATAAGCATTTTTACTAATGAAACCATCATCTTTTAATCTTTGAGGATAATTAGCATAATGAGTACCATCACCATCACCATCTAATTGAATACGTCCAATACCGAAAACACCGTAAGTCATACTACTACTTGTAGCATCACCAAATTCAAAATTCTTAACATTTGGCCCATTTTTATCAGTTAATGAAACTGTATCAGTAATATAATTACCTTGAGCATAAGAACCATCAAAGTATCCAACACCAAAATCATTATTTAAGTATTTATAAGCATTAGATTTAGTATGATCATAAATACCATATTTACCTTGAATACCAGCTGCAGAATCAACAACCCATAAATCTGAAGATCCAGTATCAATATCAACACCAACTTCTTGAGCATTAGATCCAACGAACACATTGGTAATATAATAAGCTTGTTTATTATATACAGTAGCAGTAGGATCACTACTTCTTTTTCTTAATGATTTAATTGGTGGACGAACATATTCAGTTCTATCAACTAAATATTCAGTACCATTAACATTATTAGTAAATTTAACATCAAAATCAAGTTTGAAAAAACCTGGTGATCTTTTTTCAATATCTGATTCAGGAATGGAAGCAGCATTACCCATTGATAAAAGTAAACCAATGGTGATTGAATAAAGAATTCTGTAACTTAACATAGTGAATGATTTTTCGAATAATTTTTCTTTTTTTTGCAGCCAAATTTATCTAAGAAAACGATTGTGTTTTCTGCTTTGTAATTTTTCTCTGGATTACAAGAATATGTGAGAACTTTAGGTCTTTATATATACTCCAAAATTCATGATCTTATCTTAAAACTTCAAGTATGTAAGTCATATCTGTCAGACTTCACAATTTGGTCCATAGTAACTGAGATTTTAGCTAAAAAATTGGAAAAATTTCACCGAGGATTTTTCGCAGTCTATTGTTTAAACTCAATTTTTATAGTTATAAAATTCAAAATATAAAACACAATGAAACAAAAGACCAGGGAAATGAAAAATTGAATAAACACAAAGTTTTAGAAATAAAGTTAGCCATTTGACTAAAGGACCAAGAAAGTCAATTTCTCAAGATTTCTTTGTTCTCTTCAATTTTCAATTAGGGGTCCAATAAATGTCAGCGCATTTACTACTATTTTTGGTAAATCTTTTTTTAGAACTGTTAAAAATTTTGATGTGAAACGATAAAATTGTAATTTATACTTCATGAATTCAATAAGAATTTTCAATTCTAAGCTCCCATTTGATGATTTATATAATTTGGATTTGTTTTTTTTTCAATATTTATTTTGAATTTGACTAAGTTTTCAATTAAGAAAGCTTAACCATCAGCGTCAATTTAAGGCCCATATGACAGCGATAAGAAAGCAAGGAGGATATTACAAGATATGTATCAATTAGAAATTATAATGATAATTCCTCTTCATTATTATCCATTACATATGATTTACAAGGTAATCCCCATCGGGAATGCATTATTCACCCTCAAATCCTGCAAGATTTGCATCAACTAAAACTCAGGCACATTAATTTTCTTAAATTTGGATTTAACGTCAAAATCTCCTTGACACAATCAATGGCGTCAAATCTCTTGGAAATGTCAAATATGCGATATTAAGTTGTACACTGTTGGATAAACAAACTTTTTTGGCACTCCCACCCACCGAGGATATCCAGTTAGTAAATAACCCTCTCAACAACAGAGTATTTTGATTCAAGTTTAAGAGAGTTTGTTCAAAGCTAATGATTACTTTTATCTCTGAAACGCAAGTTTTAGTTCTAGACTCAATTTATAATTAGGTTATCATAGTCGGAGCAAAAACAAAATTTGAGTTATGGCATTTTTAATAGAGGAAAAATTGCAGAATTTGTGCGGCTTCTTTTTGCTCCCGCATACTAGAGCCCGTTATTATTGTTACAAAAACAGTTGAAATCAGTTGTTGGAAAAAAAGAACGAATGGTTATGGATGGAAAATTGGCATTGGATAGATATAAGAGAGAGAAACAGGGCAAACCAATCGATAATCATTAACACTAAACTAAACAAAAGCTTTATCAAAATCAGTGAAAACTAATCTATATCTAGCATCAGATTTAGCAACTCTTTCTAGTGCGAGTTTAACATTGTCAGCCGAGATTGGCAATTTTTCAACAATTGGGAAACATTTATATTTTGCCACAACATTAAGCATAATTTTCACTTCTTGTTTATTACCGATTTCTGACCCAACTACTTTTGCACCACTAACAATTAACATTAATGGATCAACGCTCAATTTCTTACCACCGGCGGGTGCACCAACATTAATAAATTCACCACGAATTTTCAAAGCGAATAAGTAAGGTTCAATGGCAAAATCATCGAAATTGGAAACACAGTTTATGATAAGATCGAAGTGTCTATGGTACTTGGATTGCCAATCACTATCATCTTGGCCAGTGGCGATAAATTCATCTGCACCTAGTTTAAGTGCGTCGTCCTTTTTAGCGTTCGATCTTGAAAACATTACAACTTCCGCCCCCATTGCTTTACCCATTAATAATGCCATATGGCCTAATCCACCCATTCCAATAACACCAATCTTTTTACCTTTCAAGTCAGTCTTTTCGCCTAAGGCTCTGTAGATTGGTGAGAATACAGTAATACCACCACAAAATAACGGTGCAACAATATCTAATGGGATGCCTTCTGGGATGGGAAACACGAATATCTCTTCACTGATAATATGAGAAGCGAAACCACCCTGAGTAACATAATTATCAGCTTTATAATTTGGGGTGTTGAAAGTAATAATTTGTTTTGGGCAATATTGTTCTTCACCTTGTTTACATTCAATGCATTCTCCACAACGACCAACATGAGCACCGACACCAACGATATCACCGATTTTGACTGATTTAACATCATCACCAATGTAGGTAACAGTACCGACAACTTCATGACCCGCAATTAAGTGATCTCCATTATAGGGCCCCCAATTACCTTGGGCACAATGTTGATCTGACGAGCAAACCCCACAATATTGGATTTTGATGATAACGTCTTCAGAATTTAATTTTCTTGGTTTATATTCAATTAATTGAATTTTATCCCATTCTTCAGCAGTTTTAGCTCCAAATCCTTTAAATGTTTCTGGAATTGACATCTTAAATCTCTTTCTATTTATCTTTCTCTTTTTATTTATCTTATATTATTTGTTTTTGATAAATTTTATATTTCAAATTCCCTGAATTGCTTTAGTTATATATGAAATTAATGATGAATTGCTTATAGCTATATTTCTTTTTGTAACATCCTACTCCGGAAAAGTAACTTTCGGCAGTTTCCAAAAGAGGTAATTCCCAGTTTCGAGGATCAACGAAATCCGAAAATTAGGAAGATAATGGAACTGAAACTGGAACGGGGAACGGGATCTGGACTTAGCAACATAAAGAGATTTTAATGATTAGCAAAATCCGATGTTGGGAAGCTTTATGGATTACGTACTTATTTGCCTAATTTCACCACTGAGAATCTGTAAAAACGCCAAGAACAATGTAAAAAGAGAAGCTTCTTTACAGGAAGCAGAAACCCTGGTAAATTTTGTTTGCTTGTTAAAAATACATATCTCTATAAATAAACTGACACTTATTTTAAACTTTTAAACCACATCACATATTATATTTGATTTAATCATTATGTTTCTTTTCATATTATTATGATTATTACTATTAAATCTGTTTATTTTCTTTTATCTTGTTTTATTTACTCATTACCAACCCAAATATCACCATAATATTTAAATAATTTAACACTTTCATCATCAAATTCAAAAATTTGTCCAATTTGAGTATTATCACTACCATCCTTTTGAGTACCACCGATACTTGAATAAGCACACCATAAATAAGAATTACAATAATTTGAATCCATTTTCCACGCCTCTTTAGGCTCTTCGATTACATTATCGCATAAAGTTTCTAATTTATTCTTAAATGGTGGGATAATTGCTTGTTTTAATACAATTGGATTTTCATATAATGATTTCAATTCATCAGCGGTTTTATATGATTTCAATCTAGTTTGCTTTTCAACTTCATCTTCATAATTAATTCTATCGGATTGGCCACAGAATTTAAAACCTGAATTAAACCAAATCAACAGTTTTCCATCTTCACCATTGATGTGACCTGGGTGAGCTGAACAAATTTCTCTCAGTAATTTGTTTTTACCATTACTAGTTAATCTTTCATCCTGTGGGGTCAACGTACCAATGGATGCAACGAAATATTTATTGAAATGATAGTTCTCATCACCATTAACGGCAAACCCTAACCAGAAAATCTCTTTATCACCGTAAACTCTAGTAGTGGCCGGATTATAAAAATTTAATTGAACCATTGTGAGTACAGAATTGAAATGCATATGACGATTAATCATTACTAATCCTGATTCCATATAATGACCCATACCATCAAAAAATTCTCTACTTAATGTATACTTGGAGATGATTGGGATATCAAACATCATATAATCAATTAACGAGGGGGAGATCTTCTCAAAAAATTTACCATCACTAACTGGTCTGAATTGTGGAGCGGTACGATCTTTATAAAAATATGCACCCTTGTTGACATAATTTTTCAAATCAAAGAAAAATTGTGGATTTTGAACTAATACTGTATCAGCGTCAACTAACATATATTCTTCAAAAGAATTAAACATTGCAGCTAAAAATTTATTAGCGAATCTTTTAAATTTACCACGATAATTTGCATGAATAGCGTTATAAGTATTAACGAACCACACTTCCTGTTTAGGTAACCCACCATCGTTGATATTGAAATAATTGGATGGGAATTTATCTTTTACATCATTAAAACTTTGTGGTAAATCAATCATTTTGTTCCTTGCTGCATTTACAATTTTACGTTTCAGATCTTGGGATAATGAATCATAATAAACGATTTGGATCGGGTAATGATTATTTAACGCCCTTAATAAATGAATTAATTTAACTGTATCATCAACATGATCATCTTTAATACTTAAAACAATACCTTTACCACTCAATTGATTTTTAAATTTATTTAAAAAACATGGTTGGTTATTAGTAAAATCAGATTTAATGTTGGACCCAGTCTTGGATGAATATTTTGCATTAGTTGGAGTGAAAAGTTCAGGATAATTTACAAAATTTTTCATTTGCGGTGGTGATAAATGAGTATCACCAGTCCATCTTTCATAAATTGGATATGCGAAACTTAACCATCTATAAATTCTTGATTCTAATTCATTACAACTATTAAAACTTTTAGAATTAATTAATTTTTCATCATCAGTTAATTTAAAATCTTTAGGACTAGTAGCTTCAGATTGTTGATTTTTAATTAATTTATTAATTTTGGAGATTTCAAAATTGTTATCGTTTGTAATATAACATTTATTGAAAATCCTCATATGGGATAAAGAATTAGTTATACGTTGTTCAACATCCATTGTCTTGTACCAAAATTTCTCATATTCATGTTTAATCATTGATTCAATTTCATCGTTAACTTTAACATCTTTTTCATCGATATTATGTTTTGCAGCGTAAGTCTTCTTAATATCATTCATTACGTTTCGTTTAAAATCTTCAAATTGAAATTGGTGTCTATGATCTAATGGTAAATCTTCATCAGGGTTGATATACCAATTATTGTCATGTAAATACAAATTCTTGAAATACAAATCACATCTCTCTCTGAAATTCAATTTTAAAATTTGTCTTAATTCATGATTATCAAAAATGTAATTATAGATATCGGAATGACTATCAATTGATCTCTCATCTTTAATATTTAAAATTTTTAAAATATTTTTAATTATTGAATTATTTAAAACATCAAATTTTGTTGGATGAGCTTTATCTTTATGATTATTATTTAGAACATTTGATTTGGTGGGAGTATAATATTCATCATCATAAATTGAACTAATTGAAATTGAGGATTTGTAACTAAATAACCAGTAATTAATACCAATCAACCAAATACCTAAAATTACATAAATAATTGTTCTTCTATTAAAACCAAACATCCTCACTTATCACTTTACTTACTTACTTTATACTTTTTTAACTTATTTTACTTACTTTATTCTTTATTCTCTTTCTTTATTCTTTTTCTTTATTCTTTTTATACTTTTTCTTTAACTTTCTTGTGATCTATTAACTTCCTTGTGATCTATTACCTTCCTTGTGATGTATAACTGATGAAAACTACCCTCAAAACTCAAGACCTAAAAACTCAGGACCAAAAAAAAAAAACTGAAAGTAATACGAAAAGCGAAAACCAAATACCAAATACCAAATACTTTCAAAGTACACAGAACCTATCTATTATAAAACTTATAATGTTCAATCAACTATAAGAAAAAATCCAAATGCCAAACTTTTGACAAAATTATTACGAACAAATAAAATACAGAAAAAATAAAATAGGAAAAAAAAATATTATCCACGATTGACCAAAAAAGAGAAATTTTGAGACTTTTAAGCCTTACAGGAATTTTCAATTTTTTTGCTAAAGGAATTTATTTATTTTGTTTGGTTCCTTTTTTTTGTACACTTAGATTAAGAAAGGGGGAATATAAAGAGGAATAGTAGTTGTGTGATGTAGTTGTGTAATGTAGTTGTGTAATGTAGATATGTAATGTAGATGTATAAACATCTTATAATCCTTAATCGAATTGTCATCAAAATCTAACGATCATCAAAATCTTAATGTTAATCTACACTTTGTATTTTTACTCATAGTGTTTTGTTTTAGCCTTGTTTTGATAGCAACTGTTTTACCAGGGGTAAAATTAAATGGAATAACCAATTTTTAACAATTGACAATTTAAAACAATAAGATATGAAACAATTACAATACCTTTACTAAATATTTGTAACAAAGATATTCCATAAATTGAAGTACTTAAGTAATCAAAACAGTACCGAACAAAGGCAGAAAACTAGAACCAAAAAATACATCAAAAATACATCATAAATATATTAGAAATATATTATAAATGTCAATTCTCTTGTTTTATTTATTTACTTTGTCTCCTTTCCTTCGTCTAAAAATTCACCATTCTATGGGTTGTAGAGGGAAACCTATTCATGTAAATTTATTGAAATTTTACCACCAAAAGTGTTATAATCTCTGGTTATTTTACCTAAATAAAATTTATTTTCTACAATTTCAAGGCAGTATTAAAAAATTATATTTTTTAGAAGTTAATTTTTTAGTTCACTCCAATTCTACTAGAATAAGATGATTTTTATCAATTCTAATTATTATGAGTTCATTGGTTTATTTGTATAATTCTATAGTTCTATAGTTCCAATATTTGAATAAGTCTATGTACGGGTTATCTTATAATATATAAAATGCGATATACAAGGGTTCATCATCACCGTTTATTTCATTCTCAAAAGGACACATAAATAACGTCAATCTCAACCACCTGATACTCAACCACTGTTTATTTAGTTGCTGATTCCCACTACTTCCCCCATAGTTTATATACTGTTTGTAAAAAAAAAAGATATATTTATATCGTTTAAATGATGTCAATAATAATAACTAATTTAAATTAATTAATTAATCTACACGTGCAGATTATGAACATATTCACAAATCGATATCAACACGATTGTATTGTAGCCAGTACCAACAGATTAATCTCATTAGATTTGTTCAACATCAGACATCACAAACTCATTGAGCACGTGAATCCAGAGATCAAATAGATCAATAAATTGTATCAATATATTAAAGGTACCACTTCTTTACCCCCTTTCATTTAGTCGACTTTAATTTTGCCTTATTTAAACAAATAAATCTTACTATTTTTATTATTTATTTTTAACAAAAACTATAAATTTTCTAATGAGGTGTCAAAAACTAAAATTGAATAAAGTTACATTAAATACAACCAAAATATTGTATTGAGTTAATTTACATATTTGCATATATACATATATGCATATATACATATATATATATATATATATATTCTGCAATAGTATAATGAGTATAATAACCGTCATTTTCGTAGAAAATCAGATAGATATTATCTACAGATTATCTAACCTATTAGTTAATCTCATATTCTCTCTCTCACTGAGTGTTTTCCCACTATCTATTTTCCCACTGTGTATTTCTCTCTGCCTCAGTCCAAATTCAATCTAGAAATGAATTTAAAGTCGTGTGCCAAGGGCTAAAAATATATAAAATTGTCGTCGCTGGCTTACATAACCACTCGCTGGTAGCTTATATAATCCAAAAGTTTAAATAGATAACAGAAAGTGAGTGAGACAAAAAATAAGAAAAAATGGAACCATAATTCATCCCCTAACAACTAAATTTAGAGTTTTCGAGTAATTAAACTACCTTGCACTTGAAATATATATTGTTATATACTAAAATAATTAAATAAATAATTAGATTGACCAGCAATCAATGTTAATAAATTAAAGAAAAAATTAAAAATTATCTCTCTCTCACTGTTTGTTTTCCTTCTCATTCTGCCCCATAATCCCTAAATATCCCGTTATACTTCCTTTAAACCCTGACAAGCGAGGTATAGATCTTTTTTTTTTTTAACACTTCCCACATTTTCACCCAAACCAACACACCAAAAACCATTACCAGAACAACACACTAAAGCCCAGTACTTCAATGATGGTAGTAGTTAATGGTGTATTTCGTATTTCTTGTCTATGTTAAGTGAACTTCTCTTTGATGTAAATTAACTATTTTATCCTTATTAATATTAATATCAAATTTAAAGTTATTTAACCTTGATAATAAATTATAATTAATAAAAACTAAAAAATCAATTAAAATGATTGAAATTATAGGTAATAAAATTAAACTAATTAAAGAATTACTTAAAAAACTAATAAAATTTGAAATTATTGAAATATTAAACATCATCTTTGAAAATTATACCCTGTTAATTGATGAAAAGTGGTTGATTGTGTGAATATTTATGATGAGTGAAAAATTATTTTTCTCATCCCTGAGCAACAATTTTAACTACTGCCTGATAAGATCTAAAAGTTTAATTTATCGAATAAAAAAAAAACAAACTTTCAAAAGGGAATGTTATCCTTTTGCTCTAAATAAGAATTTAAGTAGAAAGGGATAAAGGAGTTAATTAAGATTAAGGAGTCTAGTAAAGCAATTTTAAAATATTAACGGAGTTCAATACTTAATTCGCTATAATTCCCTATAACCCAGTAATAAATTGGGAAATATAAGAAATATGGGAAATATGAGCAATATGGGAAATATGGGAAATATGAAAGAGACTTAATCATATTTGAATTATGTCCAGTTGTACCGAAGTCCGCTTTTAATTTTTATCTGTTTTCTTTTGCAAAATTATCGAATAATAGTCAAAAAGGAGTAAGATAATTAAATATAAGCTGGTTTTATTTTAGATTCTAGAATATTTTCATAATTACATCAATTTATTAACATTTCAAATAACCTATATTATCCTTAATTGACTTTATTGACTTAAATTAAACAACGTTTACCCATACCTTACTAA
This sequence comes from Yamadazyma blattariae, assembly GCA_030581595.1. Lineage (NCBI taxonomy): Eukaryota > Fungi > Ascomycota > Pichiomycetes > Serinales > Debaryomycetaceae > Yamadazyma > Yamadazyma blattariae. The sequence continues at coordinate 82,055 of JAKTTU010000009.1, read as the reverse complement.
TTATAAAAATTATCTTAATTTTTAGTAAATAATCAAGTGTACCTTTATATAAGATCGATATCAATTTTAAACTATTAACATAAATTTTATTTATATAATTTATGATACTTTAGATGATTATTTTTACTTTTATAGTTATGTTAGGTTATATAATCTCTTGGAAACTGTAGAACACAAAACCTACAAAAATTGAACTTTTCGCAAATTGGGTCCAACTTTACATTTTACTCTCGGGTTATGTACAAGGGTAAAACTTGAGGCCGAACTGAGTACGGCCGGATTAATGATTTCTTTTTTTAGTAAAATCAGCAATATTTTACTAACACAACAAGAATCAAACATTAAATTTATAGGATTGTACATTTACAGTTACAATTTACATATCAACAGTATACAGTTTGATCAAATTCGTCTTTAAGTAATTTAATTGTGGTCGGAATGAAATTGCTATTTTAAAACAAATAACCCTTCATTTCATGCAGTAGAATAAAACAGTAGAATATAGAGTGAAACCAAATAGGTAGAAAAGTTTATTATTAACCTTTTATGAAACTACTGGATTGCTTAAAATATACAATTGCTGGCGAGCCTCTTATCAGGGTTTATTCAAAATTGTAAAATGTAACAATTTTAAAAAACTACAACTTTATAAAAGTGAAATATGATCAGAAAATAAACTCTAATGGGATAATAAATAATATATGATACATTAACTTGACCGTAATGTAAATATGCACTAACCATAAATACCTTAACCCCAAATACCTTAACCCCAAATACCTTAACCCTTTTCTAATATACTCAGTTTTTCGTACGAGAGAAAAAAAGTTCCCTCAGATTAATTATAACGATTTCCAATAACTCAGATACAATCCTATTGAAAATTGTAATTGAAATGAAATATTATGGAAAAAGGAATAAATATTTTTTCTAATTACGTTCTATTTACGATGGAGAATAAAGAATACTAAATATCTCCAATTCCTTATTATTCTTTGTTTCCTAATTAATCTTGTAAATCTATCCTTAAGTGAGTGGCTGACCCATTTTTACATTTTAACATTCCCAATGTTTTTAATTTAACCTAATTAAATTCACAATTTGTCACTTCTACTCAAATTTATTCAATCTTGCTTCACCAGGGGTAATCACTAAACCCAATAGAAAGTAATTGGTCTCATGGGAATTATATCTACTATATACCATAATTCTGTTTCACATTTACGTAAGATTGTAGCACTAGCTTTGATAAGCTTAAAGGTTAATCAGATTCGGGTGATTGCAATCTCATTAATCTATATTAATTTACTTACCCAGTATTCTACATATCGTTTATTAGGTATTTTCAAGTTTTACACCTTTGGTACATTCTACTAGCTCATTTCGGCCTTGAACTGCAGCTCCAATACAAGAACTTACTGTTTTTGGTTTTGTAGGTTTGAAGTTACTATTTTAGACATTTCATGGGTTAGTTTACTTGTAACTTAAATTTATTGGTTACTTCTTTTGTTACGAAAGGGTTTATATGACATCTATATCAATATTAAGGAGAATCCAATTTGCGGCCTAAACTATGATGTAAATTGTGAGAGAAAGGAGTGAACAGGTAATTCTATATATACCATTCCTAAGTGTTACTGCAACTGTAACTGTAACTGTAACCATAAGTATAGATGTAACCATAACATTGACAATAATAACTTACTAAACAATCTCCATTATTGTTTATTTGTTCTTTTTATTAGCTTTTCATTGGTTGTTTAGAATTGGTTGTCACAATTATTCAAAAAATAATCTCTAGTGCTCGATCATCAGGGTAACTAAATTTAGAGGGGACGAATTTCTTCATTTGCGAAAAAAAAATTTTTCATTATGCAAATGAGTAGATAAAAGGTTATAACAGATCAGTGATTAACCTATAACTGTGGAATGACAGTGAATGAATAATTGACTTTAAGATTGTTGTTTGGTACGTGATTGTGATGCTTTATTTTTATCTACATTATCTGAACTACCGTGTAGAAAAATACCTAACTGAATCTCATACTAACCTCATCACAGAAATTGAATGTAAAATGAATTGAATGAAGGGAATAGGTTTGAACAAGGTTAAACATATTTGAATAAATTGAAATTGGAGATATGATTTTCCTTACTTTAAACTTCATAAGATAATGTACCAAAAGAAGTGGGTCTGATACTTATTGACCAATAATATCAATCTTGTGTAAATCTATTTCATTATTACTAAATTTCAAAACTTTATTATTGTAAATAAAATTGTACAAATAGGATTATCTGAATGGGTGAATAATCACAATCAATGATTATTTCAATGACTTATCATACCTAAAAGTAAGCAATCTCTAAAATTTCCCCTAATTTTACGAACCTGTAAAAACAGTAAACAGAAGTATTAGAAACATTGTTTCTTTTCTAAAATGACAATAGGCCTAGAATCTAAATTTAATTTGTTCTTTTTCCCTTTCCATTTTCGTTTTCCCACAATTTCTACTCTTTTGATTTTTTTAGAAACGAAACAAAACTTAAAGTCATTCTAAATTAAAAAGGTTATAGTTTAGTTACAAGATGTTTAACTAATTCAGATTATTTCCAGTGCTAAACTACCACTATATTCACTATAATAAGTAACTTCCGAAAAGCCCATCCATAATTCGGTTCTACAAATTTCATGCGAGAACTTAATTATTTTTTTTGCATTTTGGGGTCCCAAAGCCAAATTAGGCTTAAAGTGTAAGAAGCCTTTTAGTTTATGCTTTCACCCAATTTTTACACCTTTCGAAGAGGCGTGTGGGTAGTGGTTCGTGGTTTATTGAAAGGTTCTTTTTACAGGTTTGTGGGTGGGTTTGCAATTTAGATTAGGATCAACCGAAGTTAATATTAAAAAATATATAAAGTCAAGGTTCCCCCAATTTATTTTCCCAATTAAATTTAATAAATAAGGGATATATGAACTAACTAATCCTTACTAGATTTTTAATTTATTATTTTGCCTTTAAGTTGTTTCAGTTTACATAGTGTTTTTCAAGTCTTTTTTTTCTTTTATCGTTGGTTTTAACTTTAATTGAGTGTCATAACTTTTCAAATCTGAGACAACAGTTTAGGATAGGGTTAAAGGTCTAATACATAAGTATACATAGGGATAAAAATTTTACAAAAAAAACTCATATAACAGCACAATAACACATCAATATAACAATATAACAGTAATAAAATTCAGGATTTCAATTCAAGACAGTTCAATAGTAATTTTAGGGATATTAGAGATGGTAAAATCAAGTAATTATCAATTATCAAAATTATATTCAAGTAGACCATATAAATCAAGAAATAATAGACCCTGTGATTTTTGTAGAAAACGTAAAACATGTTGTATTATTACCAATGATAAAATATGTATTAGTTGTAAAAAATTTAATAATAACATTTGTACTTTTAATGAGGGTCCTATTAAACGGTTTTATAAGAAGAAATTAAAAGTACCAATATTACCTTCACAAAACTTATCCCCTGCAATTTCTACAAATTCACCAAGTGTTCCAACTATATCAGTTCCAGCTATTCCTACAAATTCAATTCCTTCAATTTCAAATGACTCAATTCCATCAATTCCAACAAGTAGTTCAATCTCAATTCAAAAGGATACTCCGATTTCAATTCCACCAAGTCCAACAAATCCTGATTTAATGCTTAATAATTCAATTGTGAATCTGGTTGCTAATTCCGCAGCTATTTCGAATTCAATATCAAGTTCAATTAATGGTAATTCACCAATTGAAGAACCTAAACCCAATAATAATAATAATTATATTGGTATTTCTGGTATTTCTAATGGTGCTGATGGATTGAATTCAATTTCAATATTAAATTCAAGAATTAAATTGAAAAATTTTGATGAACGTTTAAATCAATTAAATAAAGAAATTAACGAAATTAATAAAGAAGTAAATCAATTACTTAATAGATTACCAAATTCTGACGATGAAATCAATTTAAATAATACTTTAAATAAATTGAATTCTCTAAATCAAATAGTAAATGCCACTACAAGTGGTAGCAAGGTTGGTAGTGTTGGTACAGTGGATTCTATCAGTTCAAAAGCATCAATCAGTTCAATTAATTCAATTAATTCACATTTTGATAGACCATCAGTTATAAATTCAAGATCAAATTCAAATAGTTCATTATTTGAATCAACAAATTTATCACCATCATCATCAATCTCAACCATAAACAATTCAGAAATTATTTCAAGTCCTAATAAACCTTATCAAGATTTAAATTTAGATTTAAATTTGAAAATAAATCCAAATTTGAATTTGGGTTTAGGTTTAGGTTTAGATGATGATGTGGATTTAAATAAAATTAATGTTATTAATGAAATTAATGAATTATCTGATGATCCATTAACTATTAATTTTGATACTTTTGAAAATATTGAAAATATAAGTATACTACATAATTCTCCAACCATCAACAGCAATGCAAATAATCCTAATGCTAATACCACTATAAATAATGTTAATTCCAAAATACTTGAAAATTTAGAAGTTGATGATTTAAATATGGTTGAAGTCGAACTTAAAACTGTGCCATTTATTGAATCTATAAGTAATCATATTAATCAGATGAATTCTGATAGTTTACCATCAGATGTATTTTGTGAGCAAATTAATGAATAACTTGGTTAATAGTTAATGAATAACTTGGTTAATAATTAATGAATAATGTTTATGTGAAGAATTTGATTTATTATCTTTTCAACATCTGCATCTGTAAGATGTCTTATCTCTTATCTCTAAGAGTTTTGTAATCTAAGAGTTTCTAATTTTCATATCTCACTAGCTTTGTACTCACTCACTGATAACAATTTGTGCATTACGCTCATTTACTTTTAAGCCACAGGGCTCTTTTGAACAGTATCTACAGTGTTTCCAGGATGAATAACTCACCCCTGTTAAATGAATGTCGCTTTTCTTAAGTTTGAATTTCGCTTGCCTGAATATTCAATATCGCTAGGTTACTTGATTTAATAACGCATAACATTAAAATGAATATCGCTGGTAGAGGAGAATGAATTTCGTAGAGGCAGAGATTAAATGACTGAAGTCACTATATAAAAATATCGTATATGTAAAAAATGAATTTCAGATTATATAAACTTTGAATTTCTCGAATCAAATAAATGAATATCGCACCAAGTGTAGTACGAATTTCGTGGTAGAAGTGAAAAAATATCGCGGTGTTGGCAGTGGAATTTCGTTCCCTTGGTGGTACGAATATCGCCCTGTCAGAATTTGAATTTCGCTTGATGAAGATTTTTAATATCGTAGTTTGATGACGTTTTTGTCACATCTAAGTAACTCTGGATGTTGTTCCCCCTATCATCATATATAAACTGATAGTCTTTCATTTTCTAAAAATTCAAGTAGAGTTATTCTAAGTTACCTTCTTGCGATATTAATTATATTCCAATGCGAAATTGAAACCTAATTGGGCCAGGCATTTTTCTTGTACTGCGACGATATTGTACCAGATGGACCTACGAAATTGAGATCTGGTGCGGTGCGAAATTATTAGCACCAGAAAACGAAATTCATTTATAAGGTATAACGATATTAGATTCAAATGAAAGCGAAATTGAAACAGAGACTAATACGAAAAGAATAAAAGTGAAAAGTGATATTGAAATGTATTACTTACGATATTAAATTTTTTTTTTGAGTTATTAAATTGGTTTAGATAACGATATTTATTTGTTAACTATCCGTTATTGAAAGGTTTTGGGGTGCGACATTCATTTAAAGAGTTGAGTAATTCATCCTGGAAACACTGTATGTGGGGGTGTACTGAATTCACACAATACTTAAGAAGCAATACTAAAGTAATATTGAAATTGATGTGATCTTGACAATGAAAATATAGTAAGTCAAAAATTGCTTTAATAACCCTGTATATAAATTATTTCGGTCTGGCTTCAGCCACTTAATCAACCGTTAAAAAATTACTTAAAACAAATTTTGGCTTATTGTGGGATTATTGTAGGATTATAAATTGTTAAAACGTAGTTAATATTATATGGAAATGAAATTAATCATTCATCCTTGTTAAATAATCAAAGTCAATAAATGGACCAGTGAATGGCTTTAGTCACCAAATTCAAATTTTTCCCCCCCTTGTCAGAGTCAAAAGACAAGATAAATAGAAGAAAACTTTCTAGAAAATAAGATTATTTTTGTAATTTCTAATCAGAGACTAATAATGACTCATTAAATGTTATCTATACATTTACCTTCCAAAGCAAAGAGGAAAGTGGAAACAAGAGGGGGGCCAAATAAATAAAAAGACGTTTATTCATAAATCTTGCAGCAATTGGCTAAAAAATTCCATTGACTCAATTTCAAAATTTGTATTTATAATCCGTTCCGTTGCAGTCACAGACTCAATTCTCACACAAATAATTTTGAAACACGAGCCAATCTTAAGTTAACTTTGGATTAAACTATAGGATAAAATAATATTTATAGTTCGTAAAAGGTGGGAATTATTGAATTGTTCTTTTTGCTTCTATTTCACATTTAGTCAGTCATTAATGTTACATACTCAATTTTTTATTATTAATTAGAATATCAATTGATATTCAATTGATGAGTAAAAAAAAAGATAGGCAATATTACTCCATTTCCCCTATTTCCTCTTTAAGATATACACACCTCATACACTACACTTAGTTATTCAAATTATCATTATTTTTCCTCATTCTACCTATTTTTGAGTCATTTTGATTATAAACCAAATACTTTTAAGATACGGAATACGATATTATTATGACTAAAACGGAATCTATACACAAAAATATACAATTTTATAGTTGAAAATACACATCCGTAAATAATCCATTTTATAAGAATTACTATAAAGATTAACCATTGTCCTGGATTATTAAGAACTAATTTAATCAAATTTTATAAAACTTTAAATAAAAGTTTGAAAAGCCATAAAAGAGATCACGAGTCTAATATAATTTTTCAATCTCATATCTCAGATCCTATACTTAATTTCAGTTCAAACTTTACTTCATTTTTACTTTAATTTCAATATCAATTGAGTTGGATAATTTATAATTCATATTAATTTCATATTTACATAAGGGTTACAATGGCTACTGAAGATCGAAAGGATTTAGTAACTCTGCAAAACACAGATACAAATGATTCAAGTGATTCAAATGCTGCAAATTCTCAATCTAGAGATTTACCAGATCAAGATTATGAATTACTTAAATTAAATGGTTCATTTTCAGATCAACAAGAATTTAAATTATCAGAAAAATATAAATCAAAATTAAAAAATGAAGAATTATTATGGAATATTTTACCAAGTTATGATTTATATGCATCACAATTTTTACAAAATTTTGAACCTCCAAATTATCAAGAAAATCCTGAATTTATGGAATCAAGTTCAAATACAACTGAATTATCTTCTATTACTTCGCCTCAGGTATTAAATTCAAGAATTTCTTTGTCTGGTATTTCAAATTCAAATTCAATTTCAATTTCAAATTCAACTTCAACTTCTGCTGGTTCAGTTGATGGTGGACATGGCCATGGAAATGGAAATGGACGTCCGAATACAAGAGCTGGTAACATTGTGGGTAGTATTGTTGGTAGCCTTACTGGTAGTTTAAGTGGTGGTAGTAGACTGAATTCCCATAGTAACGATTTAGAAACTTTAAACACCGATAGGATTACTTTCGATGATACAAATAATAATCAATGGCAAAATACCATTCTTGATAATGTTGATTACTTAAATAATATGACCAACACTTCAAATCCATATACTCAACATTTAAAAATTGATATTCATTTTACTGAAGAAGTAATGGAAAGGAATAAAGACCCCATTATTATAACCCCAGGTGAATATAAACAAGGTGATAATATAAACGGATTTATAACTATTGAAAATACTTTAAATGAAGATATTGAATTTAGTTTATTTTACATACTTTTTGAAGGAGTTTCAACTATGAAGTTAACTAAAAATAATACACCGTTTACTAAAAAAATTAAATTTTTGGAGATGTTTGATTTTTCAGGTTCTTATCATGGAGGTTATATAAATAGATTAGTAACTGAATATACTAACCCCAAAACTTGTACCGATTTGCTAGATAAAGATGGTTATCATTTAGGATTACCTGGTAAAATTGTTAAATCAAATAAGAAATATAAACGATTTTTCAGTTTTAAAATTCCAAATCAATTATTAGATCAACAATGTGATCATATGGTGACTTCTCATTTAGAAATATTACCAACATTGGGACACACCAAGGATTTTTCACATTATGGTGATTCAAATCAATATCAAATTAGTGCAGTTTTCATTGGTAAATCCAAAAATTATAATTTCAATCCAAATCAACAAAATGCAAAAGTTTTCAATCATACTGGTGATGAATATGTTATTTTAAAAGATTCTCACTGGCCTGTGGAAGTCATGCCTAAGACGTCTATACCTAATACTATTTATGGAGATTTAGCATTCAATAGTTTTGTAAAACAAATTGTTGATCAATTAAAAATCATGCATAAAGTACTGTTACTTGAATCAAAATCATTAAATGGTGATGTATCAGATATAGTTCAAAGTATAACTGAACAAATTCAATCAGAAAATAATACTAAAATAAATCAATTATATTGCCCTAATGAAATAAAACCAAAAATTGATAATTTAGAATTGATCGTTGATAATTCTTCACGTTTAAAACCATGTAAAATTACATTATTAACATCATCAAATCCAATTATATTAACTTACCCTGTCGGCGGTAAAGTGGCACTCCCAATTAAAATAACTAGTACCAGTACTAATTTTAAAATTAAACATATTCAAACTGAATTATCAGTTGTAACATTTAAATCACAAACTCCAATCCCACTAGAATTTAATCATTCTCATATTTTTAATAATGAAAATATTAATGTTGCACCATTTAACGATCGTGATAATTTTAAAAGTAATATAATTAATTTTTTCACTGAAAAATTTGAAGATTTAAGAGATTTAAGTAAAAAAATTTCAATTGAAAATTATAATATTGATAAAAAGTTAATTTCAAATTTAAGATCATTAGCAAGTATTTCAGATAAGACAATTAATTTACTAGTTAAATCAACTATAAAAGAAGGTACTAAAATAGTTAAATTACCCAAATCTGAAAATTTTGAAATATTAGTAGATTTTAATCAAATTATTGAACGTGGTGGTGGTAAGGACGATTTTACTTTAGGCCCAAGTTTCCAAAGTTGTCATATCGGTAGAATGTATTATTTAAGAGTTTGGATCGAATTTAATAATTCAAATATGTGTTTTAAACTTCCTGTCATTGTAAATAATAATTAAATGTAAATAATAATTAAATGTAAATAATAATTAAACGGGATACTGTTCTTTTCACTCTCTTTTTTCTTCTACCCTCTACTCCACCTTTTGCTCATGTTTTTATTCTTTTTCACCACTCTTACAACGCATTACTGTGCATTGGAAGTTTAATTAAAATGTAAATTACTAGAGTTCTATGTACTAACCCGTAGAAGTACTTTCGATTTACAGATTGATAAAATAGAACATCAATTGAACCCAAAAATCAGTTGTAATTGCAATTATAACTAGAATAGAATTGGCATCTACCTCAACTTTTTGCTTCATCACTTTTTCTTTTCTTTTCTTTGCTGCAAAATTCAATTGCGATTAGAACATTGTACCTGAATTAATTTATTTTTATCAACTTCATTGCCAAATTGTATTATAATTATAACTAGAACAAAAAAATACAGTGTGTACTAAACAACTAAATTACTTAACCATGATAGAAAGAAATAGAATTATATAGAAAAAATCTCTGATTTCGAATAATTGCTTTCTATAAATACAAATGTCCATGAATTACATAATTATTATATCATCAAACTATAACAATACCAATATATACATATCTATATATATAGTTTATGGATTAAATTTGTAGCAAATTCACATGTAGTACCTTGTTAAGGTATATTTTTATGTCATATTTTAAATTTAGTGTAAGGGGTCGTAGCCTTCATTCAATTTCAAAGCAATTCAAAAATTTCGCAACCTACAAAACTATATAAATTGCAGCCAAATATATCTCAATAAACACTTCAACTAATATATTGAATTAAAATATATTAAGATAGTAAAACAGTAAAGATATTATATTAAGGATCATATTAAAATGGGATTCACTGATAAATTACATAATTTAACAAATAAGAAAGAAGTAGAAAAATTTGATAAAGAAGGTGGTAAATTAGTTGGTGGTAAAGATACTTTATCTTCAGAAATCAAACAACAATATAAAGATGGTAAAATTTCAAAAGAACAAGCTGTTAAATATGCTGATCAATTAGATGCAAAAGGGGGTAAAGCAATGGGTAAAGAAAATATGAGTGGTACTGAATCTGGTATTGGTACTCAATATTTAGGTGGTGGTAAAGATAAATCAAGTACTGGTGCTGCTGGTTCAGGTTCAGGAACTACTGGCCATAATAGTAGTACTACTGGTACTGGCGTAGATACTAGTGGTCATCATGATTCTAACACTGCCGCAGGAGTAGGTGCAGGAGCTGGTGTCGGTGCTGCAGCTGCTGGAGGTACTGCTTACGCTTCTCATGATTCTAAGAGTAAAAAGTCCGATCCATATGGATCTAGTACTCATGGTTCAAATGCTAAGAGTTCTAATGCTTATGGTACTTCTGGATCTGATAGTTATGGTAAAGGTACTGATTCTTATGATACTTCAGGTACTTCAGGAAAACATGGTGGTTACCAAGACTCTACCATTCAGTCAAAGGGTACTTCAGGAACTGATTCTAATTATGGTAAGACCGGACAAGTATCATACGGTGGTGGATCTGAAATATATACCAGTGATAAACATAGTAAAAATTCTGGTATGACATCAGGTAAAGACACCAGTACTAATTCCAAACTGACATCAACTGGTACTGGTGCAACTGGTACAACCAGTACATCTGGTGGGGCAGGAACTGCTGACTGGAATAAAATCGGTAATGACGCAAAACTGGGAGCTACTAATGCTTATAAGGCTGGTGGTGCTTCAGGTGAAGATCAAATGAAATACGGTAAAGAAGCTGCAATTGGTGCTGGAGGTGCAGCATTAGGTGCTGGAGCCGCATATTCTGCTAAACATAAGAATTCAAATAAAGATACCAGTGATTCTTATGGTAAGGATTCAACTTATGGTAAAGATTCAACTTATGGTAAAGATTCAACTTATGGTAAAGATTCAACTTATGGTAAAGATTCAACTTATGGTAAAGATTCAACTTATGGTAAAGATTCAACTTATGGGACAACTGGTAAATCAGGATACGATACTAAATCAAGTAAAGGTCACTCCAAGAATATGTCTGTAGGTAGTACTCATGGAGAACATGAAATGGATCAATATGATTCATCATCATCATATTCATCAATTGATTTTTCAACTGGTAATAAGCAATTAGACCTGAAGATTAGTCAATTAGATCCATCAATTCAGCAACAAGCAAAAGATGCATTTAATAGAGGTTATCAAGATGCACAAAAAGCTTTCAAAGCTTAAGATTGTTCCATTAGCGCTTAAAGATTCATGAATTTACGTTTGTATTTTATATATTTTGTCAGTATTACTACTTAGAAACCGTTTTAGATTTCTAATTGCTTTAACCTCTAATTGACTTACAATATTCATATAATTGATCTTCCCTTTTAATATTATATGACGCTGGTGATGATTTTATAATCTTACCTTTATCACAATAAGAATAATGATCAACTTGCGCGAATAATTTATCACTAAATGCATTCTTACTTAAATTTAATCCTGCAGCTTTAACAGTCGTTGACCATCCGATAATATAAAATATTTGTGAGGCGATAACAGTTGTGATTCTAACTGCTAATGATGCATCTCTTGATAATCCACTTCCTGGAACTAAACCTGGTTCATAAACAATAAACTTAACATTTTTATATAATTTTGAGAATTTACTAACAAGGTAAATAATTCCTAATTTTGAAGTACTATAAGCTCTCCTACCAGCGTTAAGACTTGCAGGATCTTCGTCACCTCCATTTTTACCAGGAAGTACAACTTCATCTAAATTTTCATCATTCCAATATGGTTCTAATCCAAAACCTTTAGTATGTTCTTTATCAGCGAAATGAATATTACTACCAGTGACAAAAACTCTTGAATCAGGAGATTTTAAAAGTGGCAATAATCCATTAAGTAAATAATAATTTGAAATTACATTAACATGGAAAGCTTTTTCAAATCCATCAACACTTTTGCTAACACGAGTTTGACCGCCAACTCCAGCATTTAAAATAATCTCTTTAATTGGTGGAACTTTACCCGATTTAACTAATTCAGTGATTTCTTTAACTGCTTGTAACATACTATCGATAGATAATAAGTCACATTTAACAATAGTTGTATTTGCGAGTTTACGAGTTTCATTTCTTGCAATCATGATATGATGCAACTTTGGATGTTGTTTCTCAATATTGGTTCTAGCTGCACCACCAATTCCACTGGAAAATCCAGTACTAATATAACTAAATTCTGACATTTTTAATTAATAAAGAAAAGCATTTTAATGTCTGATTGTGTTTAATTTATAGTTATAGCTTAGTAATTATCTAAACCTTATCCATACGTCAAATGAAGGGTCCGTGGAGTTACTAGGATATATTGCTGCAACAAATGCGGCAGATATTTATTTTGTCCCGTAATTACGAAAAGCCATAGTGAGGCTACAAGGTGGAAAAAGAAAATATGAAAAAATGAAAAAATGAATATCAAATCGTTCAATTCAAACTCATAAAACTATATATACTTTATTAACTAGAACAACTACAAGTCATCATAGAATACTGATAGCCTACATTACCTTGTTTCAACCATCTCTCTTCAATGTCTTTTAATTCATCCCCCCATTTAGATTTATCAAATGGGTTAAAACTCATTTTTTCAAGTTTTTTCAATAATGAAAGATCTTTAGCATCTGATTCTTGTGTAAATTGAATAACTTCATCTAGTATCCAACCTCTAGGTAAAAATAATGGGTTTGATTTATGCATGATTTCAAGTGATCTACCATGTTTATCAACATATTCTTTATATATTTTAATCCATTCGTCAACGTCAGTTTTTAGTTCATCATCATTAAATAATTCATTATCAAAAATTAATTGATCTTTTGTAGTTTCAAGATTATCTAAATTATTGAAAAATAAATTATAATCACATTTAACTTTTTTCAACATTGCTAATAATGGTACAATTAATTTTTGATTATCTTCATCCGGATCAAAACTTATTGATTCATGGGGTAAACCTAATCTATTAAAAAATGATTCGACATAACTTTTAGTGAACGAATATGTATAAACTTCACCAGCCATTTCAATGATTTTGGTTGCTCGTTTAATAATATCATCTTCCATATTTTTAATTCCAAATTCATCAATATTTTTATTAGATAATTCACCTAATCCAATTAATTCTGCTAAATCTTCACCTAACCTAGTTAAATTCCACCACATCGCAGTAGGGGTATTTTTATATCCATAACGTTTAGAATGATCTTCAGAATTTGGTGAATAATCAGGATCAAATTTATCCATAATCAGAAATGGTCCATAATCCATTGATAATCCTAATACATTTGTATTATCAGTATTTAAAACACCATTTAAAAATCCATATGTTTGCCATTTAGCTGAACTTCTAGCATTTCTTATAACTATTTCCATATACATTTTATCATAATCAGATAATTTAATTTTAAAAAATTCTGGTTTATCATCTAAAAATCTTTGTAAAAATGGGAACTTTTGATTATTTTCTATGGTAAACAATTCATTTATTACATAATCACTTAATTTTCTTATACCATCTCTATCACCTCTCCATCTATATAAATCAAAAGTACCTAATCTAACCCAACTTTCAGAAAATCTTGAAACTATAGCACATTTTTCAGGTCTTTCCCTACGTGCTAAAGTTGATGGTAAATAAACTAAACTTAATGCACGAGTGGTAGGTATATTTAAAGTATTTAAATGCTCAGAAATTATATATTCTCTTATTGATGATCTTAAAACTGCTTTACCATCAGCAAATCTTGAAAATGGTGTCATACCTGCTCCCTTTAATTGTAATTCATATTTCAGACGATTTAAAGGATCCGGATTTATTTTGGGGATTTCAAATAAATTAACAACTCTACCATCACCTAATTGACCTGCAAATTGACCAAATTGCCAACCAGCATAAGCTTGACTATAAGGATGTGGTACTTTATTTAAAAAATCATCATCATCACTGTTATTATTATTATTCATCTTATCTCCATTTGCATTTCCATTTACATTTCCATCTGATTCTAATTCGCCATCATTATTATACGCTTCACCACTTACGATTTTACGAAATTCTTCAGTATTTTCATCACCTTCTTCAATACCTAAATCTTTAATTGCTTGAGGACTTGAAGTTAAATAACGATAAACTGGTCTTTTTTCAGGTAATACATAAGCATAAGCACCAGATTCAATTATTCTTGGAGTATGAGATATTGGATCATGTTTTAAAGCATTTTCTGCTGTAACTTTTAATTCTGGATCTAAATGTAAAAAACTTGAAGTTTTGGGTATATTAATTAACCTCATTCTCATTTAAATTATGTATATTTTAAAATTAGTTTAAAGCGAATTATTTATAGATCTTATTATGTGTAAAACCAGATTTTTTCTTTAGTTGCGATTGACATTTTCTTATTTTCGCGTTGCATCTAAATCTTTCAGCAAATATGATTTCAAGGCAATTAAGTCGTCATAGACTTAATATCATTATTGGATTGGTTGTTTTGTTCATTCTATATCATGTAGTTACGTTGAAGAGACAAGTGCCTATTAATGAACAAAATATAAATAATACTTCAATTTTAGATTTTACAAAAGATAATAGAGTTCAAAATCCAGTTGGTAATATTGATGCTACCAAACCAGAACAACTTGCAGAAAAAATTGAAAATCAATTTGATTCAGAGTTGGTAAAGATTAATGGTGAAGCTAAACCACACGTCGGTGGATCTGAAGATTCAAAACCCAAGGTAGGTGCTGTAGAAGCTGAGGTTATAGATAATGGTGCTGGTATTGGTAAAGGTAGCGATAGTGGTGATAAAGCTGCAAATCCACCACCCCTTGTTCAAATGGAATCACAAAAAGAACCAGAAACTGAAGTTAATCCTGATTTATTAAAGTCTATACGTGATTATAGTATCTTCTTTAATATTTTTGAACAACATATAATTAAAGCTCCATCATTAAAAAAAAATTATATTACTGAAAAGGCTAAAGAATTATTTACTGAAGATACAAGTTTCCTTTTCACTAAATCATACCTAGGCAATGTTCTTAATTTACCTGATTCAACTGTTGAAGAATTAAAAGATTCTCATACTCGTTATTTAAACTCACTTGATAAAATTGTTAAAGATCTTTCAACATTTGGTAATGTTTTAAAAACTGATATGGAATGGTCTAAATATCAAGGTTCAAAAGGTTATGTTCTTGTTGGTGGTGGTAGATATTCTTGGTTATCATATTTAGTTATTAAACAAATTAGAGCAATTGGTTCAACTATCCCAATTGAATTATTTATTCCACATCTGTCAGAGTATGAAAAACAATTTTGTGAAGAAATCTTACCTCGTTATAATGCTCGTTGTAATTTAATTGATGATGAATTATCAGCTAATTTAGCTAAAAAGTATGATATTGGTGGTTATCAATATAAAATGTTGGCATTATTAAGTTCAACATTTGAAAATGTTATTTATCTTGATTCAGATAATTTCCCAGTTAGAAATCCTGAATATATTTTAGATTCTGAATTATATAAAAAGACTCAATTAATTTTATGGCCAGATGCTTGGAGTAGAACTACTAATCCTAAATTTTATGATATTGCAGGTGTTAAAATAACTGAGAAAAAACTTAGATATTCAGATTATGATAAAGTTAAGGGTGAAAAACCTTTAGATGAATATACTTTTGAAGATTCTTCATTCCATGATTTTGAAGGTACTTTACCTGATCCAACTTCAGAAACTGGTATGTTTGTGATTAATAAAACATCTCACTTAAAAACATTATTATTAATTTTATATTATAATGTTTTAGGTCCAAATTATTATTACCCATTAATGACACAAGGTTCTGCAGGAGAAGGTGATAAAGAAACTTTTATTGCTGCTGCTCATGTTCTTGGTGAACCATGGTTCCAAACATTAAAACAATTTTTATGGTGTGGTTACAAAAGTCAAATAGATGATAAATTTACTTCCAAAGCATTAGGTCATTTTGATCCTGTTCAATCAGAAGTTAATCCAGAAGGAGAATTGGATATAGTATTCATGCATTTATCATACCCTAAATTCTATCCAAATTGGCTTGTTGATAATCATGATCTTATTTATGAAAAACTGGGTGATCATATTCGTATGTATTCTGATATTTATGCTAATGCTGGTTATGATTTTGATTTAAGAGTATTACAATTCTTCACTCAAGGTATGTGTGATAATTATTATGAAAACGGTGCTGCCATTGATGGTTCAAAGGTAAATTATAAAGATGAATATATGGGTAATTATTTAACCTATGTAAAAACTGATAAAGAAATAGAAGATCAAAGGTGTAAAGATGTTTTCATTCCTCACTTAAAATGGTTAAAAGAAACAACTGAATTCCCAAACCTGCTTGAGTTTTGATCTGTGTAATATAAACTTAGAAGAAAAAAACATTATTTAATATATAGACTTTATTGTCTCGCAACGAAAAATTCGATCTCTAGGAATCAAAACTCCCAAAACGATTAGTCAAAGAAATCTTATCGCGGATTCGATATGTCAGTGTTAAACCCATTAAAGAAGAATTTAAAAATTGCATTAATTCAAATTGCTGCAGGTGCTGATAAAGTAGCTAACTTGAATAAGGCAGCTACCTATATTACCAATGCGGTTGAAAATTCAAAAATTGGTAAAATTGATCTTGTTATGTTACCTGAATGTTTTAATTCTCCTTATGCAGTTGATCAATTTAGAAATTATTCTGAAGTTATCCCTGGTCAATCAACTAATTTCCTTTCTGAACTTGCTAAAAAACATGGTATTTATTTAATTGGTGGTCTGATTCCAGAATTAGACGAAAAGGAAAATAAAATTTATAATACTTCAATTACTTTTAATCCAAAAGGTGAAATTATTGCTAAACATAGAAAAGTTCATTTATTCGATATTGATATCCCTGGTGGAATTACTTTTAAAGAACTGATTAGTTTAAGTGGTGGTGATAAAGCTACTGTCTTTAAACTTGAAGATTTTGGTAATATTGGTTTAGGAATTTGTTATGATGTTAGATTCCCTGAATTAGCTTCAATTGCTTCTAGATCTCCTTATAATTCTTTTGCAATGTTTTACCCTGGTGCGTTCAATACTACCACTGGTCCTTTACATTGGCATTTATTAGCAAGATCAAGAGCTGTTGATAATCAAGTATTTTCAGTTTTATGTTCACCTGCAAGAGATGTTAATAATGGAGGTTACCAAGCTTATGGCCATTCATTAGTTGTTGATCCTCAAGGAAATATTATAGCTGAAGCTGGTGAAGGTGAAGAAATTGTTTATGCGGAATTGGATGAATCATTATTACCAAAAGCAAGATCAGGAATTCCAGTTAATTTCCAAAGAAGATTTGATGTTTATGGTGATTATGTTTCAAATGGTCCAATTAAAGTATCTGATTTGTAGAGAGAATAGAGATTCAAAAAAACATTTATATACTTTTTTCATTATTATTAGTATATCTAAATCTATTTATCTTCATTTTTTTCAATGAAGTCTACTACTAACTCTATAAATTCATTTGGTTTTTCACTTATAACCCAATGACCTGCTTTAATGTCCCTCAACTCAAAATTAGGGAAAAACTTACCAATTTCTGGAATAACATCATCAGGAACATAATTGGATTCTGTACCTCTGACAAATAATGTTGGACCTTTAGACCAACGAGATTCATTACTATCAAATGGCCATGCAGAAATATTACCAGCTACAACTGCATCATTAATAAATTTTAATGGGATTTTAGAAGTTATAACTTCATCAGGTTGTCCACGATTTAAATTAGTTAATAAAAATGCTCTAACAATTTGATTTGGTTCAACTTTTGCTAATTCTGCATCAACATCTTTAATATTCTTTAATTTTAAATTTTCAATTGAATGTCTAATTGATTTAATATATTTTGAAAATGATGACCCGGTATCAATAACACTAATTGGTGCATTATCAACAGCAATTAAAGTATCAACAACATCAGGAGCTCTTAAAGTTAAAGCCATAGCAGTTTTAGCACCCATAGAATGACCAATAACAATAGGCTTTTCAATCTTATGTTTTTCAATGAAATGCTCTACATCAGAAGATAATGCTGGGTAATCCATTCTTGATACGTGTGGAGAATTACCATGATTCCTTAAATCAGGGCAATATACTAGTCTTGATAATTTATTTGCTAATTGTTTTGCAACTGTTCTATGAGTTAATCTACTTCCAAAGATACCGTGAAGCATTATTATTGGATTACCATTTTTAATAATTTTGGGTTCATGAAGATCAAAGTTCAATTCAACTGGTGGTATCTTTCTAAGGGCATCAGAAAGGTATGAATAATTTCGAATTAACCTCATCGATTTGTTCATTCTGTCTCCGAAGTTTTCTAAATCTCAGATTCATTTCTCAAAGTTTTACTCAGCTTCTGGGAGTTTCTGACACTACATTATCTCTGCAAGATTAGTGTCTGAGAGATAAACACTTTACATTGATATTCAACTGGTAGTTATAAAGAGTGATTAAGCCTAAAATCTTTCGTTGCTTTTAATTGTAATAGAGTAACTCATTTTATTAGAAACACGGAGTGACATCAACTTTATTTCGTACCATAGTTTAGTTTGCAGAGAATATGAAGTCATAAAATCTTAAAGGGTTTATTATATTTCACATGGTTAACTTTTTATCTAAGTATATCAATTTTTATCATCGATTGAATAAAGCAAATATTAAAGATAGAGCAAAAAAGATATTATCAAAAGAAAATAGTGAAAAGTTTAATCGAAACTGCGATAACTGATTTATGTTCCTCTTTTAAGTGAGAGGGGCATAATAAGTACATCAAATAAAACGTCTAAGACAATCATTGTACTTGTATTGACTATTATTCGACAGATTTCTTGATGTTCTCTTTTCTAATTATCTATATTTATTGTAATGATTACTATTTCTATGTCTATTGGTGTCTCAGATTTGCAGCAAACACCAAAATATAAATTTTCACAGATAACGTTTACACAGGAATGTGTTTCAAAAATTACATCATATACAACATCTTTTTTTTGCATCAAGAGCATTAACTAGTGATAACTAGTGATAGTGAAACTCAACTATAAGCCTTGAAAATATATTATATAAGTACCAGGTGGAAAGTCTCGATTTATTACAATTTAATCAAAAAAAAAAAAAGTTTTATTTATATATAGAAATTTAAAAGAATATGACAGTAGCTATTACAAACAGATCAATTGAATTTAATGATGGTAACAAAATTCCTTCCATAGGTTTGGGAACTTGGAAAGCAAAAGATGAAGAAGTTTATACTGCGGTAATGCATGCATTAGAAGCAGGTTATAGACATATAGATACCGCCGCAGCTTATGGTAATGAAGAACCAATTGGTAAAGCTATAAAAGATAGTGGTATTCCAAGAGATGAATTATTTGTTACTACTAAATTATGGTCTAATGCTCATCATAATCCAGTTGGAGCTATTAAAAAATCATTAAGAAAATTAGATATGGATTATGTTGATTTATATTTATTACATTGGCCCGTATTTTTGAATCCTAAAGGTTCACCAGAAAGAGTCCCATTATTGCCTAATGGTAAAAGAGATATTGTGTTTTACTGGTCATTTGTGAAGACTTATGATTTAATGCAAGAAATTGTTGATCTAGGTTTAGCTAAATCAATTGGTGTCTCAAATTTCCTGGTTAAGAATTTAAAAACCTTAATGGAATCACCAGAATTAAGAATTGCTCCAGTTGTTAATCAAGTTGAATTACATCCACATTTACCACAATTTGAATTAAATGAATATTGTGCCAAATATAATATTCATTTAGAAGCTTATTCTCCTTTAGGTTCTGTTGGTTCACCAATTTTACAAGATAAAGACTTACAAAGACTTGGTAAGAAATATAATGTTTCACCAGCTACAATTATCTTCAGTTGGTTCCAAACTAGGGATATTGTTTATTTACCGAAATCATTAAATAGAGATCGTTTAAGACAAAATTTATTAGTGGTTGATTTAGACGATGAAGATATCGAGAAAATTAATGAAATTCATAATTCTTTTACTAAAAGATATAATGATCAAGATTGGTCACCAATAAAACCTTTCGAAGAGGATGAATAGAGATAAAATTAATGTTAAACGATTGAATTTATAGTGGTTTTAGAGAAATATATAGAATATATTGTCATACACTACTCTTTACACTCTCAAAAAGCAGGATAAAATCTAGAAAAAAAAATAAACTTAAAATCTAAATCAAAGCATCTAATCTTCTTCAAATGCATAAAGTGGGGTCCAATCTGGTGAACTATATCTCTTAGTAGTAGTTTTATGAATGTTATTAATAGTTTCTATATCTTCATCAGCTAATTCAACAATTAACATATTTTCTTCAACTCTATGTGGTTTGATTGATTTAGGTAAAGGAATAGTACCTCTTTTAATTAACCAACTGAAAATAATTGTTGCTGCTCCAACATTATATTTTTTACCTAATTCATTAAGGGTTTCATCTTTTAAAAGTGGAGAACCATCTGAACCTAATGGAGAATAAGCTTCTAAGTAAACACCATTTTCGTCACAATATTTTTGTAAATCTAAATTAGGCAAATAAGGATGGATTTCAACTTGATTAATAACTGGTTTAATTTTAGTTGTTGGACATTCTAAAAGTATTTTCATATTTTTTATCAGGAAATTTGAAACTCCGATAGATTTAGCTAAACCTAATTCAACACATTCTTGCATTAATTCATAAGTTTTAGTAAATTTCCAATCCAGAACGATATCTCTTTTACCATTTGGTAATAATGGAATTTTAGCGGGAGTACCATTTGGATTTAAATAAAATGGCCAATGCATAAGGAATAAATCAACATATCCAGTTTTTAATTTTTCTAATGATTCTTTTAAAGCAACTACTGGTTCAGCACATCTAGTTGTCCATAATTTAGTAGTAACAAAAATTTCTTCTCTTGGAATACCTGAATCTTTAATTGCTCTACCAATTGGTTCTTCATTACCATAACCAGCGGCGGTATCAATATGTCTATAACCATATTTTAAAGCATGTTTAACAATATTGTAAACTTCATCATCAGCAGATTTCCAAGTACCTAAACCAATTGCTGGAATGGTTTTATCATTGTTTAATGTAATTGTTTTTAAATATTGGGTTGCCATTTCTTTTGCACTGTTCAATAGAAATACCGGATTTAATAATTATGGAGAAACCTCACTATTTTTATACTAACAATTTTATTCTCGCACTACTTCAAATTTGAAAAATCTGTCATGGTTGAATCACCAGACTCCGAAATTCACTCAATCATTATTTATTATTGTGCGGCATTACATAGAAGCTTCCATTGATTTTATATATCCATTAATTGTTTGTATTTATTGATAATTCCGCCTATTAGTGTTTAACTTTCATTTTTCCAGGACCGATTTAGATAGTGCATTGCTTTTCTTGGAACGGATCATTTATTGTCAACGTAAATTAAAGCTCGATTCTCCCGTCCTTCAGTTGCAGCAAACAATTTATCCGATGCAATAATCAGCCACTTCAAAGGAAATTGGATGCATATCCTGCTGGCATTTTTTACTCAAACATTGAATACAATTATTATAAAGGAAGAAAACTATTAAAGATATTCTAATAGTGGTATTCTAATAGTGGAAGTAAGAGGAAATGAGTATTTGCTAGAGAAATCGTGGGAGTACACTAAAGCGCAAAAAAAAATTATATATATTAGTGCTTCAAGCTAATGGAAAAACATTCTTTTATCTTTAATCAAAGGCTTTATCGTAACCAGTTAAGACAAATCTATAACGAACATCATTTTTGTAACATCTTTCTAAAGCTTCAGCGATACCATCTTCACTAATATTAATATCTTCGTGCCAAGTTTTAAGACCTTTCTTTGCAGCTAATTTAAGCATATCTAACATTTCTGATCTTGAACCTAAATGTGAAGAACCTAATAATGAACCATTTTTAATGAAAGTACCTGGACTAACAGTAAATGGCTTTTCTGGTAAACCAACACTGATTAATTTTTTGTGAACTTTAAGACATTTTAAGTAACCATCTAAATCAAATCCATTAGAAGAATTAGCACAAGAAATGATAAGATCAAGTTTTCTTGAATATTTATTTGACCAATCCTTATCTTCGCCAGTTGCAATAAAGTAATCAGCACCTAATTTCATAGCATCTTCCTTTTTACTACTTGATCTTGAAAATGTGTAAACGGTAGCACCTAAAGCTTTAGCAAACATGATACCAAAATGACCTAAACCACCAATACCAATAATACCAACATGAACACCTGGACCAACATTATTTCTAACCAATGGTGAATAACAAGTAATACCAGCACATAACATTGGAGCAACATCAGTTGGATCTAATTCTTTCGGAATTGGGAAAACAAAATGTTCATGAATCCTAACATGAGAAGAATAACCACCCCAAGTTTTGGAACCATCTTTATATTTATCATTATATGTATCAACCCAATCTGGACAATAAGTTTCATTACCATCTTTACAAGTATCACATTCTAAACAAGCCCATGCTTCAGCACCAACACCAACAGTATCACCAACTTTAAATTCTTTAACATCGTCACCAACTTTAACAACTTGACCAACAATTTCATGACCTGGAATAACTGGGAAATCAGTACCACCCCAACCAGTTTCTGGGTGAACAGTATGAACATCAGAACCACAAACACCACAACAAACAATTTTAACATCAATATCTTTTGGGCCAAATGGTTTAGGACTGAATTTAATCTTGGATGGTTTGTTCCATTCAGTATTTTTATCAATTGCAAAACCTTCGAATTGTTCAGGATAACTCATTGTATAATAATTGTAATTTAGTTGAAAAGCTGTATGATTTTTTTTTTCAGTGAAATCGAATAATTTATAAACCTTTTCAGATTTCCAGAATTTTTGATGGGGGATAGAGGACCAATTTATATGGGTTGAGAAAAAATGGGATTTCCTCCCGTTCTAACGCAATCTATACCAAAACGGAAAAGCAACCCAATATAAACTAATCCTGTTGAACCTAAAATGATAATTGCCCGTATAGTTATTTATAGTCTAATCAATAGAACTATATTTATTGACTTGTAGCAACTATGATTACTAGATTTCATGATCTAGTAAAGCTGCTGCAAAATGTAGTTATCTGGAACAATTTTAAACGGTTTCTCGCTACTTTAATATCACGAAATTAGAATCAGTGCATTGCATGAAACTATCGGTCTTAGGATCAAAATGGGGGAGGTGGGTGGTATTTATGATAATAATTTATCTGTTGATTAAGTTGATTTCTATCATTAATCTGTCAAATATCTACTTATCATTTACAAGTTCGGATCAATTAAGGAGTGGATTTTTAAATGGAAATTTGATTGATACTAACGGATTTATCTCTCTCTTCCCATCAGTTTTCACTTATCAATAATTCCCATTATTCTTCCCTATATTTCCTGTTAATTTTAAAACTTTAGCAAGCAATTCTCTCTATTGCTAATTGATGAATTAGTATATGTAGTTGACTGGTTAAAAAAAAAAATAAGGAAATATTGGGATTGCGAGATATTAAATAGTAGTAATTGGGGGTACCTTTGTGGTCAAGTAAGTGTATTAAAGTAACAGCGGGATAAATTTAAACAATTAGCAATTAACAGTTACTAATATTAAGATCTATATTTATCCTTGATGGGAAATAAATTAATTACCAAATGGCAAGTCATAGTTATCGTGTTTAATGACTTTTAAGAGGCTAAATGACGATAAGAAAGTTGCAATTATTTTTGTCTGCTTGTAAACTTTATACAATAAGCTCAATACCAAGACTGGTTTATTGATTTACTGATGTTTAAAGGTGAACCTAGATTATCCGTGTTGTGCTTTTGGTGTGATTCTACAAAAGAATCCTTACAAACCCCATCATTTCCATTAGTATGATAAGTGTACGCTAATGCTCTATTCCAGATATCTCCAACCACAAATTTAATTCAAATTAGAGCCATAATTACTGTTACCAACCTAATTATAATCAAAATAGTTCATATCAGAGCTTTGATTAGTTTTTTTTTTTTTTTTTTTGTGGGGTGATAACTTACATAACCATTTCGTAGAGACACGAGATAGTATTTTAATCCGACCCTTATCGATTGAATCAGAAATGTAAAATTAGAAGTTCGAAAATCAGTTGGATTTACAGACGATGATTACTTCATTTGATGTAGAGAGTATACTGATAGTTTGGATGGGGCCATAGTTAGCTACCTGATCGTTGGTAATACAACCCATGTGATGCTTCGATTTACGCGTAGTAAAAGTCTTACAATACAAAATCTTTAGCCCATTTCATATACAAATAAACATCTAGTTGGACCCCTATACTTAACCCTTTAATCTATAACTTTTTATCTATACATTCCATGATCTATGCATTCCATTATCTGTAGATTCCTTTATCTGTACAATTTTAATCTATTTCTTGTAATTAATAATACATTAACTATAGTAATTACCAAAAAATGAGTTCCAATTTTATTACTGTGTAGTTGTTTAAATCTAGGGTTAGGTGAGCATTGCTCACCCAGAGAAAAAAAAAGGGGACTACTTTATTAATCACAAACCATGATTGATTCAGATGATAAAGAGAATCAATATGATTTAAAAACGATTGATGTAAGTTCAATTGATCGAACTCAAACTAGTCAAGTCACCCATCAACAATTATCACAACCTGTTGAAATTGAACAAGGTAATGAAATTGGCGACGTGGATGATGTTGAAGTTGAAGATGTTGATGAAGATGTTGAAGATGATGACGAAGATGTCGAAAGTGATGAATTAGATGCTGAAGTTGAAAATGTTGAACCAATTGATTCTAGGTTAAAGCCAACATTACCACCTGCTACTGATTTTGAAAATTTATCAAAAAAATTAATGAAGCCAGTACCAGATTATCCAGTTGCAAATGAAACTCATAATGTTTGGGAAATTAAAAATTGGTCAAGTTTAGTTGAACAAAAAGTTAGAGGTCCAACATTTAAATGTGGAAATTTTGAATGGAATATTTTATTATTCCCTAGAGGAAATAATAATAATAATACAATTTCAATTTATATTGAACCCCATCCAATTGCACCAGTTAATGAAAAGGAAGATGATTGGTATGTTTGTGCTCAATTTGGTTTTGATTTATGGAATCCAGATTCTCCAGATTCTCATACTCCTTCATCTTCATCTCACAGATTTAATAAAAATGAAACTGATTGGGGGTTTTCATCATTTATTGATTTAAATCAATTATCAAATTCTAAAAAATTTGGTTTACTGCCAATTTTATCAAATAATAAATTAAATATTACTGCATTTGTTAGAATTATTGATGATTCACAAACTGGAGTTTTATGGTATAATTTCAATGATTATGATTCAAAAAAAGCTACTGGTTATGTTGGTTTAAATAATCAAGGTGCAACATGTTATCTTAATTCATTATTACAAAGTTATTATACCACTAAAATTTTTAGAAAATTAGTTTATCAAATTCCTACAACTTCAAATACAATTATTAAATCAAATAAAAAAATTAAGAAACAAAGTAGTGTTGCATTATCTTTACAAAGAATTTTTTACCTTTTATCAAATTCTCCTGATCCAATTGGAACAATGGAATTAACAAAATCTTTTGGTTGGGATTCTTCTGAAGCTTTTACTCAACATGATGTTCAAGAATTAAATAGAATTTTAATGGATAAATTAGAATCATCAATGAAAAATAGTCCAATTGAAAATAAATTAAATGATTTATTTGTTGGTAAAATGAAAAGCTTTATTAAATGTATTAATGTTCCTTATGAATCTTCAAGAATTGAAGATTTTTGGGATATTCAATTAAATGTTAAAGGTTTTAATAATTTACAGCAAGCTTTTGAAAATTATATTGAATTAGAAATGTTAACTGATGATAATAAATATCAAGCAGGTGATGAATATGGTTATCAAGATGCTAAAAAGGGAGTTGTTTTCCAACATTTCCCACCGATTTTACATTTACAATTAAAAAGATTTGAATATGATTTCCAAATTGATGATTTATCAAAAATTAATGACTTTTACGAATTCCCTGATTCAATTGATTTATCGCCTTATTTAGATGAAGATTTAGATTCCAAGGTTAAAAATGAAAATTGGAATTATAAATTACATGGCGTTTTAGTACATCAAGGGAGTATTTCAAATGGTCATTATTATACAATGATTAAACCAAATGCAAATAAAAATCAATGGTATAGATTTGAAGATGATAAAGTTTGGAAAGTTACTTCAACTGAAACTTTTGATGCTAATTTTGGTTGTAATGAAATTACTGAAGCTGAATATCTTAAATTATCAAGAATTGAACAAAATGACTATTTAATTAAAAGATCTACTTCAGCTTATATGTTAGTTTATTATCGTGAAACTCATTTAAATGATATTTTACCTGAAAATGATGATGAAATTAATTCTCATATTCCAAAATTTATACCAACTGAAATTGAAAACCAATTAAATGAAGTGAAATTAATGGAAAGTTTAAGACAAGAACAATTATATAATATTAATATTAAATTAATTACTTTATCAATGTTTGAAAAATATAATGATTTTGATTATTATCATGATCCATTAAATCAAAAATTCTATGATAAACATTTAATTACTTCAAATACTAAACCAATTGAATTAAATTTGAAAAAGACCGATTCAATTTTAGTTTTATATAATAAAATTAATGAATCTAAAGGTTTATCTATACTTAAAACAATTGATGAAATTGAAAAATTACCTTATAGGCTATTATTAGTTTCTCATCGTAATAATCATACTAATAGAATTGATATTGAATTAAGTGCTAAAGATTTAAAAGACTCAACTGATTTAAGTTTATTAGATATTTATAATAAAAATTTCACAAAAAAACATGATGAAATGGTTTTCTTTATTGATGAAGGTAAAGATTTATCAAATATTACAAATGAATTAGTTAAGCATTCTGATAAAGTTGAAAATTTCAGTATTGAAAAGACTTGGAACAAGATTAATTCAATTGCACCATTAGATAATTTCAAATCCTTAGAAGCTAATATTTTCTTAATGATTAAAATTTTTGATCCAATTAATAATAAAATGTTTGGATTATCACATTTAACTATTTCTAAAGATAATTTAGTTAGCTCAATTAAACCAATAATTAATAATTTATTTGAAATTTCAACAGACTTTGATATTTTTGAAGAATTAACTCCTTATAAATTAGAAATGGTTGATCAAGAAGATACTTTTGAAAAGAATGAATTAAGTAATGGTGATATCCTTATTTTACAGTTTAAAGATTTTGAATCAAGTGGTAAATTTAAATCATTGATTGATTATTATAGATTTTTAGCCACTAGATTACATATAAAAATTTCCCCATTTAAAGAAGATGAATCATTTAATTTAGATGATGATGACGATGATAATGAACAAGATATTGGAGATGCTGAAGATATTGAAGAAGTTGAAGATTTTGTTCATGTCAGTAATGATGATAATAATAATGATAATGAAAGAAAAGGTAAACTATCCGCTGGAGATGATGATGCTGTAGTCATCAATAATAAAGGAGATATCGATGAAGGAATTTTTGATATTTGGATTTCCACTAATTATACTTATGAAGATTTAACAAAAGAAATTGGTAAAAAAATTGGAGTAAATCATGAATATATTAGATTATTTTTAATTAATCAACAAGGTATGAAATATCCTATGAAAACAAATACTAATTTATCACAATATTTCCCAAAGAATTTGCCAATTTCCGAAATTATTAAATTTGAATATGAAGTTTTAAAAATTTCATTAAAAGAATTTGAAAATATGAAAACTTTTAAAATTTCTTGGGTTACTAAAATTTTTGATTTTAAAGAATTTGATATTATGATTTCAAACGATGAATCAGTTATTGATTTAATTAATAAATTAGAAAGTTTATTAAAGGAAGAAAATATTGAAATTGATAGATCTAATTTATTAATGTGGTTTGGAAACGATTGTAAATATGTTGGGTTCATTAAATTTAATGAATCAATTAATGATTTAAATCCATCTCATGATTATTATATTGGTGAATTTCCTGTTGAATTAAGTGTATTTATTAAAAATGATTTAATTAATACTGATTTACCAATAATTAAAAATTTTGGAAATGAAATTGAAAAATATGAATTTGAAATTACTGATGAATCACAATTAAAATTAGGTATAATTCCGGTTTTTCATTTTTATAAAAATTCATCAAATCATCATTCTATCCCATTTTTATTTATTGTTATACCAAATGAAAGGTTTATTGATACTAAAAAGAGGTTAAAATATAAATTAGGTATTAATGATATTAATTTTAATAAAATTAAATTTGCATTAGCTGATGTAAATGAAAGAGGTAAATATTTAGATGATAAAGATGATGATCTTATTTTATATAATCAATTAGGTGAACATAATTATTCACTTGCTTTAGATCATTTTGATCGAAACCCTCGTAAAAATATTTTTGATAAAGGTATCCAAATTAAATAGGTTATAGGTTTAAATTAAGTTTGCATTTATTTCTTTTATTTTGTCTTTTATTCATTTATTTATTTACTAATTACCTTGTTTCTTACTATCGATTTCTCTTAATTGGGTTGAACTGAGCTTATCTTCACCTCCGATTAAATCAATTGTGAAAACTTCTAATTCTTTAAATCCAATTGATTTCCTAAAATTATTAACAAATTCTCCTCCACCGCTACTTTCTTGACTCAATACTAAATAATCAATGTTTTCAATGTACCCTGTTGGTCCACAAACATCATTTATTTTATAAATTTCAAAATTTTGTAAATCTAATAGTTTAATAAAATTAACAGTATTAATAACTCTTGATTCAAAAGAGTCTAATTGCTCTTTAAATTTCTTATTTTTAAGTAGTTCATCTCCAGTGATACCAATAATTAAAGTATTTGAACTTAAAAATGTAGCAATTGACAATAGTATTTTATGTCCATCATGTAAATGATCAAATGTCCCACCAACTGCTACAACTGGTAATTTCGTCAATTCTGATTTAGGTAAAGTCCAATTTGTTTCCTGTGTACTTGACTTGATTTCCTTACCATATGGAGTTTCCCCACTAACGTAACAGGAGTCTTTGGGTATTTCAACATTAAATAAAATATTTATACTAAACATATAATCCATTGATTTGGAAATTGAAATTTTTCTAAAACTATCATAAAGTTTATTCAATATAAAATTAAGTAATTCAGGTGAATTAATAGGTTTCGAAATCACTATGGTTAATTCATTGGGTTGTGAGTCTAGATATTTAGATACTGCATCTGAATAATCCTTTTTAAATGGGTCTTCAATAACTAACATCTGATAAGAATTATGACAATAAAAAATGCGAGTTCCAAATTATTATTAAATATAAATCTTCTATTTACATCTATCTACATATTTACAAGTTCTTTAATTGATTTAATCGAAAGCTTCAATTTTTTAGTTGTTGCTTGATCAACATCAATCCAATTACTATGGGAAATTTTATCATAAATCTTTTTAATACTCGTTAAAATTTTATCATCAATTTGTTTCTTATCATTTGCAACAATTTTATTTTTATTCTTTGTTTTCTGACCGTTACTATCTTTACTCTTTGATTTCACTTCTGGTTCGGACTCTGGGCTTAAAACTTTCAATAAATATTTTATGCTATTTAATAAATATTCAATTTGTGGACCATTTAATGGATCTTTAAGAATTTTAAAATCTCTATCCAGTTTTTTAACCTCTTTCAATTGATTATAATTAAATCTAATGAAATAATGCATTTCTTCACTAATCATTTGAACAACATTTAAATAACTATAAGTGTTTGGCTTAATAAAACTTGGCTTTAAATATTTCAAGATACTAATATTAATAACACTTGATTTTTGTTCTTTCAAAAACATTTGATGAATGTAATACATCATACTTTCAACTAACTTCATATCTATAACACCTTCTGTATGTGCTTCATATTTAACTGGTACATTGAATTTCATCTCTTTTAATGATGGATAAGTTTCAAAATTTACACCAGCATAGTGATCTAATAAATACCAGACAGCTTTAAGAAATTGAACTGGTCTATCTAGTTGGTATAAATTTTCAAGAATAATTTGATTCAAATAAATATTTAATTCAATGTCTTTCGGTATATTTTTAATTTCAAATTCAGGGTAAGTTAGTTTTTGTGTTAAATCTTTATTGATTGCTGCTAATTCATTGGTCTTCAAGTCTGAAAGTTTTTTACTACTATTAAGATTAAGTTCTAATTCATCACTCATTAATTTTAATTCACTACACCATGATTGTAAGATTTGCAAACCAATTGTATTATAGTGGTAAGTATTAAAAGCTTTTAAGTAATTTACGGCAAATAATTCATCAACATTATCAATTTTATCGATTACAAATTTTAAATTTTCCATTAAATTTTTATTTAATTCAAATGTTCTAGCAAATTTTTCCTTCTTGGTAATATTATTAATATTAGATATTTTATTTACTTGAAAATCTCTATTTTTACATAAACCTCTAGCAAAAGTTGTAAAGGTGATATTATCTGGTTTCATATTACCTAATTTATCGAAAAATGTCCATGCTAAAAGTTGATTATCATTTAAATGTCTTACTAGACAATTTAATAATGCATTGAATATAGAAATCTTAGGAAATTCTAAATCATCATATTTTTGAATCAATTTAGTAAATAATTTAGTCTCGGTTTCAGTGTACTCTTTAAATGATAAATTTTTGGAAATTCCATCAAATAAGATAACATATGTTTGATCATTAGGTTTATATTTCCATTTCTTACAATCATTAAAAATTTTTATAGCTTCTTCAATTTTACCATTGTTTAATTTGAATTCTATAACTCTATTCATCGCCACCGTATTCTTGGTTGGACTTAACTTCAACAAATATAATGCCCGTTCTTCTGAATTATCAGCAGCTAATAACTTATCGACATGTTTAGTTACTTTTGTCTTGTCATATAATGATTTTGGGTTAATCCCTAGTAAGGTGAATAAAACTTTTCTAGAAATTGGTTTTTTGTCATATTTCTTTAAATTTAATAAATTTTTAAATATATTCATACTTAACTTTGGATCAGTTAACTGTCTTGTTGTTAATTTACTTAAATCTATTGGTCTATCATTATCATCTCTTATCAATCCATCATATTGGTACCTCAATATTTTAACAACTTCATTTGCAGTTGAACCTCTGAAAACTCCTTCTATTTTCAAACTTCCCAGTTTGTTGGTAAACTTCTCTGGCCTTATGATTTGCCCTGTCTTTTGAAAGGCTAACAATTTTTGTTTAGCACTTTGTAAGACTGTCTGAGAGCATCTCATCGTTACCTTTTTAGAAAAGAATGCAGTGCGAGATTGCAATAGGAAAAAGTAACAGAAGTTGTCTTTTGCAGATATTTGATGATGAGTGAATGGATACGACTTAAAACTTCAGTTTACCTGTTAATTGATCATTTAGATCATGAAAATGTTGAAGAAATAACATTAGAATTATTAAAGTTAAATTTATTCAAAGCAAAAGGAATAATATCCAGAAAACTAATAATTAATCAACAAAAATATAATTATTTAACCAAAAGATATGCTGAATTAGTACATTTAATCAATTCACAGATCCCTATAATTGGTAAACTAATAAGTAAGAAGTTAGTTATAGTCTTTAAAAATGAATTTTTAGGTGACAAGTTTATAAACATTGATTTTATTTGTGAATTAGTGAATTTTAAAGTAATTGACCAAATTCTTATTCTACAAATAATTGAATTATTAATGAATAAGATAACTAATGATTCTGTTAAGATAGTTATTAGAATACTTAAATTAAATGGGAATATGTTATCAGATAGTGTGGTTTATACAATTATTGATAAATTAAGAAATTTAATGAATGAACGTCAAGTAAATGAAACTAATGCAAATAGTATAAAACAATTATTAAGTATTAGGAAAGCAGGATTTAAAAAATTTAATACTATTTTAATAGAAGGTAAATGTCATTATGTTGATTTGGAAGAAGAATTAGATAATTACAATGAATTAATGATTGATGATGGTAATGAATATAAGGAATATGAACAATCTAAACAAAACTACTTGACCAATATCCAAAAATTATTTAAAGTGGAAGAAAATGGTGATGTTCTTGAACAACAACAAGACGAAGAACCAGTCATAGATTTAAGTCAAAATGAATTAATTAATTTACAGAAAACCGTTTATTTAACTATTATGTCAAGTCTTACATCAGAAGAAGCTACGCATAAATTATTGAAATTAAACTATGATCCATCCATTTTATCTAATATCATTGTTAGAAGTTGTATTGAAGAGAAAACTTATTCTAAGTATTATGGAATTATTTGTGAAATATTAATTTTAAAAGGTAATAAATTCAGGAATGAATTTATATCCCAATTTACTAAAAAATATAATGAAGCCCATATATTTGAGTTAAATGGATTAAGAAATTTTGGTAAATTATACGGATATTTAATTTCAACTAATAAATTACCAATTTCAATATTATCAATAATTAAATTAACTGAAGATGGTACTTCTTCAGCAAGTAGAATTTTAATTAAATTTTTATTAAAAGAAATGGTTGAAGAACTAGGTTTAAATAATTTTAAAAATTTCCTTATTGATAATATTTCAAATTTACCTGGGATTTTCCCAATTGGTGGGTACAAAGATGATATAATTTTTGCAATTAATTATTTTACTGCTATTGGTTTGGGTATTCTTACTGATGATTTAAGAGAAGATTTAAAGAATGCTAGAGGTAGAACCAGAAAAAGAGAAAGAAGCAGCAGTCGAAGTAGAAGTGGAAGTAGTTATAGTAGAAGTAGTGGTAGTTATAGTAGGAGTAGAAGTGGCAGTTACAGTAGGAGTAGAAGTGGAAGTAGGAGTGGCAGAAGTAGTAGTTATAGTAGATCTCCAAGTAGAACTCCTAGTAGAAGTCCATAAAATACTCCAAAAGTTAACTAATTATTATAAAAGCCGAAAGCTTTTTTAGCCTTACTGATTCGATATATAGTAAGTATAAAACCATTTCATCACTTCCTCCATTATTCAAAATTGTGTTGAAAAATAAGGAACCGCATGCAATTAGAGAAATTTATGAAACTTTAACTTTTAGGCTTCGTGGATTAAAAATCGATTGCTATAATTACTGGACCATTAGTAAAAGTTTATCAGAGTCATCAAGAGTATTTCACATAAATTGTAACTTTAATGACATTTCTTGTAAAAAATACCTTCGAAGTTTCCTGATAAACATTTGAGTTTAATAATAGATGTCAAGAGTACTATAGGTTATCCACCTGTTTTACTAGGACTGCATCAATAAAAATATAAATATTAAGCATTAGAATTACCTTCATTTTTGTCAGACTATATATAAAGAATGTTCAAAAATTTCATGATTTTGATTTACCGGTTTCATTAAAGATATTAGAAGTTAAGAAAGTCCACCTTAAGCAAAATTATTTGCATTTAATAAATTTAAAGTTAGTTGAATTGTATCTTTAGTTTTTTCCCTGAGTTTCCTTCATCTCTAGTATCATTAGCCATTGATTTCACTACAGTGAAATCAAAAATGCTGGGGTTTATAGTCACTAATCCTCGAAGCTGTCCTCAAATACCAAATGTTAAAACCACTGGTGTCGAAGGTGTTTGTTATGAAGATGGCACTTACGATGATATGGAAAATGGTGAAATACCAGGTAAACTTATTTATAATTTTGATGATGATGCCCTTAATTCTATGGTGGATTGTGAAATAGCTGTTGTTTTGTATTTTCTTTGTATAATCAAAAGAGTGTGGCCGATAGATGTATAATAAGAAACTCACACAAAAAGTACACAAAAATCGAAGTGTATTTATAAATCCGATCACGTGAGTGTTTCAATATAGCGAAAAAGAAATGAGAAACAAAAACAAAAACTCATTTGTATCGGAAAGTAACGGTAGAATTGAACATTAGAAAAGTACTAAACTTTGTTAATGACTATAATATAAAAAGTATATCATTGTAAAGAGAATAATCCATTGTATATAATTATCGAAATTCTTAATATATTTTATAATAATAATTTCTCTCTTAAATTAACCATTTATCCCACAGCCAATAGAAACGCGGCAAATACTAATAGTTGAGATTAAAAACTCATAAATACCAGAAAATTTTTCAGTTTTATTTTTTTTTTTAAATATACAAAAATAATTTATTACAAAAATGCCAGCTCCATTCGAAAAAGGTAGTGAAAAAAAAGGTGCCAACTTATTTAAAACTAGATGTTTACAATGTCATACTGTTGAAAAAGGTGGTCCACATAAAGTTGGTCCAAATTTACATGGTATTATAGGTAGAAAATCAGGTTTAGCTGATGGTTATTCTTATACTGATGCTAATAAGAAAAAAGGTGTTGAATGGTCAGAACAAACTTTATCTGATTATTTAGAAAACCCAAAGAAATATATTCCTGGTACTAAAATGGCTTTCGGTGGTTTAAAGAAACCAAAGGATAGAAATGATTTAGTTACTTATTTAGCTTCTGCTACTAAATAAACCTTTTAAATAATCTTGTTAATAGTTTTAATAATTATTTCAAAAAAAAAGTTTACTGATGATACTTTTTACAACTGATTAATTTATTTAAAAGTAAAAAAAATTGTATATACTGAATTTCAATATAGATATTGTTAGAAAATTTCTTTGTTTTTGCTTTTTTGCAACTTGTCTATTGGCTAGATTATAGTCACTCATTTTCTAAGGGCATTTTCTAAGGTTATAATAATTCTACACTATTTACTATAGAAATTGTCTGTTAAATGTTTTATAACTCTGACAATCAGATTTCTTAATTATCGAATGGTTAAGTTGTTTATTCACAAATGACCCTAATCAACGGCTAAAAAAACCTGCGTCACGTGATCTTCAAAATTGAAAATTTAATATATAGATATATAAGAGAATATGAAGGTTAAAATTTTTAATTACTATTAAAAGTAAATAGTGTGAAAACTTTAGTAAATACCTTGTTATTTAACTTAAAAAATAGGTAGTTTTGGAAAAAATTAGGATTTTTAATATTTTTTGCAACTTTCATGCTAATTTGTACAGATCAAATATATTCCCAAAACTCTTTGAAATTTCAACGAAAAAAATAAATAAAGAATTAATATTCAGGTAAATTCAGTACCCAATTACTTCACAGATACCATAAGACATTAATATCATGAACAAAAAATATCCAAAGTGGAAAATACTTCTAGAATAGTCTTAGGATCATATAAGTCTCAGTCTTGCATGGAAGATTTTTCTGTGAGAGTAGATCGAAAAGGTGAAAAATTTAAAATAGTGGAAGATAATTAAAAGATGAATCCAATGCAAGATGTTAAAGTTCCGATGGAAGTTAATCCGGACGAAGATACTGAATGGAATGATATACTAAGATCACATGGAATTATTCCTGAAAAACCACCAAGTCCAACATTAGAATTAGAAAATGCATTAGATGAAGCAATTAAAAGACAACATGAAAATAGATTAGAGAATAAAGATTTAGATGAATTAAATGAATTAGAAGATGAAGAAGATGAAGAATTTTTAAATTTTTATAAAAATAAAAGATTTAATGAAATTAAAAAATTTCAAAGTAAATTAAAATTTGGTTATGTTAAACCAATTACAAAATCTGAATATGAAAAGGAAGTTACAAATGATTCAATTGATCAATTTGTTATATTACATATGTCGTCGGAACTGTCTTTACAAAGTAGATTATTATCATCAATATTAATTAATTTATCAAAAAAATTTGCAGATATTAAATTTATTGATATACCAGCTAAAAGATGTATTGAAAATTATCCAGAACTGAATATACCAACAATTTTAATTTATAAAGATAAAAATCTTGTTAAACAATATATTACATTAACTGAATTAGGTGGTAATTCAACAACTATAAAAGATTTAGAACAAATGTTAATTAAATTTAAAATTATTGATGAATTTGATAAAAGATTAATAATTAATCAAGAAAATGAAGATGAAATTGAAGAAAGAAAGATTAAATTTACTAAAAAGACTATTAGAGATGATAGTGATGATAGTGATTTTTATGATTAATATATTAGTCTTGTAAAATAAGAGGGTTTTTATAATATATGTTTGAATGAAGGTTTTTTGTTTTTTGTTTTTAAAATGCTTTAGTACCATAATTTGGTATCTTAGTACTATAGTACCCTAATTCCCTGGTATTGTAAGACATTGGTACCTTAGTATTGAAGTTTGTAGTTTATAGTTTAATAACTGAAATCAGATCATTGAATTCTAATTTCATTGACATAAATAATCAAGAAATGATGAAAAATCAATTGATAAATAAGACAATATACAAACTATTCAGGGAAATAGTAATATATGCTCAAACAACAATATTTACATAATTAATCATAACTCTACAATGAAATGATTTCAAGACCCTGAAATTATCAATCTAATTATAGTTATAATTCCACAGAGAGTAATATCTACCAAAACAAGCCAAGGTACCATAAACTGAACGATTTGATACGTGACTGTGTGCTAGCAAAGAAGCAAGAGTAACAAGATTAGAAACATTTCTAAAATCGCCATCTAACTCACCGCAAACATTATCATTAGATCGAAGAATTTCATTAGATGAAAGAATCTCATCTGAACCCTGATATCAGACAGACATTAACCTGGTTTCACCTTGTTAAATAGTAAGATATACACTTATACAAACTTTATACAAACCTTATACAGACATTATACTAACATTATACAGAGTAGGTATAGATAGATGTACAAGCTAGAGCAATAGTGATAATTTGGTGGGATAAATCATCTCACACACATCACCAGAAATCCTCAAAATCTAAAACTTTTTCTTTCTCACTGATTTTTGATCTTGATTGCATTTTTGAATCGGATTTTCTATTGATTTTTAGAAGGATGTTTTCCGATCTAGAAGATTGTCAACATATTAATAAAGTATTAAATACTAGTAATAAAACTACGGTATTAGAAACTTATAAACAAGCAATTAAAATCTCATTATTGATTAATTCCAAAAATAATTTTAAATTAATTAAAGATAAATCAGAATTTTCAATTAATAAATTAAATAATTTAAAGATAAATGCATTAAAATGTTCAAATTGTAAATTAAATAATTTTAATAATAATTTAATTTGTTTACAATGTCCAAATATTGGATGTCAAATTAAGAATCATAGTTTTAATCATTATAAATTAAGTCAACATTATTTTGCAATTGATAGTTCAAATGGATTAATTTTTTGTTTTAAATGTAATAATTATATTAATAATTCAAATTTAAATGAAATTAGATTATCTGTTTTAAAGATTAATAATAACAGTGGAACTGGTAATGGAATTGGTAATGGAATTGCAGATGAAGATGAAGATGATGGTGGAAATTTTAATAATTTTAATGAATTTATTGAACATCAAGATAGTGGAATTAATGATAATAAGGAAAATTTTGAAATTATTAAAAATGAATATAAGAATCCATCTAATTTATCAGTTCAAGGGTTGAAAGGTTTTATTAATTTTGGAGCAACATGTTTTATTTCATCAATTTTACAAACATTTATTCATAATCCAATCATTAAAAATGAATTTTTCAATAATGATAATCATTATTTTAATTGTGATGAATCAACTTGTATAACTTGTTCAATTGATAAAATTTTTACAAATTTTTTTACAAGTGATAATAATGATAGTTTTGGTATGACAAATTTATTAATTAATTCTTGGTATAAAAATAAATCATTAACCGGTTTTGAAGAACAAGATGCTCATGAATTCTGGCAATTCATTTTAAACCAATTTCACAAAGATTATCAAAGAGTTCAAAATAATGATGATTTAACCACCACCACCACCACCAATAATAATAACAGTAATAATAATAGGAGTAGTTTTAATGGTCACAATAGATCAAATTCAATTTATGGAAATTGTAATTGTATTAAACATAAATATTTCCATGGAGAATTAGAAAGTTCAATTAAATGTTCCAATTGTGGTAATATTAATAAAAAAATTGATCCAAATTTTGATTTATCATTAGAATTAACAAATCTTAAAAACAATTCAACAATTTATGATTGTCTTAATTTATTTACAAATAATGAAATTTTAGAAAATTATAATTGTCCAAATTGTAATAAAAATTCAAATCCAATTAAATCATTAAAAATTAATAAATTATCAACTATTTTTTCAATTCAATTAAAAAGATTTAAACATAATTTAACAAATTTTGTTAAAAATGATTTATTAATTAAAAATCCTTTATATTTAAATTTATCAAATTATTTATCAAAAGATTCAAATATTAAAAATTATTTTTATGAATTATTTGCATTAATTGTTCATAAAGGTTCAGTTAATACTGGTCATTATATTGTAATAATTAAAATTAATAATCAATGGATTAAATTTGATGATAGTATTGTAACTTTAATTGATCAAAATGAAATTGAAAATACAAATGCTTATTTATTATTTTACATAGTTCATAATCTTGATTAATTCATTAAAGTAATTAAGTAATTAATAGTTCATAACAAGAAGATCAAGCAAGCAAAGGATAGAGGAAAAGAAAAAAAGACATAAAAACTAAATGCATTTCATTACATCACATTCATATTCATCCATATTCATATTCATCCGCTCATATACACATATGATTTTATACACATAAGATTTTATACATAAAATTTTATACATATGATTTTATACATATATAATATACATATATAATAATATACATATATAATAATATGCATAATATACATATTCATAATACATAATATAAATATTCATAATATACGTAATACACATACGATAATACAAATCTGATTTCACTCACTGTGAGTTTCTGCGAAATCAATTGGAAAATCATATTAAGCTGAAACAGTGAACACTAAATCACTAAAACACGCAAAAAATAACTTGAAAACTGAAACAGTGGAAATCCTTGATATTTTCTTATATTAAATAATTAAATTTAAGATTTTGAAATGAAACCTTTCCATTTCAAGTAGTTTTGCAAACTATAAAAATATTGAGAAATTACTGAGAAATTATTGAAAAAATACCGAAAAATGCCATAAAACTAATAATCTCCTTACTTCGACTTACATCTGTGTCCCCCCTTGCCTGATCTCACTTTTCTCAGATTTCTCATTGAAATTTCAAATCTTATTCACTATGAAACTAATTTAAAAAGGTTAGTCATTACAAAATTCAAGTAAAATAACTCCACTGTTTCATCTCTTATTATTTCGCTTTTATCATCCATTTCAGCCACTTCACTACCCTGCCAAGTTAACTATGTCAAATACGATATTTCCTCTTGTAGGGAACACCCTGTTGTTTGATTTACCATAGTCAAAAAGACGCTTTTTTATTTTTTTTCTCCCTCTCTACTCAGATCAAACCTTTTCCGCCCCTCCTGCAGCAAGGGTTAATATTTTCTTTTATGCACGTAATTAGTTGTCCTTATCGGGAATAATTCAAGATAAAATTCTAGAATTAATGAAAATTTTTAAACTATTATTCTTTATTATAGTTTTTACCAATATAAAGTTTTTCCAACTGATTATATAAATAGCTTTGAATTATCCCTTATTTTCTTTCTCCTTTTCTCTTTTTCTCTTTGCTCTGTTTTATAACAATCGTGTTTTTGAATAGCGAACTTGTAAAATTGTTAAGTCAGTTCCCAATCAGTTCCCAATCAGTTCCCAATCAGTTGTAGTTCTTAACTCATTTTAATACGCTCCACTTATATTTTTGTATTCTTTGGGTTTGTTTTTTAAAAAGTTTTTCCAGCTACACTCGTATTTAACAATATAGCTGCATAATAATTTCCACTCCTCGTGTTAATTAAAAACAACCTCCTTTTAAAATTTATATTTCAACTTCAACTAAAAAAGAGTCCTTCCTTTAAAAATATTTTAAACAAACACGTAGTTTCATTATGAACTGGTTAATTATTATTTTAATTTACATCAATTCAGTTTATTGTTTAGATTATAAAACAACATTCAATAATTTAGTTGAAACAATTTGGTCCGAATTTTGGGATGACGATAAAAGTTCATGGAGTGAAAATGAACAATGTCTTAATAATTTCCAGTATCCATCAGTTTGGGATCAAGCAGTGGCTGGTAGAGCAATTACCGAACATAATGATAATTCAAAAATTGCATCAATTATTTCAAATTTAAATGATTATCTAAATGATGATGGTTGGTTTAGTTCAAGTACTGCTAAAGATAATGATGTTTATATTGATGATAATGCTCAAGTTTTATGGGTATTATTAGATGCTTATCAACAAACTGGTGATATGGGAAGTCTTGACAAGGGTGAAAAATTAATGACATTAATTCAAGGTCAAGAAATTGATGGTGGTGGTGTTAGATGGAATTTAAATGGTGACTATATTGCTTCAATTTCAACAAGTGAAGCAGCATTGGCATCAATTAGATTATATCAAATTAATAAAGATGAAAATCTCTTAAATTTTGCAATTAGACAAATGAATTGGTTATTTAATAATTTACAAGATCCTAATGATGGATTAATTTATGATGGTAAAACTTTAAGTTCAGGAAATATTAATAAAGGTAAATTAGTGTATAGTGTTGGTACCATGGTTTCAACATTATCATATCTTAGTTCATTAACTAATGATTCTCAGTATTATTTTAAAGCATTAAATTTAATTAATTCAGCATTAAATAAAAATGGTGCATTTTATAATAGTGATGGTACATGGAATAATCCATTAAAATATAGTCATTTATTATTTATGGGGATTTCTGATTTAATTACTGTTTATACAGCAAGTAATAAAATTCAAGCAGGTTATTATCAAAACTTTATTAATGAAATGGAATTTCAAGCAAATAATATTTTTAATAATTTACAAATTGGTAGTAATAATTATGTTGATAATAAAAAACTGTTTCAACAATCTGGTGATTATTGTAATGGGAATCCAGTAACTGGATTATTAGATAATGTGTCAGCTGCACAAATTTATTATGCAATGTCAAGAGTTGCGTCTTAAAAAATGATAAAACAACCCAATTAGATTAGAAAAAGTTTAGATTAGAAAAAGAAAAGATAGAAAAAAATAGGTTATTAAAATAAAAAGTTAGAAAAAAAGTAAAAGTTTAAAAGAGAAGAAATAGGTCAAGGGTAGGTACATTCGCTTTATAGAGTTTTTAATAGTAATATTTAGGAATTGAAATTGGAAAATTTAAATAAATATATATTATATTAATTTACAGTCTAAATCCACATTAAATAAAAAATTCGTAACTTTTATCTAGCTTTACTAGATCTCCATATATTTTTTTTTCTTTTTTTTTTTCTCTTTTCTGGTATTTTTGGTATTTTTGTTTATCATTTCACTTTAATAAGAATATAATTGTTCAAAATCTTCTTCAGTTATATGTGCTTTATTACACATATTTTTAAAGACACCATCGTCATTAAATAATGTTAATGGTACACCTTTTTCAATAATTTCACCTTTATCCATAACTAAAATTCTATCATAATTTAAGATGGTTTTCAATCTATGAGCGATACATAAAATAGTACAATTTGAAAATTCATTAGCTATAGTATTTTGAATTTTGGAATCAGTTTCATAATCAACTGAAGATGTTGCTTCATCTAAAATTAAAATTTTAGAATTACGTACTAAAGCTCTTGATAATGCAATTAATTGACGTTCACCCAATGAAAAATTTTCACCATCATCTTCCACCGGTTGATCTAAATGGAATTTATGTAAATTTTCAAAATCTATATTGTTTTTAGGATCATATTTGGTTAATT
The DNA here is from genome assembly GCA_030581595.1 of Yamadazyma blattariae. Taxonomy (NCBI): domain Eukaryota; kingdom Fungi; phylum Ascomycota; class Pichiomycetes; order Serinales; family Debaryomycetaceae; genus Yamadazyma; species Yamadazyma blattariae. The sequence continues at coordinate 39,364 of JAKTTU010000009.1, read as the reverse complement.
TAACTGTTTCAAGTAAATCATTTTCAATTAATCCCGATCTTCTTAATGCATCCCATAATTTTTCATCAGTACTTTGATTAAAAGGATCTAAATTTTTTCTTATAGTACCTTGAAATAAAACTGGATCTTGTGGGATAATTGATAATCTTGAACGCAATTCAAAAAGTCCTAAATCACTAATATTTAATCCATCAATAGTAATTTTCCCCTCATCCAATTCTGCTAATCTATATAATGCTGTCATAATTGATGATTTACCAGCACCAGTTCTACCACAAATACCAATTTTTTCACCAGGGTAAACATTAAAACTTAAATTTTTCAAAACCATTGGTAACCCAGGTCTGTATTTTAATCCAACATTTTCAAATTGAATATAACCAGTTTGTGGCCATTCTGGAGGTGGTGCAAATTCAGTCTTGTTATAAGCAGATTCTTGTTCTAATTTAAAAGCATAATGATATAATCTTTCCACTGAATTCATTTCAGTTTCCACTTGAGTCATAGCTCTAATTGTTAAACTTAATAATCCAACAATTTGAATAACATAACTTAATAATAAACCAGTTGATGATGCACTAATATTAAATTGTCCAGTAATACATAACATACAAATAATCAATGCAAAAGCAGCGGCAACAATATCTAAATGAATACTTAACCACCTTTGAGTTGCAATTGATAAGAAATATGCCTCATTCATTTTATTAATATAATGATCATTTCTTTTAATAAAAGTATCTTCAACATTATAAGATTTAATTGTATTCATACCAGTTAAAGTTTCATTGAAATTGTTATAAACTAATGATCTTTGAATTGCTTCTAATCTTTTAATTTCTCTTGAACTACCTTGATAAAAATTTGAAATGAAAGTAAAACCAAATGCCAAAACTGGTACAGCAATGGCAAACCATGGTAAATATGTTATACATAATATATTAATACCAATAATAGTAGCTAATGGGAAAATAAATAATCTTAATTGTTCACCAATTTCATTATCTAAAGAATCAGTATCTTTGGTAAATCTATTTAATATTCTACCTAATGGATTAGTGTCAATAAAACTCATTGGAGTATGTAAAACTTTTTCCACTGCTTTAACATTTAAAGTTTCAGCTGATCTTGAATTCATATAAGCCAACATTGTAAATTCAATTGCTGTGAAAATAACTGTTAAAACAGCAAACATAACATAAAATCCAACATAAAAATGATCACTTTTACCAGGGAATCTATGCTCAGTCCAATAACTTAACCAAGTATTAGTGAACAATTGTGCAAATGTAGCTAAAACAACAAGGAAAATAAATAATGGTGCTGCGGCTATACCAAAAACTCCTGAACCTAAATGAATATATTGTTTATAAACATCCCAAGAAATGGCATTAGTACCTCTTTCTTCATCTTCAATGATTTTACCATTAATTACATTACCATCGTTTGAACTTTCACTGAAATCATTAGCTTCACCATCATCACCAAGATCATTACCATTATTATTTTGTCCTTCATTAATGTGAGAATAAATATCTCCACCTTTACCTTCAGTCATTTCAACATTAATATCAAATAATTTCTTAAAATTAGCATTACGATGATTTAATTCATCGATAGTACCAACATCAATAGTACCATCACCATTTAAATAAATTATTCTATCGGCGTTATCAATCAATGATAATTGATGAGTTGCTAAAATTCTAGTCTTGGTAGCTAATAAGCCATTAAATAAATTATCAATTATATGTTTACCAACTCTTGAATCAACTGCACTTAAAACATCATCTAATAATATAATATCCGGGTTAGCATAAACTGCTCTAGCTAAATTAATACGAGCCTTTTGACCTCCTGATAAAGTAATACCTCTTTCACCAATTTCTGTAAAATCTTTAGCTGGTAAAATTTTTAAATCGTCCGTTAATGCACAGGCATTAATTACATTATAGTATTTTTCACTTTCAAATTTTGAACCAAATAAAATATTATCACGGATAGTGGCATTTTGAATCCATGGTGTTGAACATAAAAGTAATTTATTGTAAATGTTTAATTTACCTGAATTTAATTTCATGAAACCAGCAAGGGCATTTAATAAAGATGATTTACCTGATCCAATTACTCCAGTAATAACGATAAATTCATTTTTTTTAATTTTAACATTAATATCTTTCAAACCAGTAAATCTATCTTTGGAAATTTCAGGTACAGTGTTTGAATTTTCATTAGATTTAGAAATTTCAATGGGTTCACTAATTCCATTTTTCAAATTTTTCAATTTTTGTTTTTCTCTCTTTTTCAAGTACTTTTGTTTCTGTTTGGTAGTTAAATCTTTTAATTCCCATAATTCAGCATCTAAATCTTCCTTATAGTAGTCCCATGTGAAATTACCATTGATTACTTCAATATCAACATCTTTTTCCTTTCTAGTACTTGGATGATTAATATATTGAGGAGACATAAATCCACCAGTTTGTTGTTCGTCATCACCAATGACAAAATCACCTTCATCCTTCAATTTCTGATCTAATCTGTGGTCATATTCATCAGCACTGAAAAAATCTCTTAATCTATTGAATCCAATTAACGCATCGGCACCAGTGGCTAAAGCAATAGGTAATAACATAATAGCTTGAGCTAAAATTGAAAATAATGATAAAGAACTGAAAACTCTACCAGGAGATTTTTGTTCATTTGCTGCCCACATAACAACAAATGATAACATTGATGTTAAAGTTGGTAAAGTAACAGCGTAAGCAGTTATAAAATTTCTTAAAACTTTTATAGTGAATAAATATTTCATTTCTTGTTCTCTTACTTTTGTTATTCTTAATTTATAAGCTACTTCCCATGCATAAAATTTAATAACTTTTAAATTTGTTAATACTTCTCTCATTAAACTAATTCTTTCATCAGTATAATCAACGACAGTTTCTCTAGTATTGAATAATTTTTTAGTTAATAATACACAAACAATTAATGATATTATAAATAAACCAATTCCAGCTAATGAAGTTACACCAATACCAGTTAATAATAAAACAATTGAAATTATAACTGGGATAGGGAAACAAACAACTAAAGGTTGGAACCCAACAGCTAAATCAATTCTTGATAAATCAGTAGTCATTAAACTTGTAATTCTACCCACTGGGAAATTATGTTTTGCCTTTGATGATAATTTAAATGATTTTAAAAGTAATGATTTTGATAAAATTGCTTTACATTGAGCACCGGTAACCATTGCATTATGGAAAAAATGATTTAATAATAAACCATTAATATAAACTAATGCCACAGCACCTAAGGTATAACCTATACCTTTATTTAAAGATCTTTCAAACCCAAAAGCTCTAAATTCAACAAAATCAATAATTCTTCTAGTAATTAATGGTGATAAAGCTTGACAAACAAATGATAATCCAAGAAATATACAACTCATAGTATATTGGAATTGGAAAGTTTTAAATAAACAAAAAGGAATTAAGTATTTGGGCCATTTAAAATTAGATAAATCTGGATTTTTCTTTAAATGTTTAGATTCATAATATCTTAAATTTTTTTGTAAATAACCATCAAATTTTTTATGCATTGATTCAACTGTTAATTCTTCAGTTAAATAATATAAATCATTGGGCACCAAAGTTCTTTTATAACCTTTTATTAGTATTGGATATAACCAAATCAAGAAACCTCTTTTAATTAAATTAACTTCTTTCCAAGGGTATGGTTTCCTTTCATCATCAGAATTAATTGGTGGTACTTTCCTAGAAAACATAAATGAAAATAATCTTTTTTCATTTTTCAATTCAATATCGAATAAACTATTTTTAGTAGCTTGACTAGTTAATTCGAATTCTGGTTTTTCAAGATCATCATCATTTGATTTCATTATAGCTACATCTGTTTGTTCTTCTTTAACGAGGAAATTATTTAAAGGACGTTTATTACGTTTACCATTTGGTTTTGGTTTCTCGACATAAGTGTTTGCAGTATCAGAAGTTGAATCATAAGAATCATCACTTGGGAAAAATGACATTGCTATTAATTATTATTATTATTATCACACAATTATTGAGCCGCTAAAAACGGAAAAAAAATATAACTGAATAAAAAAATTTAAAACAGTTATTGGGGGTATTAAAAATATTCAAAGACTTAACGTGAATATAAATATAATATCAATATAATATAAATATAATATAAATATAACTAATGAACTAGAAATATTGTGATAAAAATTTGGGTATTAAAAAAGCAAAAATGAATTAAAAAGGGTATAAAAGATTTTTTTCTCCGATGAATGAGACTTAAATGAGAATCAAATTGATTATCTGGGTATTATGACCAATCTTCAATCGGTGCAAGACTTGGGTAAATATACTAATGATACTAGTAATTAAATAAAGTACTGAATACTGAAAACAATATAAGTTTGTTGGAAAGTTTTTTTTTGGAAAAACGCAAAGGTTAATGACTTTATAAAGAAATTTAAAAATTGACTGAAAATTCTGAGATTCTCCAATATTTTAATCATTTCCAAATACAGTAGTTTAATCATCGACGACAAAATGAGACACACCTTAATTAGGAAGTTACATTGGCTAGAAAATAATTGAATCGATAGTGAAATCCATAGAACTGAATAGAATCTTAGAAACAGTTTAAGATAAGTGGTTTAGGATAAGTGGTTTAGGATAAGTGGTTTAAAGCGATATAGGCTATGGGTTAAATAATAGTTTCTTGTAATAGTTAATAGTTAATAGTTAATAGTTATGTGAGATTGCGATAAAGTCTATGAAGATGATCTTTCCAAAAAAATATATAATTACGGTATTAGATATTTATATTAAAGGTTAATAGTATAGTAGTTATATAGTTAACTTAGTGAGTTAACTTAGTAAGTTAACTTAGTAGCTTTAGTTATAGCACCATCGCATAATCTATAAAAGAATAACTAATAGTATTCTCAAAGGAGATCATTAAAATTTCATGATACTACAATGGATTAAATGGAAATAAAAACGACAAATTTGACATCAAGGCTATAATTTCTTATTGTTCGACTTTTTCCAACTTAACAACTCTCCATGTTTTATCCCATAAGATTGTATCATTATAACACCATTTATCACCAACTATATATAATACAGTATCTGATCTATTAGCTGTTAGCTACTATATACTATTAACTACTAGATTAACTATTATCACTCGATCTCCTATTAATCCTTTAATCGCATTGACGAAAAACAACTCCGATTAACAGTGTCTCCAGTTCAAAATTACTATGAGAAATTACTATGAGAAATTACTGTGAGATAACATGAGAAATTCTACCTTGGGCTAAAAAGTCACACGACAGTTGTTCCATCTCCACATATTTTCTTTTTTATAACTACATTAGGATAATTAATTATATACTCATTTCCATTGATCACTTATCACTTACTACCTGATTCAGATAACTTTTATTATTATATTTCCTTTTCCATAAGTTATTATGTACTTTATTATGTACTTTATTATGTACTTTATTATGTACTTTCTTAGATAAGGTATTAATTTATGTACTTTTGTACTCTTTTTTAACTCGTTTTAGGTATTGTTTATTGTAATTTGTGTTGATTATCTTTTTGATCTGCTGTGTTTGATCTTTTTATTACTGTATGCTTATTATATTAACTATTAGACTATTACTCTTATAACTATTTCTTTAAGTATATGATTTTTATCACTCTCTTTATATTCTCTACATTCTTTATATTCTTTATATTCTTCATTATCTTGATTATTTTCAACTATCACTTATTTGACATATATCAAAATCAATTATACAATTAGATCAGCAAGTATTCTTTATTATTGCTATTGTCTCTACCGATGATCGATAGAATTCAATTACATTAGAGGAAGTAAATTAAAACCATATCTACTAGATCAACTAGTTACCTACATACTTTTTCATCTCATCATCATTTTCATCTCGTTTTATCATCTTCATCATCTCTTTCGTTTTATCATCTACAATTTTTACTTACAACTTCCCCTTAAAACGACGGCCCACCAAATGGATTATTATTAAATCCCATACTATTTTGTCTATAACCTGGTAATCCATCATTAATCATATCATCACTTCCTGGTCCCATGGGATCATCATATCTTGCCCCAAATGGTTGATGATCACCTCTATTTCCTGGTCCTCCTCTTAATCCACCTGGTCCACCTCCAACACCACCAGAACCACCAGGACCACCAGGACCTCTAAATAATGGATGATCAAATGATGGTGACATTCCATTACCATTACCTCTCCCTCCAATTCTTAATGGATCTGTTGGATCAATTAAATTCTTTACACCACCAGGGTATAAATCATCATCACCAATTGACATCCCAGAACCAGAATTACTTCCCATCAGTGGTAATTGCTGACTTTGATGTCCTAATTTCCCCTTAATTTCATATTCATCTTCAAAATCAGGTTTATCCAGAATCTTTGTCAGGGATGAATTAGCAGGATCAAATAATTTTAAATCTGGTTTACCCGAATTTAAATCAGAATCAATATTAATATCTGCTTCATTACCTTTACTTTCAATTTTAGGAGATTTAATTTGTAATTTAAATAATTTTTTTAAATTTTCTTCCCGTTCATGATTTTTAACTTTTGAATTAAATTCTTCAATTAATTCATGAGAAACATTAAGTTCATTAATTGGGAATTCAACTTTAAATTTAAATTCTTCCCAATTAATTAATATTGAATCTAATTTATTTGTGATTTTATTAATTAAATTAATTAATTGAGTATTATCACTGATGGAAGTAATATTAATAACCATTAATAAATTGTTTTTATTATCATCTTGATATATGAAATATTGATTGGTGATTTCATTGGATTTAAAATCTTCTGTTATAGTGGATTCATGAGTTGATCCAATATAATCATGAATTAATTTTGTAGTTAATTGGTAATAATCTTTGATCATCTTAAAATGTTCTCTTCTTCTCCTTTTCTATTATTTTCTTCTTCCTCTTTTTCTTCTTCTTTTTTCTGTACTAGACCAATTGAGTTATAATTGATTATGAAAACACTAGATCGATTCAATTAACTTCTTGGTAATAAATTCCTTTAATTGCCAAAATTTGAATCTTTTAGAATGATGCTCAGTTGAGAAGGTGATTTGATTGCCTTCTCCCGCGCACTTCAAAGTGGGAGGGAAGGGAAAAAAATTGGAGGAATTCTCAATCGAAAATTCTCACAGTTTCGGCAAGGATCAAATGACAACTACAGTACCATTAATTTATTCATTTCCTGAATTTAAAGGAGTTGCTGAAGCTGTTGCTGATCATATTCTAACTGCACAAAACTTAACTTTATATAATTCTATAGATTTAAATGAAATTGAATTAATTAAAACTAATGTAATTCAAAGACCTTCATTATTAAATTCAGTGTCAACAAATTCAATTAATACAACAATTGAAACTAGTACTCCTAATGTTAGTTCCCCAAACCTAAATAATAATAATAATAAAAAGTCAAAGAAGAAAATACCCAAAGAAATTAGATTTAAAATTGCAATATCTGGTGGTTCATTAATTAAAATTTTAAATAAAGGATTATTAGATAGAGAAGAAATTGAATGGGATAAATGGGATATTTATTTCGCTGATGAAAGATTAGTACCGTTCTCATCACCCGATTCTAATTATGGACAACTGAAAAGGGAAATTTTCTCCCTTATTAAAGGTGATAAAAAGCCAAATATTTTCCATATTGATGAATCATTTATTAATGATCCACAAGAATGTGCAGATGGTTATGAAAAATTATTAATTGATAATTTTGCCAAGAAGGATTCAGTTAAATTACCAATGTTTGATTTATTATTATTAGGTTGTGCCCCTGATGGTCATATTGCTTCACTTTTCCCTAATGATGGTGAATCATTAAGAGAAAAATTAGCTTGGTGTATACCAATTTTAAATGCTCCTTCTGGACCTAGTGAAAGAGTTAGTTTATCTATCCCAGTAATTTGTCATGCTCATAGAGTTACCTTTGTTGTTGAAGGTTTAACAAAAGCTCCAATTATGAGAATTATAATGGAAAGACCAGAAAAGGGTTTACCTTCATCAATTGTTAATGAAGGAGCTGCCGGTCGTGTTACTTGGTTTGTTGATGATGATGCTTTAAATGATTGTTATGATATCACTAAAAAGAAATATAAATTTTTATCAATAAATAAAGATTTGAATGTATAATTAATAATCAATTAAGTAAGTCCCCAGTAATTATCATTACTATTTTTTATATTATATTTTTTTATATTATATTTCTTTATATTATACTATACTATATTTGTATTTATATATTAGTAAATCATGAATAAATGACTAAATAATTTACTGTTTAAACTCTTTAATTCCCATTGATTATTCGTTAATTTATTATTGATATTGATAAGATAATTCTCGCCCCTCGTTATCAGCTACTTAAACTTTAAAGTTAATATTCCGGAAAAAATACAAAGAAGAAATATCTGTGATGGTGGTAATATTAATCATGGCAGTGTTAGTAGAGACAAGGACTAATTAATATAATTAATATATATTCTAGAAATAAAACACCTAAAAACAAAATTATATATAATAACGAAACGAAATCTAAATCTACAATTACCAACCCTCACACCTGTAATTTTCTCCAAAACTATCTACTAACTAAAAACCTTCTAATAATCTCTAATGGAAATCATCTCTACTAATTACCTCTTCTTCGTCAATTTCAACAATTTTATTACGTTTAACATGACTCGTTCCAAAATTTGATAATCCTAAAGGTAAACTATTATTCCAAATTAGTAAACTATTATTCAATAATTTACTATCTTTGTCTTTACCATCGTTACCTTTCTTAAAATTATCTAAATTTCTACGTAATATTGGATTGGGTTTACCAAATGTCCTAATTAATAATTCATCCTCTTCATTCTTTTCAATTAATTTAAATGGGTTAAACATACAATTAACTATTATAAATAAATTAAAAATGAAGAATAAATTCATGGTATCAAAAATGAAGGATATCAAAAAATTAAAAATAATTATACTTACTTACTAACTAACTTCCGGCAAGTAAAATATTTCTGGTTCTAAATTATAGGGAAATACCAGTTTTTAAATACTACAGAGACAGACAAAATGACCCCCTAATCAGAACCTAATCAGAACCTAATCATTTGTAGGTGTTTAAGATTATTAAGTTTTAATTTACTACACGAGCCATGTAATGATTTACAATTAAATCAATTCCTTATCCGCTCATCATTGTCATTATTATACTCTATCAATGGATAATAGTGAATTTTTTTTTTTTAACTATTATCTTATAAATCAAAATTTTAAACTTCATTTCTTTAATTCTTTTTTACAGTAGTTAATAAAAAAAATACACTATGCACACTCTATTATCTTTAAATTCCTGTACTAACAAGCCAAACAATTTAAATTAACAGACTTTTTAAAAAACAATTTTTGCCACCCATTATATCACCCAATTTGTCCATTCTGGACTCGGTTCTCTGAATTTCCACAACATGATTTGATCTTTCTAAGTAATTTATTAATCCCATTGATAATCTTCTCATTAAATGGTTGCAAAAAACGCGGCAGAAATGCTGGCACCAAAATCATTTTAGGCTCTCACAATAGGGAATTAATTGATCTCAAAAATAACAATATGATTTGAACAAACGGTTGGATATGAGTGTTTGGGGACTTAGACCGTTTTGGGATCCAATGAACCCTATGAACCCCTTGAACCCTCCAAGATAATAATTATATAATAATTATTAATTCGTATCGATATAATGGGTATCATCAAAAATCTTTTGTTTAAAATCGTGTAACCAAGTATTACTGGAATGTTTAACTATGATGGTCATCAAATACTCATCAGATAGGTATTATTAACTTATTTTATTTTAACTAGGTTATTGATTGTTATTCCGGATTAGTTTAATTACCCCAGTTACTTAATTCAGTATTAACCCTTTAGTTTAAAATCGATAGTTATCGTTTAATTAATTAAGCTTTTTAGAATTTTGAACTCTAACATTCTCTCAGTAATAGAAATTCTACACATAATTTAAAATTTTAATATGTGTGAAAAGGTTTTAAACTTTGAGAGACAATAACATCCATGTAGCTTAACGTACTTTTATGTGGCAAGGGGACAAAATGGACTGAATGAACATGTTTGTGAAATGAAAAACGTTAATTTTTTAATTTCAGTAATGTGAAATTGAAGAAGATAAGATATTAAGACTTGATATTTCGGATAAACTAGTGAAAAAAACCCAAAAAAAAAAAAAATAAAGTAGAGATAAAACAGTTAGAATCAGATAGCAAGAAAATATAAGAGTAAATAATAAATTAAAATTTTAAATTATATATTGACCTAATACTAAATTATACACTGAAAAAGAAACAAACAAATTTACCGAATAACAAGCAACTGAAAAAAGACCAGTCTTATTTTTTACCTTTTATACTATTTTTTTTTATTTTTTACTTATAATAACTCCTAATTTAAACTTTAGCTGGTAAATTACTAGTTACACCACCAACAAGACCAGTTAAAGTACTAGTTAAACCACCAAGGAGACCAGTTAAAGTATCAGTTAATCCTGAAGCAGCATCAGTTGCACCAGATAAACCTGAGGTAGCATCAGTTAATCCTGAAGTAGCACCAGTTAATCCTGAAGTAGCACCAGTTAATCCTGAAGTAGAACCAGTTAAACCTGAAGCGGCACCAGTTAATCCACTAACTGCATCTTCACCGCTAACATCAGCTGGTAAAATTGATGGGATAGCTGATGGGACAACACCGGATGGAACAACACCTGATGGGATAATTCCAGTTGGAACAACACCAGATGGAATAACACCTGATGGAATGGCACCAGTGACAGTATCAGGTAAAGTTTCTAAAACTTCTAATAATTGACTGACAATTGGTAAATCACCAATAATTGGTAATGATTTTAAAACTGTAACTAATTCAGAAATTAAACCTAAAACTGGAGCTAAAGCTTCAGTTGGATCAGTTAAACCTGAAGCAGCACTAGTTAAACCAGAAGCGGCACCAGTTAATCCTGATGTACCACCAGTTAAACCACCTAAAGCACCGGTTGGTAAAGCCCCAGTTAAACCTGATAAAGCATCGGTTGGTAAAGCACCAGTTGGTAAAGCACCTAATAAAGCTGAGACATCAGTTAAATCAGTTGGTAATGAGACTGGTAATGAAACACCTGGTAATGAAACTGCTGGCACTGAAACAGCTGGTACTGAAACTGATGGAACAGCTGGGATGCTAACTAAAGTAGTTGGATTATCATCTCTTTTAACTGCTGGAGCGGCAATGGCAGTAGCTAATAATGATAAAATAACTGGATTCATATTTGATTTTTCTTTTCTTTGTATTTGTTGTTTCTTTATTGATCTGAGATCTTTATGATGAAAAGAAAAAAAAAATTACAGGATTCTTGTCACCTTTTATAATTTTTTAGAATGGTTAAGGATTCCCATAAAAGACGTTTCATTTCAGTATAATTGACCCACTAAAAGGGTCTTTTACCCCAAAGGAAATTGGTGAAAAATTTCGCAGCCATTGTCAGCCGGTCCTTAAAATGATGAAGACCCTAAGACCCCTACCCAAAAAATCAGCATTACAATGGGGATCTAATTAATCTCTCACTGCTCAGTACTCAACGACCGTCTAGTGGTGATACAATAGGAAAAGGGTTCTCGTATTGTTAAGGTCCAATCATCAAGATGATCTATTATTTATTGTTTCGTTAATATTTTGATAAGTTTGGCAAAACAGCCAGCTTAGTGAGCATTGTTAAAAAATTGATCTAATAAATATTAATTAATTCAGATCTCAATAATTATATCAAGACAATAAGTTTATAGGAGTTAATGGTAATTGATGAAATTAGAATTGCTGGGTAGGTAAAGGTAATTAGCAATTGAATAATAAAGATTTTTAATTTACAAGTGGGTTAGGGTTATAGTAGAGTTGTAGTTGTAAATTACTTCGGAAATAATGATAATGAAATTAAAAGGAATATGGGGGTTCAATAAGGAAATAATGGATAGTAAGGAACTAATATAATAGGATATGTTCTTAAAAGAGGTGGTAACAAGTACTATTTAATTATTTATTAATAATTACCTAAGAAAGTGGTGGTGGAAGTAATGGGTGATGATATTAAATTATAAAATTATTTAAAATTTAAGATTATTTAAAATTTAAGATTATTTAAAATTTAAGATGCTAAACTACGTAGTCATAATATTGGTCATCAATATATCCACCTCTCATGGAAGATCTAACGTTACTAACAAATAAATTTTTATTTTTACTTAAGACATTAGCAGCTTCTTTATTTAATGGATCATTAGAATTTGGTTCTAAAAGTAAAAAATTTAAACCAATAATTACCGAATTTAAATTCAATACTGGTGACCAATCTTCTCTTAAGATATTAAGACAAATATTACCTTGAATATCAATATTTGGATGATAAATTTTTTGTAAACATTTAATTTTTGGTGGTTCCATTGGGAAATTATCATTAATTGAAACTGAAAATTTGAATTTGCCATCTTTATAATAACCTTCCTTTGGTTTGATTACTATTTCGAAATTTGAAATATCTTTAGCGTCAGGGAATGTAAGATTAATACTATTGGGTAAATCAAGCTCTGTTATATCCTTTTGTAATCTAATTTGTGATGATTGAACTTTAGATTCGGAACTAACTGATTTCTCTGTTTCGGCTTGTTTTTGTTTCTGTAATTGACGAAGTTTCAACTATCGAAATGTTAGTATACATATATATATACACACAAATATATATATAACTGGTGTGGGATCTACTGTTGAAATCAAACATTGTTGGTGGAGTATGTTTGAGATCTAGTATCATTACATACCATTCTTATCTGACAAATTCTAATGCGAACAGAAGAGACATAGATCAAACCTCAAATATAAACTTCTCATTAAATACTTTAAACACTTGAAAGACTTTTCAAAATATTTACATAATCCAGTTCATCTTTATATAACACACTTTGTGGTTCCATACTTTCCATTGCTTTTAAAACATTTTGGATTTCTTTGGGTATTATTTCTGAGTTTAAATATGGAATCATGAGGAAATACGGAGTTTTAATGGAACATTTTACTTTAAATAACCATTCAATTTGTTGTTTAATTATATCCAGATGATCTTGAACTATTTGGACTACCAATTCTTTTTGATTCAGTCGAATCTCTATATTATAAAATTCTTTTAAATTTTTAATCATTATTTGATAATCACTTATTATTTGAATTTCATTCAGTAAATAAGTTTTAAATGTTGTCCATAATGAAACATCTGTTAATTTTTTTTGACAATTTTCAATTAATTTCTTTTCTATATAACTATTATCCCTTTTATATATCCAATTTATTTGTATTAACCATGATAAAAATTCATTAGCATAATAATTACTAAAATGATATTGACATGATTTAAATATTCTATCAATTAACAATTTATCATTCATATTACCATTATTTATTAATATCAACGTTAATTTCTTAATCATATTCCATAATATCGAATTCTTATTAATTTTACTTAATTTACTGGATACTAAAGTTGTTAAAATTTCAAATTCTTTTAAATATATCGAATCATCTCTAACCCCCAATTCTATTAATATATCTTCATGGTTTCTCATTATAGTATGATGATCATTGGTAGTTAATAAGTAACTAACAGTTACCATATACCAATCCAATAACTCTTGATCACTTAAATTTTTTAAATTTATTAAATTAGATCGTTGTGCATACCAATAATCATGAGCTTGTTTAAAAATACCTAAATAAGTTCGTTTATTAATTGCAATATCAATAACATCATTTTCTTCATGTATTATGAATCCTATATCATCAATGGCAGCAAATTGTAGTATTTTCTCTTTGCCAACATTAGAACTTAGTGTTTTGTAGGTATCTCTACACAACTCCATTTGGTTTTTCTCACCAAAAAAATTGTATCTTTCTTCTCAAAACACTAAATGAATTATAGAGATTTAATAGACGTGGAAGATCCATTAATCCCACCAGTTGATGAACTTAGTGAAGCTATGTATAAGACATCTAAATTGGATTTCATAGTATCAGGGAGTAATCCATTGGCAAGTGGGAAGTTTTCACAAAATGGTGGGGGGAACATAGAAGATATAGAGATGCAAGATGATGATGATGATGATGATAATCAAGTAGCAGATGTTGATGAAATTAAAGAAAAAGACAATGTTAAAAGAACTTCAAATTGGCAATTGCTTCGAGTTATTGCTGGTGCACATAAAGGTTGGGTTAGAAGTCTCAATGTAGATCCAGTAACAAATAAATGGTTTGTCACAGGTGGTAATGATTCACTTATAAAAATTTGGGATTTAGTTTCATCAAATTTAAAAGCTACCATAACTGGACATGTAATGGCTGTACGTACCACCACTGTATCATCTAAATTCCCATATTTATTTTCAGGATCTGAAGATAGAACAGTACGTTGTTTTGATTTAGAACGATCAAATTCTTCACTGGGTTGTGAAATTAGAAAATATCATGGTCATGTTGGTTCAATTTTTGCAATGTCATTGCATCCTGAACTTGATTTATTAGTCACTGGTGGTAGTGACGCATGTGCTAGAGTATGGGATATAAGATCAAGAACTGAAATAATGACATTAGTTGGTCATAAAAATGATATTTCATCTATTATAACTGCTGAAATTGATCCTCAAATAATAACTAGTTCAATGGATGGAACTATTAGATTATGGGATATACGGAAACAATCATCAGAATTAACTATAACTCATCATACAAAAAGCATTAGACTGATGGTTGATCATCCAAATGAACTGACATTTGTTTCTAGTGATTCTTCAGGAATAATTAAACAATGGGTTAATAATGGAGATTTACTAAATGAATTTAAATCATCAGGAATAATTAATTCACTTTCAATCAATGGTGCATCAAATCAATTATTTTCAGGATTTGATGATGGGAAATTTGAAATTCACGATTATAAATCAGGCAAATTGTTACAATCTTCACAAACTATACCATCACCTGGTTCTGATCAACTGCCGATTTATTGTTCATCATTTGATTTACTGGGATTACGTTTAATTACTGGAGAAGGTGATTATTCTATCAAAATTTGGGGAGAAAAATAAAATAAAGAGCAAACTGGAAAACGAGGACTAGAGGGTAAAAAAGTAAAAGAGTAAAATAAATTTTTTACAATGTAATTTAGTGTATATTATTAATTTCATAATCATTATTCCTACCATCCAAATCTTAATTGATTTGCCGTAAAAGAAGGTGGATCCCATTCCAATCTTCTTGGTTCTAATTCATGTTTCTTTTTATCTTTAACTTTTTTGACTAATTTTTCATATAATGTCATTATTTGATCAGTTATAACAATAATATGTTGACCTTTATAATATCTTAATATTTGTAATGTTGTTAAGGTATGTAAAATATCAGTTGTTGTCATACATGTTATTGATGATATTTCTTCAATGGTAACTTCACTTGAATTTGAAATTCTTGTTGGTGTATCTTCTTCTTCATCATCATCTAATGGTGGTGGATTATTTTTTTTAGCCAATACAGGATTATTTCTTTCAACTAATAATTTAATTAAAGTATCAGTCCAAAATGCTCTATATGATAACAAACCTAAATCTGATAATGGTTTTTCGGGTGATCCAACTTTATTTTCAACTTTTGATAACATATATGAAAATTGAATTAATAATTTACCATAACCCATTTTTTGATAACATGGGAATGTTAAAATACATGCAACATTATAACCTTCAGCACATTCTTTTTCTTTTGAAAAGAATCCAACAACATGATGACCTTGATCAGTTTTTCTAGTCATAACATAAAATAAAAATGGATCAACATCATAATATAATGCTTTATGATCTAAGAAACATTTACATAATAAACATAAATTTCTACACCATGTTCTTTGTCTTCTACCATCAATTTCCCAAAAACTAACTTTTGAATCTCTATAAATTTCATTTCCTGGTGGATGTCTCATTGAACATTTCGATCTAAATCTTTCAAATTGTTTCTTTGATCCAAAATATGATAATGTAAAATCACAAACATAAATTTCATCTTCTTCGGTTAATTCTATTGGATATGGTGAAAAATACCATGGTTCAATTATATGTTCTCCTAATATTATAGTTGATAAATTTCTAACTCTTGCAACTTCAGAATTATTTTGTGTCATAGATCCACTAGTTCTTAATTTTTTAATTTCATCTTCTCTACTTAATTCTTCATTTGGTCTTTTAATACCTTGAACATTTAAATTAGCTAAATCCATTTCATCTTCATTTTTAATTAATGGTTCTGAACCTTCCTTACTATCAGGTTGTGGAGTTCCAGCCAATGAAGTTGAATCTTTACCGTCTTTTGCAGTATCTTTAGAATTCTTACTTTTTGGTCCATTATTTTTACCATTCTTCAGTTTAGTTTTCTTTTTACCTTCCTTTTTAGTTTCAACCTTAATTTCAGGTGATATTATAGCTCTTTTAAAATCTATTCTTGGGACTTCGATCCATTCATCCAATCTCTTATTAAATTCTTGATAATGTACATAATAAACTATTCTACCTTTCTTCATATGTTGTTGTAAAATTTCTGCTAATCTATATTCTCCATCCTTTTCTACAAATACTTTACATCCTGGTATTATATCATCAGTAGAAAATTTAATCTCACCATCATTCTCATCTCCTTGAATCGTTAACGTCTCTGTTTCAGAAGGACTGTTAGCCTTTTTTTTATCCTTTTCAGTCATGATTTTTGATTGATTAAATCAATAAATAAGCGATTTAAAGGTTTTTGTTTTGTATAACTTTTAAAGAAAAATTTGAGTGTCGCATTTTGAAAGATTTTGAGATTTTGAGATTCTCTTGTATTGGAATCTTTCTATCTACAACTATATACAAAATAACAGTCAATAACAGTCTTTCGTTATCTAAAAAGTAAAAAGGTTCTATAAACCAAAAAGGTTCTATAAACTTCCATTGAGATGAACTTTATGTAAGTGGTCAACATCAATAGGTTCTAATGATTGTGAAATGGTAAGGTATCCAATGTTACATTTAGGGAAATCTACAATGAAACGAAATAATAAACTTCTTAATTTTAGAATTTGTTTAGTTTCGACTAACTCTTTTTCTTCTTCCGTGGTAGCTTTATCGTATTCATTTGCTTCATGTTTTAAATCAGAAATTAAATTACGTTCCAAACATGCATTTACTAATTCTTGATATGTTAAATTCCAAATATTCCCATTATTATTTAATCCTGATAAATAATAATTATCAACAGTTAAATAATTAAAATGATTTTGAAGACGATCACGTAATAATGGTTCAGGATATATTCTAACAGGAATATATTTACTGACTAATTTTAAACTTTTACAAAGATTTTGAACTTGAATTAATGGGAGATTATAAGCTGTTTTAACTGATAATGAATCTAATGTTGAATTATTATTATGATTAATTTCATTATTTGTAAATTTTGTAATCTCTTTAGTATATTTAGACCCCCAAACTCTTGGCATTATTGAAGGTAAAACACAAGTCAGTGGTGTAACTTCAGGAATAGCATAACATAAAAATGGTGTAGTTTCCATAAATATTGTAAAAATAACAGCAAATAATGGTAATTTAATAAAATCTTTTGGTGTTCTTTTAATTATTTGATATTCTTTCCTAGATAAGTTGAATAATTTCGGAGTTATTTCATACTTAGCAATTGAATGATCTTTAATGGTTGAAGGTGTCGATGATGAAACATTAACCCTTTCATTTTCTATTTTATCCATATATATTACTTGTGCCATATGATGAGTTAATTTCTCAAAGGATGGGATCTTAATATCTGCTTTTTCACCCTCAACAACTTGTTCACCAACTTTAAATTGTTCATTTTTAAGTCTTTTATATTGTTGATTATTCTGCCAAACATTTACCACTCCAGATTTATAAAAACTCATCAAAAGTTTCCCATAAGCAAACCCTTGTTGCATTTGAAGTACTAACCCTGATTTATTTGGGTTATCTAGTGAAACTTCTTTATAAACTTCACTTCGTGGTTTAATTTCCATTGGTAAAGTTGATGAAGCATTAACACCATCATTATTAGATTCTTCCCATAATGATTTTAAAATTTGATTTTTGGATATTTCAGTTTTTAATACTTGTGGAGATGAAGGGAATTTCCAAAATTTAGACTGAACAACAGCTTTACTCATTATAATGGGATGAAATTCACTTATAAGTTCACACTTGGAAGTTTGAACTTTTTTGGATTTTTCTTGTTAGACTTCTGGTTTTGATTTCGATTTTTTTTCGCAACTTTAGTTTGATATATAAAGCATAGGTAAAAGTGAGGTGAAAGTGAGGTGAAAGTGAGGTAAAAGTGAGGTAAAAGTGATTATATTACAATATGATGAAGCCAGTTAGGAGAATTACAACGCCAGATGATTTAAATAAATGGGTTGATTCAGATATCTATAATACCCTTGTTGAATTCATAGTTGGTTTACAAGACCTGGTGTTAGGTAAGACAAATGATGAAAAAATTCCAATTAGTCAACCAGTAGAAAATATCCTTTCAATATTAGATAGGATTGAAAAGATTATTGATGAAAATCCTGTTGTTCATGAAAAGAATGTTTCCCGGTTTGGTAAAATAGAATTTAAATCATTCTATGATCAAGTTGCTAACGAGTCCATTGATTTATTGAAAAAATTAACTGATTTAGATACTAAAGAAATATCAGTTTATTTAATTGAATCATGGGGTAATAGAACTAGAATTGATTATGGTTCAGGTCATGAATTAAATTTTTTATCATTTTTATATTGTTGTAAAAAACTTGAAATCATTAAAGAATCAGATTATACCGCTATAATTTTAAAAGTTTTCACAAAATATATTCATATAATGAGAATATTACAAAAAGATTATTGGTTAGAACCAGCTGGTTCTCATGGTGTTTGGGGTTTAGATGATTATCATTTCTTGCCCTTTCTATTTGGAGCTTCCCAATTAGCTACACATCCATATATGAAACCTAAACTGATTCATAATGATGAATTAGTTGAAAGTTATTATAAACAATATATGTATTTTGAATGTATTCAATTTATTAATACTGTTAAAACCGTACCAAATAATCAACAAAAATTAAGTATTAGATGGCATTCGCCAATGTTAGATGATATTCTGTCAGCTAAATCTTGGATGAAAATAAAAGAAGGAATGATTAAAATGTATAAAGCTGAAGTACTTCAAAAATTAACAATTATTCAACATTTTATGTTTGGTTCATTAATTCCTTGTCCTGAAGGTATAAGTGAATATAATGAGAATGAAGATGATCATTCAGCTCATGAGCATAATACTTGGGGTGATTGTTGTGGTATTAAAATTCCCAGCGCAATTGCTGCTTCTGAACTGCTTAAATTACAAGAACATACACATAATCATTCCAAACCAGTTCCATTTGATTAAACTAAAGGTTTTGTAGTTTATAGTTTATAATCTTTTAAAGAGAAAAATATGATATGATGGGCTTTTTCGTTGATTTTTATTAACTTCTTTATCTCTTTATCTATATATAATACACATCTACTCTATTCGGAATAACCAATACTTGTAGCTATTAAAATATTTTTGGGGAATGCTCCAGGAACAGGTAACAAAACTTTTAATGTTTTCTTTGTATCATCAAACTTTGAAACATGAATATAACCCATAACATTAGTATTTAATAAATCTTTTGGCAGTTTTGAAGTTAATGGTAAATGAGTTATTGCAATAATTAAATTTTCAAGATTATTAATTGAAAAATCTTCAATTTTTTTCAAATATTTATCCATTTCATCATCTTTTTTAGTTTCTTCACTTTCTTCACCTGTTGCATCTGGTTCAAAAGAATCACCAGCTGGAGCAAATAATAAACTTGAATTAAATTCTGAAGTTTCAACAATTTTAAATATCTGGAAATCATTAACGTTAATTTCTGTTTTGAAAGGAGATAATGGATTTCTAAAATTACCATTAAAATATTGTTTAATTGATTCTTCTTGACAATTTCTTATATAAGTATCTTCTAATTCAACTGCACCTTCACTTTTAGGGACTTTAACTATAACTAATTGATTTTTAATAATTTTATGATTAAATTTTCTTTTTAAATCAACTAATAATTTTTCATTACCTAAAATTACAATAGTATCAATTTCAAAATCTGATATTATATTTTCAATGATTGAAATATCTTTAATTGTTAACGGTGGAGTATCAACTATACATCCACTATTTTTAGTAATTATATCTTCTTCAAATCTTGCTAATGTTGTAATCCCTAATTGAGCGATTTGACTTTTATATAAATCTAAATTTTTATTAAAGTTTTCAAATCCATAATTTTTAACGATTGGTTGTTTTGGATTATGATAAGTTGTACCACTTGTAACTGTCCCACCATACCCACCAATTGATTCTAAATCAAAATTATCACTAATAGTTGTTGATGTTAATGATCCAGGTATTGAAAATACTCCATCTCTAGGATTTAAATTTGTTAAAATTGGTTGTCTATCCATTTTAAATGCGTAAGATGATAATATTTTTGATAATGTAGTTTTACCACTAAATGGACCACCTAATATTAATATTTTGGGGCCAGATTTGGTCTTTTTAGGGTTTAAATAATTATAATCACTAATTTGTTGACGTTTACTTTCTAAATAATAATGTAAATTAATATATTGTTTCATACAATTATCTTCACTAGTATATTCACTAATTTCTGAAGTTTCATTAGATATGTTACTTTCTTTACTTAATTTAATATAATATTCTAATATACAACCTTCAGGTAATGGTGCATAAACAGAATATTTAACTCCTGATAATTCTAAATCTGAATTTACTGGTAATTCAGTTCCAAATATTTCACCAATTCCATTAACAACTTTTAATATCATAGTTAATTTAAATGGTACTTCGAATCTCCATTCGTCTCCTTCTTTTAATTCTACTGTTACTTTGATATTATTTTGATCTTCAGGTCCATCACCTGAACGGAAACCTGGTATTGCATCCATGTTATTCAAAAAGTTTCAAAAAGTTTTCTGCGAGTGAGATAAAAAAATTATACTCATTATGATAACCTTGAATACTTCATACTATAGCCAGTTAAAAGAGATATGAAGAGATTACTCTACAATTGAAGTCATTATATTAAAAGAACCTGCTCTATACAATGTTAAATAGCTGAAGAAAAATCCAATTTTTTTGGCTTTATATTAGCTTGACGATCCAGTAATTTCACTACTTTTCTTTCACCAGTTTTATTATGTATAAATTCAACATGAGTACTATAATCAACTTCATTGAATTTTAAATTTTTCTTTAAATTATTATTGTTGTTGTTGTTGTCATTAGATTTAATTTTATTAATATTGGTTGAATCTGATAAAAATGGATTAACTAATTTTTTAAGTGTTAATTCTTTAGGTAATAAACCATCTTCTAAAATTTCATCATCATCCAGAAAATAAGCTTTAGATTTCCCATGCCAATCATTAATTTTATTATCATCAATTAATTGACGCAGTGGAGTTTGAGGTACTAATTTAGTTGGTGATGAAGGAATATCAAATGTTGTAGTTGGAGAATCTAATAACATAGGATTAAATTGTAAATTCTTATTACCTCTTGAAGGAGTTTTTAAGAAAAAATTAATATCATCATCATCTTTATCATCTTGATCTTGTTCATCATCACTTTCAAAATTCAAACTATCATTTAATTTTGATAAAGCATCCATAGTTAATGAAACTTTTTGAGGTTTAGTAGATCCAGGAGCTAATTTTCTACCTGTACCAACAGTTGATGGAGTTGGTAAAAATATACCTTCAAAATTATTATTACCATTATTACCATTAATATTATTAATATTATTCATAGTAATTGTATCATTTCTAAACATATCTTCAATATTACTTCTTTTCTTTCTAATAATTCTAGGAGATTTTTGAGGAGTAAAATCTGGTGTTACCGGCATTAAACTATTACCAAAACCTCTTGATTTTGGAGTTTTACCATTAATATGATTACTGTTATTTGTAGGATTAATATTATTTGTATTTGCAAAAAAATCTTTAACTTTTTTCAGACTTGAAGTTTGGGGGGTTTTAAGACTTAATGGAGATTTTATTTGTTTTCTACCCTTTCTTGGAGGTGTTGAAGGTGGCATAAACGATGACATTTTCTGTAGTACTAGCTAGTTTGTTATTATTATTAGTATTGATATTGTGCTGAAAGCAAAGATGAGATAATATTGTTGATATGAGAATTAGGATTCAGTTTATAAAAATCAAGTTCCCAAACACGTCCCTGGATAATTTTTTATATTTCGCGAAGGCTGGCTAAAATAAAGGGCTTGAAGCAATTAGAGACCATAATATTAAAATATTATTAAAATATTATTAGAATGTCATTACAATGTCATTAGAATGTCATTAGAATGTCATTAGAATTGTTATAGTTATAACTGTTGATCACCGGTGTTCATGAGGAAGTGATTGATATGAAGTCTATAAGAAATCGAAAGTATAAACTAACTCTAGATTCTGAAAAAACCATCAACTATTATAGCAAATACCCTATTTTGCATCAAATACACCTTTACTATTTAAGTAAATAGATATTACCAATTACATTGGTATATGCATGGATGTTTTGGTATATATAGATACTTGACACTTAAATAGGAATACCGTGTGTGCACTGTGTACACTGTGTGTGTATTATGTTCACTGTGTGTGCTGTGAAATAGAACTACTGCGTGTGTACTGTCTGTACTATGGGTACACTGTGTACTGTGTGTACACTTTGTACTATGGGTACACTTTGTACTGTGTACTATATGTACTGTGAACTATGTGTACTGTCCACTGTGTGTGTTAAAAATAGCTATATGGGTATTAACTGTAACGTTTAAAATAAACGGATGTCGTGAATCTCTGGCGACATACTAAATATGTCGTCGACCGTTTAATTTTCACCTCAATTTTTTGAGTTTGTGGAAATTTGGGAATAGCGGACAACATCCAGCAGTACAATTTTTGCATATTCCAAATAGATATTGAAAATAATTTTGAAAAAAGGGACTCCACCCCATTGATTATACACTTGATAGATCCATATATATTCACGATCTTCATATTTTTTCAACCAAAGACTTATCAACCCCCCCCCCCATTCCTTAGAGTAATATAAAGTAATCTAACAGTTCATTCATTGGAGTTTTTTTTTTTACAAAACTTTTAAATTAGATTGTGACTCAGAGTTTTACTTCCAACCCCACCCAAACCATTAATAATTCAATTTGTGGCAGTTGTAATAGATAATCAATAATTTTGTTCCTTAGTTATAAAAGTTTTAATTGTTGTATTTTATTCACATTTTTTTGGTTCGGTTAATTGGTTCATTTTTGTTTTTTTAAAGTATTTTTCCATTTTCACATTCATATTGGAAAATTTCATAAATTTGTTTATTATTACTAGATATTCATTTTTTCATTAGAAAACCTTATAAGAACTTATCAATATATTTATCTTATATTAATCCCACCACGTTAGTTTATTAATTTAAAAGGAGCAAAACGGGGAAAGAAGCACTAAAAAAAAAACTAAAAGAAAAGCTAAAACAAACACTACAAAAAGAGAGAAAGGATTGATATAATTCAATAAAATGGGTATCATGTCGTTATTATGTTGTTCAACCGATACTGTTGAAGACAATGAAAATAAATATGTTAATCATGGTAGTTTAAAAGCAAAAAATTCTCATAATCCATCAATAAAACAAACTGAACCTGTTAATAATAAAAATAATAATAGTAATAATAATAATAATAATAATCATAAAAGGCGTAAAGATAAAAAAGATGAATTTGATGATAATTCAGTTAATGAAACTGAAACCATTGCAAATACAAATGAAGAACCAACAGCAACTACTTTAAATAATGATAGTTCAATTGATACAAACGGTTCATCTTCTAAGCAACAACAACAACATCAACAATCACAAGTTCAACAACAATCACCAAATCAACAACTGCAAGACCAACAAGAACAAATAAATCAAAGAGAATCTGATAAAGTAGTTATTGCTCAACAAAATAATAATGAAGATATAGTTGATTTAGATTTACAAAATTTAGATGAAGAATCATTAATGGATTTAACAAAATTTCAAGAAGGACAATATCAAAATCCTGAAACTGGATGGTTATTAGGTAAAAAAGATTTAAAATTTGAAAAAAAGAAATGTTTAATATTAGATTTAGATGAAACTTTAGTTCATTCATCATTTAAATATTTAAGAACAGCAGATTTTGTTATACCAGTTGAAATTGATAATCAAATTCATCATGTTTATGTTATTAAAAGACCTGGAGTTGATGAATTTTTAAGAAAAGTTGGTAAATGGTATGAAGTTGTTGTTTTTACAGCATCAGTTCTGAAATATGGTGATCCATTATTAAATAAATTAGATATTAATAAATCAATCCATCATAGATTATTTAGAGATTCATGTTATAATTACGAAGGTAATTTTATAAAAAATTTATCACAAATTGGTAGACCATTAAATGATTCAATTATAATTGATAATTCTCCTGCTTCATATATTTTCCATCCTCAACATTCTGTACCAATTTCTTCTTGGTTTAGTGATACTCATGATAATGAATTATTAGATTTATTACCATTTTTAGAAGATTTATCGAAACAAAATGTTGATGATGTTAGTTTGGTTTTAGATATAATGTTATAAATAATTGGAAAAGAAGAATAGTGGTAAAAAATAATTTTAAGCTGGTCTTAATTTAATTAATAATAATAAAATAATAAAGTAATAATAATAATAATAATTTTCTGAAGACATTGTTTTCATTTTTAATCATTTGATAAGTTTTATCAAACATCATAATTGTAGTATTAATAGACTAATATACTTTTTTTTTGTAACCCCCTCATATATCCCCAAAGTTCGCTATATTTTAATTGAAATACTCAAATAAGGTGTCGCAATAATTTTTTGATCTCATCGCATCTCATGAAGATTAAAACTATTAGTAGGTCAGCAGATAATTACGTCCCAGTTAAGAATACTCAAGAGTCTTCGTTACCACGTAACTTGAACCCAGCGTTACATCCTTTCGAAAGAGCCAGAGAATATACAAAAGCTTTAAATGCTACTAAATTAGAGAAGATTTTTGCTCAACCATTTATTGGACAATTAGGAGATGGTCATAGAGATGGAATTTATTCTATTGCTAAAAATTTTGATACTATTAATCAAATAGCTAGTGGTTCTGGAGATGGTGTAATTAAGTATTGGGATTTAACTAGTAGAGAAGAAGTTATAAGTTTTAAAGCTCATTATGGTATGGTTAGTGGATTAGTTGTAACTCCAAAACAACATAATATGTTATCCTGCGGTGATGATAAAACTATTAAATTATGGTCAGTTAAATCAAGTGATTTTGATGTTAGTATTAATGATGATGAATTATATAATAAGCAAGATAATGGATTAATTAAAACTTTCTTAGGTGAACATGCATTTAAAGGATTAGATCATCATCAAAATGATGAAGTTTTTGTAACTGGTGGGTTAACAATTCAATTATGGGATATGAATAGAAGTAATTATATATCAGATTTATCATGGGGTGCTGATAATATCAATACTGTTAAATTTAATAAAACAGAAACAAATTTAATTGCATCAGCTGGTAGTGATAATTCAATTGTTTTATATGATATTAGAACTAATTCACCAATTCAAAAAGTTGTAACTAATTTAAGAACTAATTGTATTAGTTGGAATCCAATGGAAGCTTTTAATTTTGCAAGTGGTAGTGATGATCATAATGCATATTATTGGGATATGAGAAATTTAAAAAGATCTATAAATGTTTATAAAGATCATGTATCATCAATTATGGATATTGATTTTAGTCCAACTGGTGAAGAATTAGTAACTGGATCATATGATAAAACTTTAAGAATTTTTAAAACTAGATCAGGTCATTCAAGAGATATTTATCATACAAAAAGAATGCAAAGAATTCATGTTGTTAAATTTTCAACTGATGCAAGATATATTTTAAGTGGTTCAGATGATTATAATATTAGATTATGGAGAACAATAGCAAATGATAGAGCTAAAATTAAATCATCAAGAGAAAGAGCTAAATTAGAATATGATAATGTATTAAAGGATAGATTTAAACATATGCCCGAAATTAAAAGAATTGCAAGACATCGTCATTTACCAAAAAATATTAAAAAGGCTAAAGAAATTAAAACTATTGAAATAAATTCATTAAAAAGAAGAGAAGATAATAATAGGAAACATTCAAAACCTGGATCGGTACCTTATGTACCTGAAAGGCAAAAACATATTAGAGGTACTTCAATTAAAGATTAGATTAATGAATATATGATGGTTATGAATAATTTGACTCTAATTCTCCTTTTCACTGATTGTGTTAACTACCCTTAATTAAGTTTCTAATCCCAAATTCATATTCTCTAAAAAAAAATCCCATTACACTTGTAGAATATTTTGGTCCTATTCAATCAATTGGACCCTTGCTCTATAGTTAATCAGTTGATCGTCTTCTATCACACGACTTTCGCATTTTTCATCAAATTAAATTGCTTCAATTATCAGTAGGAATAAACGGTGGTAGTCATTTTTAGAAAATCGTTTAAACTTATATTATTATTTAATTAAATGTTAAATTAATTTTATCCAGTTATTAAATAATCAATATTCTAATACATAATTCCAAAAATTTTCAAAATTAGATCAAAAGTCCCAATTTAAATAGATTTTTTGTTTCGGTGAAAAAAAACTAGTCCATATAAAAAAAGCAAAAAGTTTGAGTGAGACTGAGAGGTATTAAGGGAACAACCATAAAATTTTTCCCATTTTTTTCACATATAAATATCATTCATATTCCTAAATCAAAAAGATTATATTATTATTGCAATCTAGTGCTAAAAAAAAAGTATAGTATAGAGCAAGTTACATATTAAAGTTCCACCAATTTCAAAGAGTAAAATAATTGGGATTTGGTTCATCCTTTTATTAGATTCTCATAGGATCACTCAATTTAGTAAGGCTTAAGCACCAAAATTGTTTTTTTTTTTCCTGTCAATTTTTCAATTTTTAAAACGTACACCTTTTATTACCAATTTGGATTGATTTAGATATTATTGAAAAATATATTCTACCTGGTTTTTTATTTTAAAAAGGACTTTAAATTTCATTGTTGTTGTTTGCAGTTAATTTACTTTTTTTTAAAATTTTATTTGTCGAAAAATGCCTGATAGACATAAAATGAAGTTATTTAACTTCAATAAATCTCATACTGATGATGAAAGTTTAACCCCGTCCAATTCTAATCAATCACATTCAGGTACTAAGAAGTTTTTGGGATTTCATATAGGTAAACATGATTCATTTGAATCTTTAAATTCACCAACTATAAGTAATTCATCAGATTCTCATTATAATCAACAACAACAAAATCTACAAAATCAACAACAAAATCAACAACAAGCTTCGTCGTCCACAAATCACCATAACCATGGTCAACAACAACAACATCAGCATCATCAATCACATCCTCAACCATCACAATCTCAACCAGCTAATGTTCAGGTAAATTCTAATCTGCCAAATATAAATGGTGTCGGAATTCCAACTAGAAGTGGTAATAGTTCTCCAAGTTCAGCATTAACAGCTATAAATAAAGAAGATTCAAATCATGCATTTATGAAATCAAGTTCAATGATTGAATTAAAGAAATTTTTTAAACCAATAAAGAAAAATAATTCAATATCGAGAAAGAATGATGCTGGTTATGATAATAAATTACATACTCCACCACCAATTGCTCATCCTCAAGGAAATAATAATGCTAACGCTAATAATATGAATCAAATTGGTTCACCAGGTTCAAGTGTTGGAATTCATAGTAGAGAACATTCTTCAACTTCATTAGCTATGTTGATTAATCAAACTTCAAATCAATTATTACATCATGCATCAATGAATAATTCTCATAATCCTCATTCAAAAGCACCTTTCACTGATGATGAATCACCATTAGTTCAAAAATATGGTAAAATTGGTAAAGAATTAGTTAGTGGAGCTGGAGGTTCAGTTAAATTAATTATTAGACCTTCAGATTCAATGACATTTGCTGTTAAAGAATTTAGACCAAGAAGAAATACTGAATCTTTAAAAGATTATACAAGAAAATGTACTGCTGAATATTGTATTGGTTCAACTTTAAAACATCCAAATATTATTAAAACAATTGATATAATTCATGAAAATAATAGATATTATGAAGTTATGGAATATGCACCAATTGATTTTTTTGCAGTTGTTATGAGTGGTGAAATGACAAGACCTGAAATTAATTGCTGTTTAAAACAAATTATTGAAGGGGTAAGTTATTTACATAATTTAGGTTTAGCTCATAGAGATTTAAAATTAGATAATTGTGTTTTAACAGTTGATGGAATTTTAAAAATTATTGATTTTGGTAGTGCAGTTATTTTTAAATATCCTTATGATCAATATGGTAATTCAAAAGATTCAATTCATCCATGTCATGGAGTTGTTGGTAGTGATCCATATTTAGCCCCAGAAGTTTTAAAAAATTCAAATAGTTATAATCCACAACCAGTTGATTTATGGTCAATTGCTATAATTTATTGTTGTATGACATTAAAAAGATTCCCATGGAAAATCCCCAATCCTGAAAAGGATAATAGTTTTAAATTGTATTCAATGGACGATGATAACTGGCATGACTATAAAATTTCAAATGAATGTCATAAATTATTATTACAACAAAGAAAGTTAAAAAATATGATTGTAAGACTGAACAAACGTAAAAAAGTGTTACATGAAAATGAAGATGCAATGGATCAAGATCAAGATCATCCAGATAGTGGTAATCATCCACAAGAAGATCGTGAACTTAGTAATAATACTGGTACCGGTACTGATAGTGGTGACAATAAAGATAATGAAGGCAAAAATGAAATTAATAAAGATATAGAAGATAAACCATCTAAAGAAAGAGACGAAACTAATAAAGATAGAAAAGACGAAGATGATGATGATGATGAAGCTAAAGAACCTGAACCAGAAATTTTAACTGATGAAAAAATTGAAGAAATTCATAAAGAATTAAAAGATATTGAAAAAAAATTAGATGAATATGAAGTAACAAAACAAGAAATGAAGAATAAATTTTTAGAAGCTAAAAAATTAAAACCTGAGACTGTTGAAATTGAAGATGAATCAAAAAGGAAATCTCATAAACAAATTCATGGACCTTATAGATTAATGAGATTAGTACCTCACGCTTCAAGACCAATAATTTCAAAAATGTTACAAATAGATCCTAGTAAAAGAGCAACTTTAGAAGATATTTTAAATGATGAATGGATTAAAGAAATTAAATGTTGTACTCTTAAAAAAATTGTTAAAAGTAATGATAATCTTAGTGCTGGTGTTAATTTTGATGAAGATGAAGAAGATGTTTTAGTTAGAGGTTCACCAGCTCATAAACACACGGTGGTTCTTGAATAATAATAATTTTAATTTTTCATTTCCACTCAAAATTTCAACGATTGATGACTTTATAATAAATAATTTAAATAACTTTTTCTATCTTTCCTTCTATTATAAGTATCCCGAACGAGAAAAGAGAGAGATAATGAAAAAATAATGTGCTGTTATAACTTAATTTCTATTAAATCTCTTGACACGTTCAGTGTATAAGGATAAAGAAGAAGTTCATTCCCATAAATAGTTTTTTACATTCTTTCGTAACGAAGACAATTTAGAACTTATAATACCATCTCTAAGAGTTCATGACTATGAATGAAACCTAGGATTGTTTATTTCACTTTCAATGGACTAGACATCAACGCAACTTGTGTTATTGTTTCAATGTGTCATAAGTTTTCATACATAGAGTAAATTAGTATTACTAATATGTTGTCTCACAATATAGAACCCCCATTGATTCACAGTTTCAAATTTTAAGTTTAAACAATTTACAATTTACAAATAATTAAAACAAGTTAATTTAATTTTTGCCAATGTTACTCTCAGTTATCCCTTGTGGTAATACCCGGTAAAAAGTTGATGTTTTGCAATAAAATTAATCACTAGAGCTTTAAAATTAAAGGATATTTTATAAGAAAAACTGGGATTCTCTATGCTAATTCCCTATTAGATTAATTAATTAATTGCATATTAATTTTTGTCACTCTATTTACTTGAACTATTAGTTAATAATCAATAACAACAACGGATTTGTTATTGTCATTGGTACTAATTAAGTTAAATTTTGGTTCATTTGGGTAATTTATTCCTCTCCTATTACCACATGGTAATAGCCAAGTATTTTTGAATTCTTAAATTTACAGCCTTTATCTTTTCCGATTTTATGTCAGAATTTTTTACCCTCTAGCAAATAAAGAAAACTTCTTCTCTTGAAAAACTTCTTCTCTTAAGTCTGTTATGTGAATTGATATCTTATATAAGATTTTTTTCTCTAATGGTGATAGTAAATTATAGTGGTCATAAGCCATCAATATATGTAAATCTGTATTCTAATATGTGCCCTTATTATATAATTTTTTTTTGCTTGTTCTGTCCACTGTTACTGCCAAGAAATAGCATATACCGATTGTCAAAAGTTTGGGTGCAAAAATCTTCCATGTCGTGGCTGCGAAAAGAGCCTCACACCTTTTTTGCAAAAAAGCTAAACCACATGTTTTAAAGTTTATACGAAACATTGTTAGTATATAAAGATGGTTGAATCCTCTGTGAAATATAGCATCAAAGCAAAACAAATAAGTCAAAAATGGCATTCAAACAAAGCATCTTATTATTAATTGCATTATCTTTAATCAATTTAGTTCTCGGTCAACCAATTGAATCATTTCAAGATTCTAAAAAGAATATTATCTTTTTAGTTCCAGATGGTACCGGTCCAGTTGCATTTGGATTAGCTAGAACTTTCAAACAAGTCAGATATAACTTACCAATTGATACTAGATTACATATCGATCCTTTCATCGTCGGTACTTGTAGAACTAGATCAAGTGATTCTTTAATTACTGATTCTGCTGCCGCTGGTACCGCTTATGCTGCTGGTGTTAAAACTTATAATGGTGCAATTAGTGTTGATGATGATAAAAAACCAGTTGGTTCTATTATGGAAGCTTTAAAATTACAAAAAAATTATAAGACTGGTTTAGTTGTTAAATCAACTCTTTCTGATGCTACTCCATCAGTTTTCGCTGCTCATAATGAAACTAGAAAAAATCAAGCTAATATTTCAGAACAATTAGCAGGTAGAGGTAAATTAGGTTTAATTGTCGATTACATGAGTGGTGGTGGTAAATGTTACTGGGTTCCAAAAGGTGAAGAAGGTTCTTGTAGAGAAGATGATGTTGATTTAATTGCTGAAATGAAAGACAAAGGTTATACTTATTTTGAAACTAGAGAAGAATTTGATAACTATTCTGAAAATGGATTAACTTTACCAGCATTAAGTTTCTGGGCTGATGAAGATGTTGATTATGAAATTGACAGAAATCCTGCTACTACCCCAAGTTTAGCTGAACAAGCAAAATTAGCACTTAATGTTTTACATAATGCTACCAAAGATACTGATGAAGGGTTCTTTGTTATGATTGAAGCAAGTCACATTGACCATACTGGTCATAACAATGATGTCGGAGCGTATGTATTCTATTTATTTGATGCTTCTAGCTGCTTCTAAACAGTTTATTTCGTTACTCATGTTAAATTTGTGATGAAAAAAAATATTTAAAAGTGTGCGGCTCATTTTTTGTGTTTATTCTTTACTGAGAATATTACTAACATTTATTTTAGTATGCCAAGAGAAGTTCTTGACTTTGATAATACTTTTGAAGTTATCAAGAACTATATTGATAGTACTGATGTTCCAACTGTTGTTGTTTCAGTTGCTGACCATGAAACTGGTGGTTTAGCTTTAGGTTGGGATGATATGCCCTCATGGTACCCAGAAGTTTTATTAAACAAGACTCATTCTGGTTTATATTTTGAAGATAAAGTTTTAGATTTAAATGATACTGGTGCTGATAATGAAACTATTGTTACCTTTATTAAAGATTTTGTTGAAAATGATTTAGCTGTTACTGATGCTACTGAAAAAGAAATTCAAAGAGTTTTAGACGAAGTTAAAGGTGAAGGTGATATTGTTCATGCTATTAATCCAATCACCTCTGTTAGAGCTGCTGTTGGTTGGAGTTCAGGTGGACATACTGCTATTGATGTTAATGTTTACGCTTATACCAATGATGAATTTATTAAAGAAAACATCGAAAGATCCACTCAAGGTTATGGATTAACTGGATCACAAGAAAACATCAACATCAACCATTTCTTATCTCAATTAGTTGGTGTTGACTTAGATGCTGTTACTGAACAATTAAATGCCTAGATTTATTTTAGTTGTTAAAAAGTACCCCCCTTCGTATTTTCGTTTATTACATGTTTTTATTTTTAAATTTTTTACTATATTACTCTATAATTGTGTTTCATAATAGTTCGAATTGCTTTGTATCTCGTAAAGTCAAAATAATAATATAATTGAATTTCTAGTGCTTTCAAACGGCTTGTGAAGAAACACAGGTCTTCATCTATTTTTTAGTAAAATACTCTCGTCTTATAGACTAATAAATAAAAAAATAACACTATAGACTTTTCTTAAATCCAAATATTGAAACGAAGAGAATTTGAGTTAGATGTAGAGTTTTAGAAAATATAACATAGTTAGAAGCTATATAAACTACAACCGTTTCTAATTATTAAAAGTGTGGGTTGTGTTCTTGTAACGTCAAACTTTGTTTGTCTACTGTATAGCAAATCTTTGACCACCCCATATTATTTTGTAAATCATAAATCAGCCGCTTTCAATGTCGCAGCCGTTTTTCAAATTGTTGCAATATCCTTAATTTAAATTGATCTGTTGCATAATTCCTAATTTGAATAGGAGTTGGTAAATAATCTGTATTTATTAACAGAGAATACTATAAATTACATAATGGTTTATGGCAAGATTTATTCTTATAAAGCTACTCTTTTTAACTATTAGAAAGCTGGTAGTCATAACACTTCAGGACTTTTAGCTTTTGATGTAGTTTGGAAGACTATAAGAGATTTGGTTCACAATTCTGATACTGAAAATATTCTTATTTCTATTGCTGATCACTAAGCTGGTGGTTTATAGCTTTAGCATATGGTGATATGCCCTCAAGTTACCCAGAATTTTTATTAAACATGACGCATTCAAGTGAATTCTTTTCCAACAAGTTTAATACCTTAAATAAAACTGCCGATAATGCCAATCTTACTGAATTCATTCAAATTTGGGTTAAAACCGAATTATCACTTGATTGAAGAAGAAGAAATCTCATCTGTTTTAGAAGCTGTTGGAGCTGCTGAAAATATTAACCAATGCAAGTGGAAAATTAACTTTAGTTAGAGCTTGGTTAGACTACTGGTAGTTACAGTAATGTATATGTTGCTTATATATTATATTAGCTCCAAAGCTTTTGAAAGAAAAATCTTATTTCTTGGTGGTCTTAGTAGCCATGGTAACACTGAAGTTCTAAAACTTTTTGCTGATTTAGCTGGTGTTAGTTTAGATGAAGCCATTGATAAATTAATTGTTTGATTATTCTAAGATGGTGAAGAGTTATTTGTAAAATAAAAGTACTGTATTTCGTAATATATAGTTTTAGATTTATTATAATAGATAATTTGATTTCATTTTTAAATTTATTTATTTATTTACTTTCTCTATTACACTTTAACGTTTTAATGCAGCAAATCTTGCCTTTAATGAGTCCAATTCATTCAAATCTTTTTTATCTTTGGATTCAGGTGCTGCTGGTAATGAAGGTGTGGCAGCAATTGCTTCTTTATTCTTTATCGCCTCTCCTCCACTTGGTTTGTCATCATCATCCTCATCCTTATTATCTTTCTTTTCTTCGTTTCCATTATCCAAATCAGTGAATTCAGGTGGGGGTAATACATCTTTTAATCCAGAATATGGAGCTTCATATGCTTTAGCAATTTCACATAAGTATGAATTTACCAATTCTTCCAGTGGTGGTGGAACTTTACATCTTTTGGTTATTTTTTCAGGAACATGATCACCTTCGTTATCAATAGCATGTTTTCCAAAATCTACACCAAATTTTAAGATTAAAAGTTCTTTAACTTGTACTACTTCTTTTAACTCTGTGTGACCAGCAGCATAAATAATTGAATTGACTGCTTCCAATAAACTTTCATCACATGTGTGAGAATCAATGATCAATGTGATTCTTGCTAATACTAATTCACAATAAAGTTCAAGATACTCCAAAAGTTCAATATATATATCATCTCTAATAATATTTTCCACCCTAATTTTTGCACTTGATTCCTTTCCTTGATTAAGTAAATCTGCTAATTGACGTCTTTGTTGTTTAGTGAGAGCAACTTTTTTCTCTTGAATGAACTGCAATTTACTGATGGCCATTTTTAAGGAGGTTTTAAACCTACTAGGCAAAATTGGTGGTGGATGTTGAGCCATCTTTCAGGATATTTCTGGTGAGATTTGGGGTTTTTTTCTGACCATCAATTTTGTTGAGATTAGAGTGAGTGATGATAATGCGGCAAAATTAGAGATCGTTTTTTTTAAAAGAGCACATACATTATAAAAATAAATCTAAACAATAATTATTTTTTTTCTTCTTTTTTAATTCTTCCTTTTTTAATTCTTCCTTTTTTTTATTTTTCCCCCCAGTATTGACAACACTTAAATATGACCACCTTCTTTACAAAGGGAATAAAAGATAGAATTTGTATTTTTCAATAATTCTAGTGGTTTATCAAATTCTTTTACTTCTCCCTTTTCTAAAACTAAAATCTTATCACTGTCCATGATTGTTTCAATTCTATGGGCAATAGTTAAAATAGTTTTATCGTTGAATTCTGATCTAATTGTATCTTGAACAATCTTATCAGTTTGAACATCCACAGATGCTGTAGCTTCATCTAAGATTAAAACTTTTGAAGGATTCAATAAAGCTCTAGCTAAACACATCAATTGTTTTTGACCAGCAGATAAATTGGCACCACCTTCGGTAATTCTGGCATCTAAGCCAGTTACAATTTCTGGTTGTTTGTTATCCGTCTGAGTATCTTCATCATCATCGTCTTCTTTCTTTTCAGTCTTCATATTTTCAATATGTTCCTTTAAATGTGACAATTCAAGCACTTTCCATAATTGTTCATCTGAATATTTACTAAATGGATCCAAGTTTTCACGAACTGTACCATCAAATGCTTGGGAATCTTGTGGAATGATATTTAATTTTGATCTTAAATCAAATAATCCTAATTTGCTTGTATCAATACCATCAATTTCTATGTGACCACCACTAGCTTCGATGATACGGAATAAAGCTAAAGTTAAAGTGGATTTACCAGCACCAGTTCTACCAACAATACCGATTTTTTCTCCTCCTTTAATTTTAATTTCAATGTCTCTTAAGATAGGATCTAAGTTTTCTCTATATTTAGTTTCATATCCTTTAAATTCAATTGAACCAACTTTTGGCCATTCTTCTGGAGCTCTGTTATCTTCAATTATCATTTCAGCTTCAGGTTTTAAATTACAATACTCAACTAATCTTTCAATTGTTATTGATCTAGTTTCAATATCAGCATAAGTTCTAACAATTGCATTTAAAGTGGTGGTAACATCTAAAACGTAAGTCATAATGAAACCAGTTAAACCTGGACTTAATGGATTCTTGGTTACAAATGTACCTAAGATTAATAATGTACAGCAATAGACAATAACAGCAGATAAACCTTGTAATCTCATAGATAACCAACGATTAACAGCAATATTTGATAAATCAGTTTTAACATAGATATCTAAATTAGTTTGGCATTTATGTGTAAATCTATCAATTTGATCATAAGCAGCAATAGTTTCAACACCGGTAACAGATTCTTGTAAATGGGAAAAGATTGGT
Source organism: Yamadazyma blattariae (assembly GCA_030581595.1). NCBI lineage: Eukaryota > Fungi > Ascomycota > Pichiomycetes > Serinales > Debaryomycetaceae > Yamadazyma > Yamadazyma blattariae. Next base: position 2,929 of record JAKTTU010000009.1, on the reverse strand, counting down.
GATCTAACTGCACTTCTAAGTCTCTTTAATTCTCTTGAAGCTGGTATGAAATTTCTTCTAAAAGAATCGTAGAAGAATAATAAAACAGCAAGAACTATAAACATAATTGGTAAATTATAAACAACAATACCGAAAACACCTACAGCTCTGAACATAAATGTGATGAAATATGTAATAGTCCAGATAATCTGAGAATCAATGATAGAAATATCGTCAGTGAATCTATTCAAGATTCTACCAATCGGAGTAGTTTCAAAGAATGACATTGGTGATCTAAAAATACTTCTAGCCATAGTATCGTGGAAAAATGTACTACCATTGATAACAACTAAAGTCCAAATAACAAGTGAGGCTGAAAGACTTAAAAGAACACCGGCAATACCAACACCAGCATATGCTAATAAATAGAAAACCATTTTAACATTTGCATCATATTTGGCATTTTCTTCAGACCAATGTTTTAAAATAAAACTGTTAATTATAGTAACAAAAATACCACCAGTTGATAATAAAAGATAAAGTAAAACATAACCATAACCACAAGCTTCAATATATTTCAAATATATTGATAAATCAACATAACCTCTCTTTTGAATTTCATCAGTATCACCAGTCTTTTTAACTAAATCCGGATCGTCTTCAAAATCATCATCATAAGAATGACCAAAGGAAACAAAACTTGGAGCGGCAGTAACATTAGTATCAATTTTAGTTAATGATAAATCTTCATTTTCATTAGTTGGAATAAATGGATGAGGTTCTTCGCTATCTGAAGAACTTCCACTCTTGTTCTTAGCTACTTCTTTAGCTTCTAATTGTTTTTGTTTTTGAACATTAATTGCATTTTCTTCTTCTTCCTTGATTTTTTCTTCTTGTAATTCACTTTCTTCAGATTGTTTACCAAATTCTCTAATTAATTTAGCTAAATCAGATTCAGTTGACATAACTTCATCAAAAGTACCTCTTTCAGTAATTTTACCATCAACTAATAAACAAATATTATTTGCTTCGTGTAAAACAGGAACTGAGTTGGTTGCTAAAATAGTAGTTTTAGAAGCTAAAAGACCAGATTTCCCTAAAACATTCTTGATAATGTTTTTACCAACATGAGTATCAACAGCAGATAAGACATCATCTAAAATATAAATTTCAGCTTTTGAATAAACAGCTCTAGCTAATGAAATTCTAGCCTTTTGACCTCCGGATAATGAAATCCCTTTTTCTCCAACGACAGTTCTATCACCATCTGGTAAAACTTCAAAATCTTTAGTTAATTCACAAGCAGCAACAGTTTCTTCGTAATAAGCTTTATCATATTTACGACCAAATAAAATATTTTCTCTAACTGTAGCATTTAAAATCCAAGCATTTTGAGCGCAATAAGCCATTGATCCATTGATTTTTAAAACAGTATCTGGTTTTGAATCAACTAAAATACAACCTAAAATAGCTTTTAATAAAGTAGTTTTACCAGTACCAACTCTACCAACAATACAAGATAATTCACCTTTTCTAGCAGTGAAATTAATATCAGTTAAAGCAACCGGATTGATTTCAGGTTCACCGGTAGATTCAATAGCATTTTCTTCATCAGCAACATTTTCAGGAGTTGGATTTCCAGTAGTTTTTGGTTTAGGATCTTCTTTTGTCCAAAGGAAAGTTGCGTTTTTAATGTTAACAGCTTCAGCACCACTTTTCATTGGTTTGTTAGTTTTTTCTAAACCATCAACAACTAATTCTTCCATTAAAAATAATTTAATCAATCTTTCAATGGCAACTCTAGTTTCAGCAATTGATGAAAAAATACCTGGAAGAGCTAAAATTGGTTCGGTTAATAATTCAAATAAAGTTAATGCAGGGAAAACAACTGCAGGTGTTAAAATAACTTTACCAATTAAGGCAGTGGCAACAAATGAAGAAATAGAAACAGCAAATGGAATAGAATCCCAAATTGAATTAATGAGCGTATTTAAAATACCAACTTTTTTTAAAATTTTTAATTCTTTACCGTTTCTAACAGCCAGTAATCTTTCCATCATTGGAGCTTCCCAAGAGTATAATTTGATTGATTTAATTGAATTTAAAATCTCACTCATTAATTTAGCTCTTTCATCTTTATGTTTCATTAAGACTTTGATTTCTTTATAAACAAATGTAAAACAAACACTAGCAATTGGAATTAAAACTAATGCTGCAGCTAAACCAGCTAAAGCAGCAATACCAAGGAAATTGTATAAAGTATACATATAGAAAACTAATCTAATTGGTTGGGAAACAATATTGACAATAATATTTGGCGCATCATTAATAACTTGAACATCTTGAGCCATATTATTAACAATTTCCCCAACTGTTTTATTCTTTCTTTCCTTAGGTGATAAACGCATACCTTTATTATAAATATGAGTTGAAACTGCAGTAGAAATGATATCACCTAAAGATCCACTATTGAAATAATATCTGTTAAATGAAACATATCTAATAGCTGCAAGTGAATAAATGCAAGTGGCTAAAGTAAAACCAACAATAATTGGTTGTTGTTGTTTGGTTTCATCACCTTCAGTTTCAGAAGAAGCAACTCTTTCAGTTGCAAAAAGAAGAAAGCTTCTTAATAAGAAAGGTTGAAAAATTTGGGAAGCAAATTCTAACAAATCAGTGAAAAAACAGATAAGGAAATATTTCTTAGATAAATTAAGTAATGGGAAGAATAATGAAGGTTTAACAGAACCTTCGTCATGAAAAGATTTACCAAGTTTATCATTTTTCTTTTTAGCAGATGCAACAGACGATTCCCAGTATTTTATAAATTCTTTGTAAGCATATTCATTACGTAAATCGACTGAAGTTGAAGGTAATTCTGGGACAGCTAAAGTATTAGTTTCTTTAGCAGATTTAATGATATCTACCAGGTAATAAAATAAGAATCTAC